>OY978526.1:90904139-91504139 GCA_963854835.1 Megamerina dolium
CATACATAATCACACTCAATTTTACGTGCAAGAATTCACAAGTGAATTAAGTTAGGTTAGGTTAGGTTAGTTGAGCTTAGGTTCGATGCAGGAATTTTATATTCATGCTACCATCTGCTGCCAATACTTCATCTTCATCTTCATCTCAGGCCAAGCAATTTAACATTTAATCTTCATTTTATTCTACTCATAACGTTCTTCTTTCTTTTTCTACTTATTTTGCTCTTCCCCCCGCTCACTCTCTCTCTCTCTCTCTATCTCTCTCTTATCCTTATTGTCATTCTTCTGTTCACAAATACAGTGCTCCTCTCATCAATTAAATTTTTCTTCTTCATTGGAAGTATACTTTATGTGAACTTTAAAAATAAAATTTCTACTTTGGTTCAGTTTCTGTACCACACTCTTATTTAATATATTCTTCTTTAACTTATACTCTTTATCTTTTGCTTTTGTTAAATTTTCTATTTTTATTTTTTATTTTTTTTTTTTTATTTTTTCTATTTCTTATTCTTCATCTTGTTCTAATTCGTTGTTGTTATTTGTGATTTAATGTTCTACTTTCTATGAAATTGTTGAACTAGATCAAATAACTACGAACAAAACCAGATAAAAAAAAGTATTTTTCGTTTTTTAATTGGAATTGGAAAAACAAACAGAAAAAATAGCGCACGTAAGTAAGTCCTTAGAATAGTTATGGAGAATTTGGTCATTCGGTTTGAGCGTTAAAAATATTTATAACGGCAGAACATAGATAGCAAAAAAAAAAATAGACATTGTAATAAATAATTTAAAATGATGGATTTTACGAGTCTAAGTGTTTAATATTCATGCATTAAAGGGTTACACACAAAAACACAAAAAAAAATAGTTCTGATTCACCAGACCAGAGATAAAAGTTTCTACATTTTATAAAAACATCAGTTTTAAAGGGGCGATATTGGGTATGTGGTTGAAATGCTGGGGCAGAAGAACTGAAGGGCTGAAGGGTCATACATTTTACCGAACTAGATGTGTTTTGTATAGAGGCCTCTTTAGAGGGTAAATGCACAGAGTAAATAAATATATATTTTTTTATGTGGCATTTAAAGACCCGATGGGCTCTTTGACCGAACTTCTCTTCCATTACTGTTGTGCGTGTTAAATTTTGGACAGTATTAGAAGGGACCTACTTATTTTAGCCGGTTGCAGAACCCTTGTGACATCACTTTTTCTGAGCTTTGTCACAGAGTTCTTTTAGAAGCTTACTTACTTACTTACTTATGTGGCCATAACAACCGAATATCGATTTAGGCCGAATATAACATGCTTCGCCAGCCATCTCTGTTCTTCGCTAGTTGGCGCCAGTTAGAAATTCCAAGCGCCGTCAGGTTCTCCAGTACTTGGTCTTTCCATCGGAGGTTAGGTCTTCCTCTTCTGCGTCGTCCTCGAGTGGGTTCCGAATATAACACCTTCTTAGCTGGAGCGTGTTCTTCCAATTCGCTCGACAGCCGCTGGATTTTGATGCACTTTACTATGTCAATATCAGCATAAAGCTCATACAGCTCATGGTTGTGTATTATTTGAAACTCGCCACCAACACAAATAGATCCAAAAATCTGGCGTAGGACTTTTCTCTCGAAAACTGCAAGTATTCGCTCATCCGAGGTGGAAATTATCCAGGCTTCAGCGCCATATGTTAGGACAGGCATGATGAGAGACTTGTAGAGTGTAGTTTTCGTTCTTCAAGAGAGGGCTCGACTTCTCAAATTGCTTACTTAGCCCAAAGTAGCACCTGTTTGCAAGAGTGATCCTTCGAAATATCTCCAGGCTGATGTCATTATTGCTGTTAATGCTGGTTTCAAGATAGACAAAGTCCTTTTCTACTTCCAAAGCGTAGTTGCCAACAGTGACGTGCTGTCCAAGAGGCCGGTACTCTTTGTTTGTTGACGCTAGATATTTAGTCTTGCCCTCGTTCACCGTAAGACCCATTCGAAGCGACTCTCTTTCCAACTCTGAGAATGCTGCACTGACTGCTCGCGTGTTCATGCCGATTATGTCAATATTGTCGTTATACGTCAACAGCATGACACTTTTGTTGAAGATAATGCCATTATGTCATAGATCAGCAGCTCATATTATTTTCTCCATAATAAGATTGAAGAAGTCGGACGATAAGGAATCACCTTGTCTGAAACACCGTTCGGTATTAAACGGTGCGGAGAGAAGCTTTTCCATGGCAAATAATTACTGCTGGAAAATTTTTCAATTACTTGGCAACTTGGGTACCGTTCGAAAGAAAAATCTTTTCGATATCGATTAAAAAAACTACATTATGTAAATAAGGTATGGTTTTACTACAGTTGGCAACTCAACCCCACACTATCAGCTGGTTAGGTTTGATTGCATGAAGTCAAACAAACAGACAACTAATGCAATAAAATAAGTAATAATAAAAACGTTTTAATAATGGAAATATTCACAAAGGCAGAAGAATAAATTTATGATTATGACAAAATTTTATTAAAAAAAAAACTATTTCGTCATAATTAAGCGAACGCACTTACTATTCTAATATTGTAATTTTCCAAAAATCATACGGCATACATTACTGTGATCATTATGATGATCCACCATCATAATCATAAATAATTAATTTATTCCCTTGTTATTTACAGACTCATATATACTACACGTACCACTTGTACATATATTAATTGCAACTGGAATTCTGTTCTGCACTGTTGTGTAGCTGTGGTAGCAGGAAAACTTGAAAACTTCAACAATCTCATAAAAAAATACTCAGAGCGAGGAAGAGAGAGAGCGAGCATACAGAGCCATATACTCTTGCGCTCTGTTATCATAACAGTATACTTAAAGGATACAAGTTGCGTAGCAAGTAATAAGGAAACGGAAAAAGTAGCCATTAACCAACAAAACGTCTTTAGTACAACTGTCGTACGTAAATGAGCTTGTAAACGAAAATATGTATGGATATATAAGTATTCATATAGCGGTAATTTGAACATCTGGTTGCTTAATGCTCATCGGCTTTTATTGTGGATGATTTTTCCTCTGCACTATGCTGGTCTATGTACATAAGCTTGCACATCGAATGAAACTTAAATCATTATTCATGTGCTAAATAGCCTTAATGAGCGTATGTGTGCGAGAGTAATCGCATTTGCTCAAGAACCATATCTTTAAGATATACGTCGAGATTTTCGCACTCCAACCACTGTGTGAACATAGAGAGTGGAGCATCTAAATAATAGTGTGGAGTAAAATGGAGGTTTTCTCATTTTCCAAGATCTGGCTATGTGTGATTTTTCAGCTAATGTAATAATTAAAAACAACTTAACACAGCAAACACGCGTAGTCTTGGTACACAATTATAAATATATTATGCTTCTTTTGCTGATACTCTTCTTCTTGTTGTTGTTTTTCGTAGTTTTGCATTTAATTGTTATTGTTTTGTTTTTGTTTTTATATGTTGATATTGGTTTTTATTTATATTTTTATTATTATTATTATTATTATTATTATTATTATTATCATTATTATTATTATGACCGCACATTGTATTACATATTATATTACGCATTGGTTAACATATAGGTAAAAACGTTGAATGCGACATTTGCATGCATAAAATTATTAATAGAATTATTTAATATTATAAGGTCTAGTAAAAAAAAATCTATTATTTTCAGAATGATCCGATTTAGGTAAATAATGCACTGTTTTATTCGATAACTTGTTGCCATTTTGAAGGTAATTTCATAATGCCACTCTCATAGAAACCCTCACATTTTTCACCAGCAAAATCATTCGCCATAGACAGGAACAGGTAGTAATCACTTGGTGCCAGGTCCCGACTATAAGGTGGATACATAGGAACCTCCCAATCAAGCTCCCGGAGTTTCTGGCGAGTCACTATCGATGTGTGTGGCCTGGCCTTGTCCTGATGGAACACAATTCCTCTCCTATTGGACAAACCTGGCCGCTTCTGGGCGTTTGCTTCCTTCAGACGGTTCAATTGTTGGCAGTACAGGTCCAAATTAAGAGTTTGGTCGTAGGGGAGCAGCTTATAGTAGATGAATTCCTGCCAATCCCACCAAACTCATAGCAAAACCTTCCTGACCGACAATCCTAGCTTGGCCAACGTTTGCGCCGACTCACCACGATTCGACCACGACCGTTTTCGCTTTACGTCGTCGTAAGTGACCAACTTTTCATCACCAGTAACCATCCGCTTCAGAAATGGATCGATTTTGTTGCGATTCAGAAGCGATTCGCAGATGAAAATTCGGTCTATTTGGTTTTTTTTTTGCGTTAACTCGTGTGGCACCCATACGTCGAGCTTCTCTTTGTATCCAGCCTTATTTAAATGGTTCCAAATGATTTTTTGTGCAATGTTTAGCTCCTGGGCAATAGAAATAGTGCTTACATGACGGTCAGACTCGACAATTTCCATTATTTTATCGATATTTTCAACAATTGGCTTCCAGAGCGTGGTGCATCTTTGATATCAAAACTACCGGAACGGAATCGATGAAACCAAAATTACACATGATTGACTGTTACAGTATCAGGACCATAAACACTATTCACATATTCATCCATCTGGCAGAAAAACTGTAAAATATGGAGTATTTTCTCTTTACTGGTGTCCATCTTTGAGGCGTGCTCAAACAATATTAAGTCAAGCAATCACAAAACTGCCTGAAAAGTTTATTTAGTATGAAATTCTATCTTTCTAACGCCATCTAGCGTAACCCCATCGCACTTATACAAAGCGAGATACAGATTACTAAAGCCATATATTGGAAAAATAATGGATTTCTTTTTATTAGGCCTTATATATTCTAACAAGCAGCCGAATACTCTCTAGCTAAGCTGGATTAGATAAATAACATCATATTAAATATATAAAATCATAGTTTTCTTTCGAATGTTGTATATATTTCAGAGAATGCTTGTATTAGCAGAACTCATAAAAACTCATTTTTACGAACGTTTTACGATGTACGTACTCGAATGTATGTTTTGAAATGGTATGTTTTATTGTAAATAAATTGATGAATGGACAAATGAATAGAACTATAAAGGTTTGTGAATATTTATGTATGTAATATCCGTAGGAACTTGTACATTAGAGCTCTTAAAGTTCTCTCCTGCATAATTTTTGTCATAAAAACTCACTAAAATAAATTAATTATTTTTTTTTTTTGGAAGAGATTTTAAAAAATTTGAAAATTAAAAATTTTTATTCCATATTTTTCTTGAAATATTTCCGAAAAAAAGTCTTCAATACATTTTTAATCCATATTTTTATATTGACTAAGCTTTATGGCAATCCAAAAAGAAATTATTTGCCATATAACAAAAATTTCTTTGTAAAAATATAAACAATATGAGTGCAAGTAGATGTGTTTCTAAGCTAAAACTATTTATATTTTATTCTTGAGGATATATTTTGTCGTTTTTTCAATTCGATTACAATAGATTTAGGCCGAATTTACCATGCTTTGCCAGCCATCTCTGTTCTTCGCTAGCGAAATTTGTGGTACTAAATTTCACTAGTGGTCGTTAAAGACATGAATTAGATATAAAATTCTATCAAAAGCAAAACAATTGATACTTTTTTGGGAATTTTTTTTTTTTCAGAAAATCATTGCGTTCACAAAAAAAATATTCTGAAAATCCCATAAATTATTTTGAACAGAGCCAATTTATATGGGTATTTTTTGATCATTTTATGAGCACTTTTCATGGACAACTTTTATGTTCGTATTACTATTTTATGATGAAGGTTTTAGGAATATAAGTGTAGTATAAAATGGTCACACTAAACTAAGATAAATGTTTATATCTATATTCTATTTCAAATATTTATATGCTTATGAGCATAGAAACACGAAAATACATGTACATGAGCACATAGAAAATTCGCTCCCATAATTTTAACACATTTTTCCATATACCGTTGTTTATTCTTTAACAACCCACTAGCTCTATAAGTAGAATTGAAATTTTGAAAAATGTATTATTGAGCACTAAATGTTCATAATGAATCATGAAATCAACAATGAAAATATGTTATTTGCAAATAATTTTTTATAGGTTTTCTTGCTTTGTTCTATGTTTCTAAACTCTAAACTATGTAGTGCATATATGAAGAATAATTTTTGAAATTTAGAGTATGTCGTATTAATAGAATTTTGCAAATTTGCCATTCATCTTAAACACGTCCATTTGAAATGGCTTGTAAATAAAGAATAAAATTACAGATTGATTTGGAATTTAATTAAATTAAGAAAAATACAAATTATGACGACCTATCCATATATCTAGTAGTCATTTATATTCCTGTATTAAAACTTCATTATTGAAGGTTAAAAGAGATTTTCGGACGTTTAAAAATGTTTGCAGTTTTACTTGGTCTTGGATGATGTTTTTCACAAATGCCAATCTATCAAGCACACAACATATTCAAATAGCACAATATTCATTGCTGACACACACACACACACTGACAATCCTGACCACATAGTTCGCATTGGCAAATTTAACATTTCGTCAAAAAAGGATAACCTGAAAGAGTACCTATCAAAACAACAAATTGACCCTACATAGTGTAATTACCTCTTGGCAAGAGTCCGTTTTCAATTATACGCGCCTCAAGCAGCAAACGTGGCAACAGCAAACACATTGCAATCACAATGTGTACAAAAGCTGCGGTTGGGCCACCATGTGTCCAAAGAGCTCGCAATGTTCCACCTCGTGCCTCCTCCTCAAGCCCATCATGTGGAGACATTGAGCAATGATGACGTTGCCGACTGTTTGTCGCCAATTTGATACCATCGTTAGCCAAGTTACCAACCTGCAAAATGTCACAAAACAAAAAAATATACATATGTAAGTTAGTTGGGTAAATACAATTTAATATTTAGTATGTAGTATGTATGTAGTAGTAGCATCATCATCGTCATCATCATCCCACTCGTTGTAGTTTTGACTTTTTCACTGAGATGGAAATTGTATACTATGTGGACATATTAACTAACTTTTGTTGGTATGAACAAATGTCACTTAGAATCGTTTCTCGTTCGTTTGATCACTGTTGTCGTTCACTCTTCTGTTTGATTATCACTTTGTACACAAACATGCATGGTTATTCTCTGATTAAATTCATATGTACAGGGTGTTTTTAGAGCATCATATTTGTCAATAGGAATATGGCAAATTATAATGCAGTCAGTTATAATAAATATCATTGGCCATGTTGACACTGCAAATTGTGCAATTTTCAGCATAATAATCATTTTTGTCAGGCAAGTTCACCCATTTTAGAGTGAATTGCATCCTTAGAGAATTTTTCAGAGCAAATATATCTGTCAACTGCACGCCTATATCATGTGTCATGTAATCAGAGCAGTTGAATGATTTGGAAGTGAATGATCACTATCTTATTGCCGTGATACACTCCCACATGCTTTAAAAAATTACTTTTGGGATTAATAATTGGCATAAAACTATGTATGTATTATCTAAATTTCATTATGTTTATTTTATCATTCACGAGGGATGTCCCAGAACTACCCGAACTGACATATAGATGGCGGTAGTAGTTTGAAAAAAATTACTTTGGTGAAAAGTGGCAATCTTATAAATCAAATGTTTTAAGTTTCAAGGCGCCACGTTGTTTAGTATTTTTTTTTTTTTGAGCCATCGAAAGTTAAGGACCTCTGTGAATTTGTAAACATGGAAAAAATTGGTCACCATTATGTAATTCAATACTTTCCTTTGAAAGGCCTCAGTCCAACGAATATTAAAGCCGAACTAGATTCTACTCTGGGGGAGTCTGCTCCTTCGTTTACGACCATAAAATATTGGGTGGCAGAGTTTATACGAGGTCGTACGAGCTGCCAAGACGAACACCGTAGTGGTCGACTAATTGAGGTGGCCACGCCAGAAACGGTTAAGGAAATCCACAAAATGGTATTGGATGATGAAAAAGCTCTGTGCAAGATGGCTGCCGCGTTTGTTCACAATGGAACAAAAAGAACGTCGTGAAGATGTTTCTATAGAGTGTTTGGCGATGTTTCACAGTAATGAAGTCGAGTTTTTGCGTCGATTGGTGACCATGGATGAGACATGGGTCCACCACGTCACACCTGATACAAAGGAGCAGTCAAAACAGTGGACTGAAAGGGGAGAATCGTGTCCAAAGAAGGCGAAGACAGTTCCATCTGCAAGGCAAGGTTATGGCGTCTGTTTTTTGGGATGCACGTAGGATAATTTTTATTGATTATCTTCAAAAACGAAAATCAATCAACGGCGAGTATTATGCTAATTTGTTGCAGCATTTAAATGATGAAATTAAAGAAAAAAGGCCGCATTTGGCGAAAAAGAAAGTGTTGTTTCATCAAGATAATGCACCATTTCACACGGCCGCTATTGCTATGGCCAAAATTAATAAGTTAAAGCTGGAATTGCTTCAGCACGCACCTTATTCGCTAGATTTAGCTCCTTCGGATTATTTTCTATTTCCAAATTTGAAAAAAATGGCATGGTTGTAGAAGATTTGCAAACAATGAAGAGGTGGAGTCTGCCGTACATGGCTATTTTAATGAGCTACACAGTTCATACTATAAACAGGGTATCGAAGCTATAGAATATCGTTGGGAAAAGTGTATAGAGCTAAAAGGAGATTATGTTGAGAAATAAAGAAAAATTTTCCCAAATTTGTTGTGTTTTCTTTGTTAGGTCGGATAGTTCTGGGACCACCCTCGTACTTGAATTCGAAACTCTAAAAATATAAAAAGACCCTTTATTTTTGTGTTTGCTTATGCCAAACATTGGCGGATTATGATGCAGTTACTTGCATTTTATGCTCACAAAACTCGATATTATTTCCATTTCTAGCAGCGACCTCATCCTTTTATTGGTTTTGTGTTGCCAATAAAGTTTCTTTAACGGCATAATATAGCAAAACATTGAGTGATTTTCATGGATAAAGATAAAGTCGACAACGACGTAAAAGAAAAAAGAAAAAAAGACAATAATGAAGGATTGTATTATATGTACAAGTACCATATAAGCGGCAGAATATTAAGGATAGAGTTTACATAGAGTTTTTCAAGCAGCTCAAAATTGTTTTCTGAAATTTGAAGAAATTCTTCTTTCCGTTACATACTCCATATCCATATACACAAACAATTCTTATCGTATGTGCTCGTATGTAATATATGCTATATTGCGTGTGGGAAATACATATTCTTGAAATTAGTTTAGGGCTCTTGGTGTTTAGAGATAGAGATAGAGAAAGAGAGAGAGAGAGAGTGTGATGTAAGCATATACAAGTATAGACGATATCATAGCACAGGCGAGGACACGAATGCAAATATTTATACAAAGTATTCAGGTTGAAGTTTTACCAGTTTATCGTTTCGTTTTTCTTTTTTACAACGAGCGATATTCAAAGCCGTTCATTTTGCAATATTTTTAATGTAGGGATTTAAACTAAACACATACTCACACACACATGTGTATCTATAAATATGAAGTTGTATGCATTCTATGCTGGCTTGTAGTGAAACTTTAAAAACTTCTTCCTTCTTCCTGAAAAATGTAATTTCTTGTACTTGTATATACTTTACCTAAATATTTTGGTTGAATATCTTAAAATATTTGTATATAAATGAAATGATAACAAGGCTCATAAGAATTTACCCAAAAAGTTACTCGTTAGTTGTTTGTATCAATGAAGTAATACTTTCTCATATGAGAGCGTGTTTAGCATCTAATGATTCTGCTCTTTTTTTTTTTGTTTTTTTTTTTTTTTTAAGTTTCAAAGAGTATAAATACTAACACTAACATGACACAACACTAAATCCAGATAAGATACCATCCATACAAGCCATAATACAGACTAGACATTTTCCGTATAAGATCAAATCTATGCAAAAATGTAGACAACAAACATTTATTGCAATAACGAAGTTTTATGCATTAGAAAATCTGCAAATAAGAAATTCGCAAACACGAAATTCCTCAACATATGATTTGAAGCACAAAAATCACTTGCATCAATAGCTTCAGTAGGGCGTGGAGTGCGGATGAAGGGATCCATCAATTAAAACGCACAATTTTTTGAAATATTTTTTCATTTTTTTCTTATTTGGATTTCGTTTTGTATAAAATAAATAAATAAATATGTGGCACTTATAAGCCTCGAAGGGCTCTTTCGCCGAGCTTCTCTTCCATTACTGTTGTGCATGTTAAATTTTGGACAGTATTAGAAGGGACCTACTTATTTTAGCCGGTTCCGAACGGCAGAACTCTTGTGACATCATTCTGTTTCCAAGTTTTATCACAGAGATCTTTTTTTATAAGCCAAGACAAATTGCTCTTCCGGTAGAATTGCCAATTGCTTGCCGAGAAGTGGGTATCATTCGAATTAAAAATCTTTTCGTTATTAAATTTGTTATGCTTCAGCCAGGGATTGAACCCACGACCTAAGGCCTATACACTAACCACTGAGCTACGGCATCCACTCGTTTTGTATAGATTTTCTTACATCTGACAGATCTAATAGATCTAATACATCTTCAAGAGCCTTAAATATAAGTCTCCAACGCCAAATGATATTAAATGAAGGAAAACCTCTGTAGTCTAATTGGGATGTATTGCTCCGCACTCTTGCCAAATGCATTTAATTGTAATTTATCATTTTAAAATTCAGAATGACAATTTAATTCAGCTTCCAGACTATTAACATATGCATTAATTTTATCATATATTGGCCAATATTTATGAAAGTGGTAAAAGCATTCGATTAGATACTTACACGTTACGAATGTTAATTATTTTCATATACTAAAAATATTTCGCTCATAATAAATTCCACTTGTCACTTGTGGTTTTACCTTCCCAATGGGTATGGGCAAAAATATTTATAAAATCAATATTTTCGCACGAGTGAATTTTGCTCATGTCTTATTTTAAATGTCAAACATGAAATGAAGGTGGTTAGAAGATGGATTGTCTGAAAATATTATGAAAACAAGGGATGCGGAAAGAGTGACAAGGGAAGAGGAAAAGATGAGAGTAAAATAAAGTGTTAACAAGTTCAATGCTAATGGAGTTTGGGTTTGCCGCTGTTATTTTTTATATTCTGTGGGTAGAATTTTTTTGTTTTTGGCTTTTTTGTGCTTGAACAAGGATAATAAGAAAATTATTGATGATATTGTAGAATAGAATTCAAATAAAATAAAATACTTCGAATATGTATTATTCAGACCTTGTTTTTGGAATCTCCAACAAAATTGAAATTTTTACGAAATTTGCTTACACTATATATAAGGTGTAGTAAAAAGAAACCCATTATTTTTCCAATAGTTAGCTTTAGTAATCTGCATCTCGCGTTGTATAAGTGCGATCGGTTTACGCTAGAGGGCGTTAGAAAGATAGGATTTCGTACTAAATAAACTTTTCAGGCAATTTTGTGATTGCTTGACTCGGTATTGTTTGAGCACGCGTCAAAGATGGACACCAGTAAAGAGAAAATACGCCATAATTTACAGTTTTTCTTCGATAAATGTGAATAGTGTTTATGGCCCTGATATTTTAACAGCCAATCATGTGCAACTTTGTTTTCGTCGATTCCGTTCCGATAATTTTGATGTCAAAGATGCACCACGCTCTGGAAGGCCAATTATCGAAAATATCGATAAAATAATGGAAATCGCCGAGTCTGACCGTAATGTAAGCATTGTTTCTATTGCCCAGGAGCTAAACATTGCACAAGAAACCGTTTGGAACCATTTAAATAAGGCTGGATACAAAAAGAAGCTCGAAATATGGGTGCCACACGAGTTAACGCAAAAAAACCTTATGGACCGAATTTCCATCTGCGAATCGCTGCTGAATCGTAACAAAATCGATCCATTTCTAAAGCGTCTAAAGTGACTCACTTTTCATCACCCACTGGTGATGAAAAGTGGGTCACTTACGACGACGTCAAGCGAAAACGGTCGTGGTCAAAGCGCGGTGAGCCGGCGCAAACGGTGGCCAAGCCAGGATTGAAGGTCAGGAAGGCTTTCCTATGTGTTTGGTGAGATTGGCAGGGAATCATCTACTATGAGCTGCTCCTCTACGGCCAAACTCTTAATTTGGACCTGTACTGTCAACAATTGGACCGTCTGAAGGAAGCAATGGCACAGTAGCGGCCAGCTTTGGCCAGTACGAGAGGAATTGTGTTCCATCAGGACAACGCCAGGCCACACACATCGATAGTGACTCGCCAGAAGCTCCGGGAGCTTGGTTGGGAGGTTCCTATGCATCGACCTTATAGTCCGGACCTGGAACCAAGTGATTACTACCTCTTCCTGTCTATGGCGAATGATTTTGCTGGTGAAAAGTTCGCCTCAAGAGAAGCTTGTGAAAATCGACTGTCCCAGTTTTTTGCCAATAGGGACAAGGGTTTCTATGAGAGTGGCATTATGAAATTACCTTCAAAATGGCAAACAAGTTATTGAACAAAACGGTGCATATTTGACCTAAATCGGATCATTCTAACTATGCTAAATAAAACCTTCAATTTAATGCAAAAATAATGGATTATTTTTACTAGACCTTATATGTCCGACCCTCATTCAGTTTGGCCCATTATCTTCACACCTTCAGGGAAGTCCCCTATAAATTGAGCCCAAAATGCAACAAATAACTCCATTTTTACCCAGAAATCATCTCTGGAGTGGTAAGTTGTAAGACCGACCCTCATTAATTTTTCCTTCCTAACATTTTGCACATTTTTCATATGGTTACTCCCTATCCATATCCCTTAGGAAGGTACGTAGAAGAATGTTATTGCTATAAAATTGGCTTCCAGCATTTTTAAAACAATTGATTGTGATATTTATATCAGAATAAGGCTATCAGTATAAAATATTTTACTTTGCAATCATGTTTCTTCGATTTTTGTTGTTTTAAAATTTCATAAATAAATAATAGTTTAGTTATACAAAACCACTGGTTAAACGTTGCGTTTATAAAAATACTATAATTAAGAAAGATCTTCTAAAAATAATAAACTTAAATGCAAATTCATCCTGTGTGAAAGAAAAAGGAATATATTTTTTAATCTGTTTGTATAATTTATATTTGTGTAAATTCCAAGTAATTATCAAGATACTTGTAATTATCATTTAACCAATAAATAATAGTAAAAGTCATTATGATTGTTAAATTTTTTTTCCTTGATCTATTCATATATATCCAACTACATACAAATATAAAATGTAAAATAAATATTTTTCCATCATCAACAACAACAACAACAACATCATATTCATCATCAATACGAACGACCATTCACCATTCACTCTTCAACCACACTTTGAGTAAATAAACAAATAAACAGTCATAAACAGGGAAACAATCAAAGAAGTAAGTAATAAAAAATCTCCTTACAGTCGGCTGGGGCCGACCAAACTATACCCTGCATATGTAGATTTATATATAAAAAGTTTACTCGAATATCCAACTTTTCTTTTATTTCCACTTTTCGAGAAACAATTTTTGCATATACTACTAATTTACATCCGAAATATGGTTGACTTTGACGAAGTAAAAGGATTTTAAGATAATTCCGAGGCTTAGTATGGGAGCTATATAAAAAGTGGGCGTGGCTTACCACTTTCTAATAAATCCAATTAATTTTTCAATGTTAATCCAATGTTAATTTGGTGTCCTACGTTGAATAGTTTCTAAGTTATGGTGGTTAACATTTTTGTTTAATTTCCTCAACTTTGTATGGGAGCCCCAATAAGAAGTGGGCGTGGTACGCTGATTTTTCGCCAGATTATTTCCGACTACGATATTAATTTAAGTGTCAATTATGGTTATTGTAGACATAAGATTGCCTAAGTTACAGCTGTTTCAATTTAAAATTTGTATGGGGGCTACGATAAACACTGGGCGTGGTGCGCCCATTTTCTGTGAGCCTAGTTGCTCGTACAATACTAATCCATACCCTAAGTCTCGTTGTCCTAGGCTAAATGGTTTGTAAGCTATGGAGCTTAAAACTTTAGTTTAATTCACTCGACTTTGTATGGGAGACTCATGAAGGAGTGGGCGTGGCACACTGATTTTCTGCCAGATTATTACCGACTACGATATTAATTTAAGTGTAAATTATGGTTATTCTAGACAGAAGATTGCCGAAGTTACAGCTGTTTCAATTTAAAATTTGTATGGGGGCTACGATAAATAGTGGGCGTGGTGCGCCCATTTTCTGTGAGCCTAGTTGCTCGTACAATACTAATCCACACCTTAAATCTCGTTATTCTACGCTGAATAGTTTGCAAGTTATAACCGGTAACATTTTTTTTAATTTCCGCAACTTTGTATGGGAGACCCAAAAAGGAGTGGGCGTGGCACATTGATTTTCTGTCATGTTATTTCTGACTGCTGTGTTAATCTAAGTGTCAATTATGGTTATTCTGGACAAAAGATTGTAGAAGTTACAGCTGTTTCAATTTAAAAGAAGTACAGACACTTTGTATGAGAGCTACGCTAAAGAGTAGGCGTGGCTCAACCACTTTTGGCGAGGTTATATAGTAGTATAATATAACTCTATGTGCCAAATATTGTTATCCCAAGTGGTATATTATGTGAGTTATAGCAAGTTAAAAATTTTGAAAATTTCGAGGTTAGTCGCTTTGAATGCTTGGTGTGGGCGTGGTTATTGACCGATCATGCCCAATATCAATCCCCTCCGTACCCTTGGATCATAGATTACTTATGCCAAATTTCATCGAAATAGCTCAATATTTACTCAAGTTATCGTGCGAACCAGCCAGGTGACAGACAGACGGACGGACGGACGGACGGACGGACGGACGGACGGACGGACGGACGGACATCGTTAAATCGAAAATTTAATCGACGCTGATCACGAATATATATCTATGTCTATATCTCCGGAGATTCCTTCAAGTGGACACAAACATCTGACCGAAATGAATATACCATGCATATTGCATTATGCAGGGTATAAAAAGTAATAATAAATACTCATATATATATAAAAACAAAATGGATGTCGGCGAAAGGAATTAAGCAATATTTGAGATTAAATATTTATTCTTTTCATACGAACGCACACATGAAAACACTTTAACAATATAGTGCAACTTTAATACCGACTGAACGTGTGAGCGTGTGTGTGTGTTGTGTGTATATCGTGTATAGCATCATCAGTAGCCACAATCAGTAGCAACAACATCCATTACCACAGCCACAGTAGCAGCTATTGAAGCTTTATCAACGAGTAATAATAATGTTGCAGCAACAGTAGCAGACGGTTCGTTGCTTTGGTTCGTTCGTTGCTTCAACAATCAAAATGTATCCGATGCATTATGGCGATAGTAATAATAACAAATAAACAACAATGCCATCATCAGCAACAACAACGAAACCATTTAGAGCATTTTGTTGGGCAATCATTACTATCGTAGGCTTAAGTATATATGTATGTATTGTGAGGATACACATTAGATTGGTCCTTGCCTATTGTAAATAACTCTAAAGTAACTCAAGCAGAGCATTACTGGTGCGCTGTTCAGACGCTGTATAATGTATATTATAATACATTTATTTAGCATATTTTCATAATTTTTCAATAAAAAAATATCAAGTAAATATTATTGGGCTTTGTGTCACTATCGACTTTCAAACTCATTTATATTTTTCTTTAATACATGGAAGAGTGATTGATAAAATTCCATGGAGAGACTGTGAAATTAACATTCAGATTTAGTTGATCTATGAGATTTTTATATTCAGGCCTACGATGAACAAATGTCGGTGCGAAATTTTTCCCTTGTCAGCAACACATTTTAGTTTTGCTGGCAGGAGAAAAATTCCACGCAAAAATTTGTTCATGATAGGCCTGATTATGTGAAAAATTAATAAGTAGTTTTTCCAAAATGTTTTTTTAATAGGCACTCTCAATGGAGATCAATGGTCCAAATGTAACACGAAAAATATTCTCATACAATAAAAGTGCAAATACAAAGTTTACCTGAAAAATTTATTTCGAATATATAATCGCTAGTAAAAAAATTTGACGAGCTCTAATTATTGTGGGTAGGCATGCTGCAAGGCTCGGCTTACCGGTCAACGATTTTTGTCGCAGCTGCGAGGACGAGGAAGAGGAGGAAAGTGTTCACCACTTCCTCTGTAGATGCCCCGCGTTGGCACGCAGAAGGCACACTCTACTAGGAAGTGCTTTTTTTACAGATACCACTGAGCTTGCACCCATGGATGTCAGGGACATTGTTCTATTCATTAGGAAATCCCAATGGTTCCACTTAAAAGAGGAGATAGGATGGTAAGCATCAACGATGCATGGTGACACAATGGGCCAATTATTTGGCCTAAGTGCGCCCCCCCTTTGGGGGCGGCCCCATAACCTAACCTAACCTAATTATTATTTTCATCTACTATCTATCTACGAGGGTGTCCCAGAACTACCCGGCCTAAGAAAGAAAACAACATATATGGGACAATTTTTCTTTTTTTCTCAACATAATCTCATTTTAGCTCTACACACTTTTCCCAGCGATATTCTATGATTTCCATACACTGTTTATAGTCTTAACTGTCTAGCTCATTAAAATAGCCATCTACCGCAAACTCCACCTCTTCATTGTTAGCAAATCTTCTACCACCAAATAATTTTTTCAAATTTGGAAAAAAAAAAAATAATCCAAAGGAGCTAAATCGGGAGAATAAGGTGCGTGCTGAAGCAATTCGAGCTTTAAACCATTGATTTTGGCCATCGCAATAGCGGATGTGTGTATTGGTGCATTGTCTTGATGAAACAATACTTTCTTTTTCGCCAAATGCGGCCTTTTTCTTTAAATTCATCACTTAAATGCTGCAACAAATTAACATAATACTCGCCGTTTGCTCACAATAAAACAAAAACATCTATATATCAGGTCCGGTACTTCTGGTACCGTCCTCGTATTACTATCTAAGCTTACAACATAAATAACAGTTCATTCAACAATAGCTTTTAATTGTCATTTATACTCACTGTATTCGGTACATACAGTAGGCTGGAGCGATAGCCATTCATATACATATACATCTAATACACACAAAAAAAAAAGGTAAAAGTAGCAAATATCCTTATGAGCCTTCAACTTTCAACACTTGACAGACCAAATAAATATACATTCATATCATGTACCACATTTGTGCTAAAATTACATACTACATACTACATATGTACAAGTATACATTTGTGTGTCTGATGATTTGAAATGCGATTAAAAATTATGTTTTTCTAAGCTAATGGATGCTACTACTAACTCTGCTACTACAGTCATTTGAAAATTACAATTTACATACATATTTGTTCATTTCGGAAACATTATAACTAAATTTGTTGCAATTAAATTTGATCGAACTTTTGAATGACACTCATTAAAAAATATGTATATCGTATCGTAGAAGTTTGTATGTATTTACATATAGCAGATTCGTGGACATCGATGGCGCTAAAAGTAATAAGCTATAAATACGATGCAGTCGAAAAAAATATTATTTTTATTGACGAGCAAAGTAAAACACAATGTTAAAAAATAGATATTTTTACTAAAGAAGAATAAAATAGAAGTTCAATAAAATGTTTAAACTAGTAATGGGTTTAATGTGTTAAAGTCAAACACTAAATACGAATATAAAAGGACCAACTTCTCCATGCTTAATCAAATGGAAAAGGAATGATAAAATTGGAATAAGTTTGAATAATTTGGTGTATGGTGATTTGGTGGTGTTCCTTGGCGAAAGTGGTCGTTGTAGATCACTAATATTTTGTACACATATTAATATAATCGGTACTTAAGTTTTTCAAATTGACCCAATAAAAAAAAAAAAACGAGTTGTAGCCAATCTCTCTATACTCTTCTACGTCAACCACTGTGCATCCCGATGGCATCTTATAACTCTGGAATTTTTTGGACCTTAAGACATCTTTTACTGAAGCGTACTGAGGTCTTTAACTCTGACGCCTTGCTGGATCTCGTGGAAGCTAAGCTAAGTTTGACAGTCGATATGATGGCTGGAAGGTTAAATTCATCACGTGGATCAGTTTACAGGCACCTGGTTCAATTGAGCAAGGTTCCAAAGCTGGGAAAATGGGTTCCGCATGAATGTGTGTTCTCAGCTTGAAAATGAGAGTTTTTTGAACCGTATTGTTACTGGAGACGAAAAATGGGTCCTTTACAATAGATAAACCCCCAGAGATGGACTCCTGCTGGTGAGATATGTCCGGTATCATCTATTTTGATCTGCTGGAACCAAACCAGACAATCACAGCTGATTATTATAGCGATCAACTATCCAAACTGAATGCAGCACTTGAAAAAAATCGACTGTCTTCAGTCAACTGACAAAGTTTTGTTGCATCACAACAACGCAAGACCCCATATCACAAAACAGACCTTAGGCAAGCTGAACGAGCTCTGATGGTAGCTAATGTCGCATTCACACCTCCTGATATTACACCTTGCGATTATCACCTTTTACGCGGACTTCAGTCCCACTTCAGAAATAAGAACTACACCTCAAAAAAAGCGTATTTTAGCCTTGGAGCGTATTTTGGCTCCAAGGATAAACAATTTTTTGAGCAGGGAATTAAATATTTGCCTAAACATTGGGAAGGAATTGTAAATAATGCCGGAAAATTATTATTAATGATTAATAAATACTGAAAATTATTGTTTTTATTTATTTTAAAATCACCTAAGAAAAACGCACGAACTTATGGACTGACCTGATAATAAAACGAAATTATATACTGGAATATTTTGTCAAAAAATTGTATTTTCATGTTAATTTTTCTTCAGTAATCAACTATGAAAATTATAATGAAGAAAATCAATATATTCTGAAGAACATAGTAAATACACTGTTGAGCATAACAAAACGATATTGTTTGCATGCTATATTGGAATCAGGAAACGATGTGTACTTTTAAGTAAATAAATATTACCATTAAAAGTTAAAATTTTTAAATAATAGAATACATAGAATAAATAGAATAATAATTTTTAAATTTAGAATAAAATTTACTTCAGATTTTTTCATTTTTGATCTGAAATAAAAAAGTTGATTCCTGTGCAAGAATTTTGACATTTTCAATATGATATGATTTCAATATAGCCCTTAATGATTTAGGTCCATGATGGTGATTTTAAATATAAATTCATATACACAAAAGAGCTACATAATGAAGTTTATATGCATATTGTTGAATATGTTTATATGCATATTGTTGAATATGTTTATATGCATATTGTTGAATATGTTTATATGCATATTGTTGAATATGTTTATAGGCATATTTTTGAATATGTTTATATGCATATTGTATAAATGTTGGATGTATATACAACATAGAGAATTCTTACTAAATAATGTTGTCATTATTTATTAAAGTAATCATATTTGTGATATATAGTATGCTTGTTATATATATCAAACTGTGGTGATAATAAATATTCATATATTGTATATACTATTGTATATATTTTACTATAAAGCAAAGGATAAGCCGTTGCCTAAATGAATGAATAAATATAAATAAATATGTATTAAGAGTAAATATCATATTCAGAGGCCACTCATTTAATTATGTATACACATGTGAATAGATTTCACCACAAAATGTACGTTCTATTTAATTGTATCAAAATCTGCTTGGAAATAAGTAGATATAAATAAGTATAGTTGGAAATGAGTTGGTCGTTTGGTTTGGTTTAGTCGTATTGGTTGAATGGTTAACCAGCCGTAATATAGACATAATAGAAAGTATTTTTGCCATGTTATCAGAATAACACATAATTACACAAAATTCTCACAATGCTCATACGCTTACGAATTGTCAACTATACGTATGTGTATGAAATATGTCGGATATGAAAATGTGTGTGTGTGTGTGTTTGGGTTAGTATGTGTATGATACAAAGAATTTCCGGCATAAATAGCTATGTAAAATATAGAAACTATTGACTATAATGACAATTTTCAGTCAGTCACTCAGTCACTGAGTTAGTCTAGGCAAATTAAAGGCATGAAATACTCGTACACCATATTGTGTGCAAGTCCATGTGGTATATACTTATATGTATCCTATGTATTAATATGCAATCAATGGTTCTCTTGTTGGTATCCAGTCAGTTAGTCATTTATGTTCTATTTTTCTTAAAATACATTTTTTATTTCAGATTTCATTTTCATTCTGTATTTACTGTACCTATAATATACATATTTGTTTTTTTGTTTTTTTTTTGTTTAGTTTCAACATAATTTTTGTTTGTATTTCTGTGTGTGGCAGCACTAGACTCGCCAAAGGTTCATTAAGCTTTTAAATCCTGGCCTAGTCAATGCCTGGTTATACACTCTCCCGCCGCTATCTGTTCATCCAATAGAACTATGTATGTATAACAATTTCTCTGTTGACTGATGTGTTTACTGAAGAGTAAGTACTGTGATAGGCGGACTTTATTGCTTATGGCCTGGTCTGGCGTGTTATATTTTCGTGATGTTTGCTTTTAGTTGTGGTTGTTATTGTTGTTGTTGTTGTTTTCGGTGTCAATGTTGGTTATGTCGTTGGTGTTTGTTTGAATTTTTGTTTTTGTTGTTTTTGTTGATTGGTTTTATGCATATACACAGACAGACAAGTAAGAATGAGTGCAGACAGAATTAATGAAATTACAATATTTTCATATGAACACCATCGCCATCGTTATCAGTATTGTGTATATAAAATACATATATGCCACCCAGTCGGAAATTTGCTAATGACTGGTCAAATTGATGATGATACATGTAAATGACAATTTGCTGACCGGGGACAAGATATCAGGTTTGACACGCAGCATGTCAATACAGCTAAATATTCGTACAGGGATTTCTCTCACGATCATCATCATACGTTACAAGCATGGCATATAATCTAAGCTATTATATACAAAAATGTATATATTCTTCTGGTATTCTTTACACGATGGCGTCATACGTAAGCACTGTTTCTATTGTCCAGGAGCTAACCATTGCACAAAAAACCGTTTGGAACCATTTAAATAAGGCTGGATACAAAAAAAAGCTCGATGTATGGGTGCCACACGAGTTAACGGAAAAAACCTCATGGACCGAATTTTCATTTGCGAATCGCTGCTGAATCGCAACAAAATCGATCCATTTCTGAAGCGGATGGTTACTGGTGATGAAAAGTAGGTTCCTTACGACAACGTCAAGCGAAAACGGTCGTGGTCGAATCGCGTTGAGCCGGCGCAAACGATAGCCAAGCCAGAATTGACGGTCAGGAAGGTTTTGCTATGTGTTTGGTGGGATTGGCAGGGAATCATCTACTATGAGTTGCTCCCCTACGGCCAAACTCTTAATTCGGGCCTGTACTGTTAACAATTGGACCTTCTGAAGGAAGCAATCGCCCAGAAGCGGAAAGGAATTGTGTTCCGTCAGGACAACGCCAGGCCACACACACACACACATCGATAGTGATTCTCCAGAAGATCCGGGAGCTTGATTGGGAAGTTCTTATGCATCCACCTTAGAGTCCGGACCTGCCACCAAGTCATTACTACTGATTTTGCTGGTGAAAAATTCGCCTCAAGAGAAGCTTGTGAAAATCGACTCTCCCAGTTTTTTGCCACTAGAGATGAGGGTTTCTATGAGAGTGGCATTATGATAACTTGTTGCTTTCAAAATGGCAACAAGTTATCGAACAAAACTGTGCATATTTGACCTAAATCGGATCATTTTAACAATGCTAAATAAAACCTTCAATTTAATGCAAAAATAATGGATTTCTTTTTACTAGACATTATATGTTTTTGAAGTACAATAAAATTCGTTTGGTGCACAAATGATAAGCATGACAATATTTTAATTTTATTGAAAAAATTAAGAAAGAAACAGTTTCTCTATAATTAAATTCCGAGAACTAATTATGAAAGTGGCTCCAGGGATTTAATATCCCATTGTGTTTCACCTGAACGAAATGGCAGGATACATTTTTGCCAACGACGTCAATTGATGCCATTAACCTATAAGGCAGGCATAAAAATAAAAACTTTCTAACGAACTGCTATAATAATTTGCACAATTAAATTGTTTAATCGATGTATTCAGCGTAATTGTCATAATTAAAAAGTTATTTAAAACTTAATTATGCACGAAAACATTGCACACGAAAACAACTACTTTATTGACGTGGTATACAAAAGCCACATAATAAACATATAACGTATTTACAGTAAATGTAAAAAATTTGTTTGTGAAAAGAAAGATTGAAGAAAGCATACATATGTATGTTCTGATATGGAATAAAACAAAAAGTGAAAATGCAAAAACAACAACAACGACTACGGCAGTCATAATTGCATTTATTACACTGATAAAAGACATGACACTATATTGCACCGCACAAAGAACACATATATATACATACACACACACACACACACAGCATGACAAACACAAAGAAGAATAAATAAGAAAAAGAGCAGACAAACACATTACCAGCATCATCAAAGGTAGCAGTATACGAACGAATACTGTATAATGGCAAAAGCAACATAATCAACATCATGCAGTATGCCATATTAGTCAAGCTATATGTACACGACATACTTGTATATACACACACTTCTATACATACGAGTACATACAGACATACAGACGTACATGTCTTATATGTAAAGTGACCAGATACTCTAGTAAATCTGTGCTTTTCCGTTCAGAATCTACACGACATGCCAAATGAAGGTTTTCTATCCAAAAATTCGTAAGATATTTTACGTTCCTTCAAATGGTGGTGATGAAAAATAACACAAACGATAGGTGTTTTCATATAATGTGTATATATTTGTTGTTGGGAAAAAATTAGAAGCCCTCGACGCCTGGTCACCGTACTTATATGTATATAATACTCATTTATATGGCGGCTCATAGGCAAGTAGTACTTCTTTCTGTACGAATATGCAAATCACATGAAACGGAAATACACGAACACACAAATGGAGTAAGGAGTAAAATGAAGCGAAATATACACAGATGTCCATATATGTATGCATGTATGTACGTATGTGCATTAGATCTGTCAAAATGTTTCGAATATGTTTGTTTTTTATTGGTTGCCATATCATGAAAAGCTACAATGTTACTATATTCATTGATAGTCGTGCAGAAATAAAAGCTTAACAGTCCACTACTATAAAGAATATAGTTAAAAGTTAAGGATTGTACTTAATCGGTATGCTGATAACGCTCACATATGATTTCATTAGCATCCAATAAATGAAATAATCTTTTTATTTGGAATTTAATGCAGAAGTTAGAATAATAATATTAATCAGGGAAAGTCAATGCTTACTAAGAGTACGAGGACGGTCCCAGAACTGCCCGACCTGACATCAGTAGTTTGAAAAAAATTACTTTGGTGAAAAGTGGCAACCATATAAAACATATGTTTTAAGTTTCAAGGTGCCACGGTGTTTAGTATTTTTTTTTTGGCGCCATCGAAAGTTAACGACCTCAGTGATTTTGTAAACATGGAAAAAATTGGCCATCATTATGTAATTCAATACTTTTATTTAAAAGGTCTCAGTCCAACGAATATTAAAGCCGAACTAGATTCTATTCGGAGGAAGCTCCTTCATTTACGACTATTTGCAAATTTGAAAAAATGGCTTGGTGGTAGAAGATTTGCAAACAATGAAGAAGTGGAGTCTGCGGTAGATGGCTATTTTAATGAGCTATACAGTTCATGCTATAAACAGGGTATCGAAGCTATAGAATATCGCTGGGAAAAGTGTATAGAGCTAAAAGGAGATTATGTTGAGAAATAAAGAAAAATTTTCCCAAATTTGTTGTTTTCTTTATTAGGTCAGGTAGTTCTGGGATCGCCCTCGTAGAGTATGCTGTAGTAGTATGTACCCATATTTCGCCAGTAATTACAATAATCTTGATTCGTTGTCAATAAGTAGAGTATCGATAGGTAAGGGATCAGCTGTTTCAACCTCTTTCATACGCAAGCCATATGAGCTATTAGTCACAACGATTTGGTAAGCAGGTAACGTAATGTTGGAATCTAAAGAAATTAAATTTTCAACGGAGCGTATGTCAAAAATGACAGTAATTCTCTTCTCTTCTGAACTCAACTAGCCGTTACCTTACGAAAGAGCATTCACTAACTTACTCTCCCAATAGCTACAATGGAAAAAAGTATAATTTCTAAATATAGCTATGGTGGTTTGTGTCAAAAGACCTAATAAGATGCCTAATATTTTTGGTAAAAACCAAATTTTTTTTTTTGTTTGCAAAGAACACTCATATTCTGCAAATTCAATAGATACATCTTGTTGAACAAATCTAATGCACGTACTCGTACTTTCAATAATGGCAGCCATTTTAAAGTTGAAACGTATACATACATGTAGATTCTATACTCGTTCATACAAGCACTATACACATTTATTGCAATGAACTGAAAGTGCAAAATACAGTAAGCAGCAAAAAAAAAGGGAATATCTATCTGAAAAGTGCAGAGTTGGAGAAGACCAGTAAAAGGATGAACTACACTAACAACAACAATAACAACAACAACAACTGGGCATTGTTTATTATAGTGTGCATTGTTGTTGTTGGAAATAAATTTAATAACAAAATAATGCCATTGCAAATGAATAACAACAACAACAATAACATGAACAACAGCAGCACAGAATGGAACAAAAGCAACGAATTTAATTATACAATATGGCGGCTGTCATTGGTAGAATAGACTATATGCATCCTTATGGTTGTTGTTTTTGGCTATTGTGGGATGATAATATACACGTAATGGAGATTTATCATAGCGATGATGATGATGATGATGATGATGATGGTGCTGACAATAATGTCGTCCTATGACTGTGGCCAAAAAACGAAGTCAACTATATAAAAGTACAAAATATAAATATGGCTTTTGCAGTGTAGTGCATTGAACCATTCATATAGACAATGATAGAGATGAAGAAATGACGAGAGAGACAAAGATACAGAAATTAATACACTTATTACAACAACAACAAATAATAATAATAATAAAAATACTCTCATGTGGAAAATGGAGTGCATGCCAGTTAAATGCACTTTTTATGTTGTTCTTAGCATTTTTTTTTTTTTAATATGAAATTTAAAATTCATATCGTATTTTGTAAAAGCTTAAATTCATTTTATACTTACTTTAAATACGGCTGATGTAAAGAATAGTGGCAGCAAAATGAAAACTACACCAGATAATACAATCTGTAGATTTAACTCTGCGACCGGCTCAATTTTCCATGATATCAACGAACAACCTATGTATGTGAAATAAAAGAAAATGTGAAAAAAAATGATTACGAGTATATATGTGTTTGTATGTATGTATATAGAAAATGACGAAACAAAATGAGAAAGAAAAGTTATAAAAAAAATGGCGGAAAACTACATGTTGCTGCATATCGTTTATAAGCTGGTGAAATGGTGTGTAAAATAATTAAGTTTACGATTATGTGAAAGTAGTAAGTATCAAAAAAACAAAAAACAAAAACGAAAAAGGAAATAAGAAGTTGAGAAAAGTGGTAAAGTTAATTGAAGTGCAAATATGAGAATATGTGTACTCGTATATCTACACCATACGTCCATATGTTGCGAAACATGTTCATACGGTAGAGCAACATATGCATGAAAACACAGTACTATTTCAGTCTAGTACGACTATTACTTATGCTTCTATGCATGAAGAGGCATTTAATATTCTAGATTGAAGTGTGGGCAATATTAATAAGGACTATATGAGTATTTTATCTTTTGAATGCCTATTTCAAATTTAATCACATTTAAAAGATATAAGAATTAAAATAGAAATGCTATTTAAATAGGACGATTTTCAGCGTATAAACCAATAATTAAATAAACCTAACAATAAAGTGACAAAGACCCGAAGGCGATGGAAAATGCATTCTTTTATGAAATATTAATTATTTTAGTTCATTTTATAAAATAAAAATAAATTTTAAAATCTTTTAAAGGTAAAAAACATACACAATAATAAAAGTTTTATATTATTTTTGATATTTTATGATATATGAACTATTTTTTAGTTAATACCATGATATCATGAAATTTCTAAAAACCATTTTGAATAATTACAATAAAATGAAAAATATTTAATTAAATTTAAATTTATTTCTAAATACACTATCACTATCTTTCTTTCTCTTTTTAATTAGTCATCTTCTTTTGCTTGCTTTTTTCTGCTGTATTGTTTATTTTAAAAAACTGGTATAGCTAAAAATCAGAGTTAAAAACTGATCTGGTCACGTTAAACTAAGAATTTTTTACTTGCAATTCTCATATGGTTAACGATGAAAACATATGCTCAAATCAGAGCTGTAAAAGAATTAGTCTAAAGTGCATTTTTATACGTAAAAAGAAAAAGAAATTTTGAAAATTGAACGAAAATACGAAGCTTTGAAATATTAGTTATATTAGAGGGTACTTTTTTTTGCAAGTTTTTAATAGGCGAATAAAAAAATGGGCGGGGTGGTTTACCCCCAAAAAACACAAAATGCTCCAAAATGCATTTCCGAGACTCAGAAACCCGAAAAATAACTTTTTTTTTTTCAAATTTTAGAAAATTTGCCCGGGGGTGAAAAAAATGGGCGCCCCTGCTTAAAAATCGATACAGCTTATCGGGCTCTTCACTTTAGTTTTTAAAATGTTTAAAAAAGTCTACTTATACGGAAGTTAACACTTTTATGATTGGGGATCAAAAGTTTGGCGCCCGAACTAGTTGCCGGCCCTAATTAAAAATATCAAATTTGGGGTCCTCCGGGCAGCTTGGGCCCATAAAATGCACTTATTCCAAGAATTGAATCATTTCGGAATTCATTCATACTTAATTGCAGTCTTATGCTTTTAATCTAAATCTGCTTTTAATTTTATTTTAATTTTAATTAAATAATGATTCATCATTCTTAAAAGCCTAAAATTAGTACACCTTCACTCAAGAATGGGACCTGAAATGTATCAATCCCATTCTTGCTGGGATTAAAAACTTTGTAGAATGCACTCAGTACCCTTATTCTTTTCAACTACGTAATATTTTATGTTGTTTATTAGAAACAATAATTCGAATAAAAGTGTACAGTGAATGTAATATTAAAATTTAGTATACCGTTTTTGCTACTGAATGAACATGGGCCTTGCATTCTTTTGATACTGCAGGCATCTGCGGCTGCATTCATCAAAATTTCAAATCAGTATGAATTCTTTAGGTCTTGCAATTCATGAATTGAAAACGATTAGCAGAAGAAATGGAATTCAGCTTTTGAAAATTTATATAAAAGAATGAAAAGCCAAAATGAATTCTACAACTCTGGCTGAAATCACTTTTGAAAGGCAATGGAAGCAACTGCTTACTAACATATTTCATCAACTACAACGACCCACATAACAAATACAATTTCTTAAGTCAATAAATAATGGAAAATAAATAAAATGACGTTTTACCTAAAAATCGATAAGCTCCATGTACAGCTAGATAGCCCTGAAAGAGTGTCAACAGCACACCATACCAAATGGACCACAACGAATTCAAATGCAAATAGTTATTATGATCCATATGCAATGGATGTTGATGCATACTGCTGTATTTGGCATGTTTCCGTTTCGAGTTCATGTATTTTTGTTGCAATTGCTGTTGCGAATGTTGATGTTGATGTTGATGATGATGTGACTGTTGCTGTTGTTGTTGCTGCTGACTGAGACTGCTGCTTGTTGTTGTTATAATGGAATTCGAAATGCTCGAGTTAAGACTGGACGGTGGACAATTCTTACCACCCATGGAACTGGTAATGCTACAATTGTTGGTGCTATGTAAAAGAATTGAGCGACGTTTCTTTGACTTGCTATTCACTTCGTTATTATTCTCGTAGCCAACCAGAGATCCTGTAATGGACATTTTACACCCTAAAGGCTCGATGATGGAAATGATGGCCACCACAGGATGTTTATCTGTGTATACAACAAATGCAATTGAATTGATTGGAATAGTTTTTGTTGTTTATTTTGTGTGTTGTATTGTTATCGGTTTTACCCAATCAGAATTTTCAATTGATCAATTTTTGATGGTTTTAGTCAAGTTGATTTGTTCTTGTTGTCTCCATTTGTTTGTTTTCAATTTGAAAACTTCAAAACAATTTCATGAACATTTTCTTATTATTTATTATTATTATTATTATTATTATTATTATTACTATTATTTCTGTTTTTGTTTTGTATTCACTCTTGGTCGAATTGTTATTTTTCAAATGACTTCATCAATTGTTTCTGCTGACAATCATATTTAATATAATTAATTAAATTGATAATATAACTATTGTTATTGTGGTCTATGTTATCATCACAACTAATGTTAATATTATGATATATCTTTGTATTGCTTTTGTTTTTGTTGCTGTTGTTGTTGTGGTTATTGCATCCATCATTAATGATAATGATGGAAATAATGCAGCTGCTCTGCTACTGCAGACGATGATGATTGTATTGATAATGTTGCGTTGTTGATAATTGCAGTCAAGTATAGTGATTTGATGATTGATTACTTTTAACCGCAACTTTATTTAGCATACTGTAAATGAAAATAAAAAAAATAGATTTTGAGTGTTAAGGGTGTAAGACATTGAATTATATGAAAATAATAATGTACATGTAATAAATATCCAATATGCATTAAGTGTGATCTCTAATTGAGATTGAAATGATATTAAACTCCTATTATCAAATCGCAAATCTGAATCTCTCTGAAATTTACAATTTACAGCAACTACAATTCTCAATTTGATATTCAACTCAGCTACACTTGAGAATTTGTAGTCCTCGTAGTGAAACTCGTAGACAATTTTCACTACGAGGGAGGTCCCAGAACTAACCGACCTGACATATAGATGGCGGCAGCAGTTTGAAAAAAAATACTTTGGTAGAAAGTGGCAACCTTATAAACCATATGTTTTAAGTTTCAAGGCGCCACGTTGTTTAGTATTTTTTTTTTTTTTGGAGACATCGAAAGTTAACGACCTCTGTGAATTTGTAAACATGGAAAAAATTGGTCACCGTTATGTATTTCAATACTTTCATTTGAAAGGTCTCAGACCAACGAATATTAAAACCGAACTAGATTCTACTCTGGGGGAGCTCCTTCGTTTACGACCATAAAATATTGGGTGGCAGAGTTTAAACGAGGTCGTACGAGCTGCCAAGACGAACACCGTAGTGGTCGACAAATTGAGGTGGCCACGCCAGAAACGGTTAAGAAAATCCACAAAATGGTATTGGATGATCGCCGGCTGAAGGTGCGTGAGCTAGGTGAAATTACAGGCATTTCAAAAAATGCTATACATTGTATATTGACCGAAAATTTGGAGATGAAAAAGCTGTGTGCAAAATGGGTGCCGCGTTTACTCACAATAGAACAAAAAGAACGTCGTGAAGATGTTTCTATAGACTGTTTCGCGATGTTTCACAGTAATAAAGTCGAGTTTTTGGGTCGATTCGTAATCACGGATGAGACATTGGTCCACCACTTCACACCTGAGACAAAGGAAAAGTCAAAACAGTGGACTGAAAGGGGAGAATCGTGTCCAAAGAAGGCGAAGACAGTTCCATCTGCAGGCAAGGTTATGGCGTCTGTTTTTTGGGATGCACGTGGGATAATATTTATTGATTATCTTCAAAATCGAAAAACAATCAACGGTGAGTATTATGATAATTTGTTGCAGTGTTTAAGTGATGAAATTAAAGAATAAATGCCGTATTTGGCGAAAAAGAAAGTGTTGTTTCATCAAGAGAATGCACCAGTTCATACATCCGCTATTGCGATGGCCAAAATCAATGAGTTAAAGCTCGAATTGCTTCAGCGAGCACCTTATTTAGATTTAGATTTAGATTTAGCTCCTTCGGATTATTTTCTATTTCCAAATTTGAAAAAATGGCTTGATGGTGGAATTGATTGCAAACAATGAAGCGAAGGAGTCTGCGGTAGATGGCTATTTTAATGAGCTAGACAGTTCATACTATAAACAGGGTATCGAAGCTATAGTATATCGCTGGGAAAAGTGTATAGAGCTAAGAGGAGATTATGTTGAGAAATAAAAAAAATTTTTCCCATATTTGTTGTGTTTTCTCTGTTAGGTCGAGTAGTTCTGGGACCGCCATCGTATATTTGTTTAAATCACATAATGTTTGGGGTCCTCAAGCAATTTAATCTCGGTTGAGCGCATTCTCAACTCATTCATTCAACTCCTATTTTCTTGATGGTACATCACAATATCAATTTGAATTGCGAATAGCATGTATATCTTATTGAAGCGATGTGTTTGGGCTCTTTTTCAATTTTAGGTACACTTATTAGATGTTGGGCGTGACAATGAGATGAAAATGAAACTTAATATCAATTTTAATTAATATAATATATACGTAAGATATTCATGGTTTTGATTTCTCGTTTTGATTGATTTAGTATAAATATAGTAATGATAGTAATATAAATCAATCATACAATTTTCTGTTTATTTCACCTACGGCGGTAAAGTGATATTCAATGCTGTTTAAAAAAGATTCATAAGAAGAAGATTATTGAATAAGAAGAAATTTATTAGGTAAATATTTAATTACGCAAGAATACATTTGACATCAATATCACAGTAATAATAGCAATGATCACCATTTTTGCTAAATTCTAATTCGAATTCTTCTTCTAATAAGTCAATCAATTTAATTCAACCGTATTATATATGAACACTGGTTTGTGTTTACACATTCAATTTAGAAATGGGGAAATTGCGTATATCAATTCAACACAATTATTCCAACCATTCTAGTTTCGAATGTTCTTATTTGTAGCCTTAAGAATGCCTTATAATTTCACAATGATGATAGTTATGATGCTCTATTACAAAATCACTTATTATGCAAGATAATCCATTAGTAATATATACATACATATGTATAGTATATACATTAGTTAGACTGGTTCAAAAAATTGATGAGATTTTCAGAATAAGATTTTGAAAGCTGAAATCTTTTAGTAAAAAAAAAATAGTACTTTTCTGCACATGTTGAAAAATAAATTTAAGTAAAACAAAAGGAAAAAAATATTTTATAAAAATAATTAGATATTTAAAAAAAATAGATATAGATATTTAAAAAAAATATATACAAAAAATTTTAATATTCTTTATTTTTTTTTCAAATATTGTTCGAAAAAACGATTATACAATTCATACAAGACATTCAAAATTCCTTTGCCTGTCTAATGTGCCTAAATACCTACATGTATTTTTCGGCTATTTACTATCTTCTTTTTTTTTCACCCTAACATTAACATCATTCTCATTTACAGCACTCAGTGGCATTCATTCATCTTTGGTTTTATCCCTTTAGCCAGTTGCCTTAATTAATTTACTTTCATATGTCGCCTACAAGTTATTAGAATTTTTATGTAGCAGCTTACGAGCAATAAAGCTAGTGTGTGAGTGTGTGTGTGTGTGTATGGATTTGTTTACCCACAAGTATCGTACTCCTTCGTTTTGGCATTTATTTGCCTTACCACCTTATTTTAATCTGCTTAAAGACTAAATTGTCATTGCTGATGCTTACATAGTATTAGTTAAGCATGACTTTTGTGTTTTCTCATCATCTTCATTTGGCTTCCTTCATGATGCTTGTTTGCTGATGCCTTACGATTTCTGGTGAAATTAATTAATTTTCTTTTCTTGTCAACTATACAAATATGTTCATACTATGCACATACATCTCTACTCTCTTATTAAATATATACTTAACTACATATGTTTATGTACACACACACACACACAAATATGTATTGCTTAGTATAATATACATAGTATGTATTTGCAATGTGTACTCGTAGGTATATATATAGCACATATATTAACATTGTGGCATGCAACATGTGATTTAATATGCATATGTTTTTGTTCATCACCCACCCACCGCACAGCCACACAGCCATTACCACAGTCATGTAACAGGTAATATTATTTTATCGTATATAATAACAGTAAACATTAGTAAAGCAAACAATTTACTACTATGTGTATGTATAAAGAACACAACATTACCCAGAATACTAATAATAATAATAATAATGATAATGGAAGTACATAGGTACATGCTGCATATGTTGCGTGTAAGGTGCGTATTGTAGCGTGTTATGTAATTTGTAAGATGTAGTGTGCTAAAATGTGAGCATTCATGTTACAAAATGCACCAGTAAACAAAAACCAAAACACACACACACACACACATATATACATATATGTAATTAAAATACATGCAACAATTTTTATTAATAACAATAACAAGATGTATGCAAATTTTGAACAAATCGTTGCACTCACACGCATATGTATGATAACGTGTATTTATTTAATTTGTAAGAAATTTGTAAGAAATATTCTTCATACTCTCACACGGAAGTATAATTTTCATATCTATGGTCAAATGACATAAATGCATAAGCCGATTTTTTATCGCATTATTCCCATCGCTTCCAGGGTGACCCTAAGGGGTTAAGATGGACTGGAATTCGCGTTCAAAATGTTTGTCCCATATAGTTGGCGATCATAAATTGCTTTAAAAATATGATTTCAATGTAGAATATTTTTACAATATTTTTTTTGTTCAGTTGTTGGATTAAACAATTGCTCGTTTATGAAAATATGCTTAATTGTTCTTATCATATTTAAGTGGGATTTATTTGTTCAATGTTTATCACATTTTTTTATACAAATATACCGACTGCAAGCTATTTTTTTGGGAGGCATAACGCATTTTGACCCAAAAGTATATAAGTAAAAATAAATCCATTATTTTTGTATTAAATTTAAGGTTTTATTTAGCATAGTTAGAATGATTCGATTCAGGTCAAATATGCACCATTTTATTCGATAACTTGTTGCCATTTTGAAAGGTAATTTCGTAATGCCACTCTCATCGAAACCCTCGTCCCTATTGGCAAAAAAACTGGGACAGTTGATTTTCACAAGCTTCTCTTGAGGCGAATTTTTCACCAGCAAAATCATTCGCCATAGACAGGAACAGGTAGTAATCACTTGGTGCCAGATTCGGACAATAAGGTGGATGCATAGGAACCTCCCAGCGAAGCTCCCGGAGCTCCTGGCGAGTCACTGTCGATGTGTGTGGCACAATTCCTCTCCTGTTGGCCAAAGCTAGCCGCTTCTGGGCGCTTGCTTCCTTCAGACGGTTCAATTGTTGACAGTACAGGTCCGAATTAAGAGTTTGGCCGTAGGGGAGCAGCTCATAGTAGATGATTCCCTGCCAATACCACCAAATACATAGCAAAACCTTCCTGATCGTCAATCGCGGCTTAGCCACTGTTTGCGCCGGCTCACCGTGATTCGACCACGACCGTTTTCGCTTGAAGTTGTCATAAGTGACCCACTTTTCATCACCAGTAACCAACCGCTTTAGCAATGCATCGATTTTGTTGCTATTCAGCAGCGATTCGCAGATGGAAATTCAGTTCATAAGGTTTTTTTTTGCATTAACTCGTGTGGCACCCATACATCGAGCTTCTTTTTGTATCCAGCCTTATTTAAATGGTTCCAAACTGTTTTTTATGCAATGTTTAGATCCTGGGCAATAGAAACAGTGCTTACATGACGGTCAGACTCGACGATTTCCAATATTTTTTCGATATTTTCGATAATTGGCCTTCCAGAGCGTGGTGCAAATTTGACACCAAAAATACCGAAACGGAATCGACGAAACCAAAATTGCACATGATTGGCTATTACAGTACCAGGACCATAAACACTATTCTCATTTGCAGTCGTCTGGCTTGCGTTTTCGCCTTTATCGAAGAAAAGCTGTAAAATATGGCATATTTCCTATTTACTGGTGTCCATCTTTGACGCGTGCTCAAACAATACTGAGTCAAGCAATCACAAAACTGCCTGAAAAGTTTATTTAGTACAAAATCCTATCTTTCTAACGCCATCTAGCGTAACCCGCTTGCACTTATACAACGCGAGATCTCTTGGAAAAATAATGGATTTCTTTTAATGCTCTTCTATTAGGGAGTCGTGCGGGATCAAAAGATGCATCTAGTCTGACGGCAGTCGAATGGTTGATGGCATGTAGCCAAAAAGGGGATTTCCGTAAAACATCGATTTTAGTGATAACCGGTCGTACACACGTATTGTATAACTGCGCTATAATTACGTATGTAAAATAAAGTATTTTAATAAAACATTTAATAAAACTATTTGAAGCAATTAGCCAAATGTTCGTGAGATAATAAGAAACGAGAAAAAGGAAAAATACATAATTACGAGTATAAAGCAGTGTAACGAATAAGTAGAATTGTTTTACTTCCTGCGATTCTGACATATATGTACGTAGCAAAGACACCCACCAACCACCACCACCCAATATCATTTACCAGCACTCATTATGACAATGAGATAAGAGTGAAAAATACTTTGAAGTAACAAAATACAAATACAAAAGAAAAAAAAAACAAATTCGGATGTGGAAAAAAAAGATAGAATGAAACAAAAGAGAAATGCGATAAAGGTCATATCTTCATTCCTTTGCTGCGTCTTTTTTTTTAATGTGCCATGATAATCCAAAAATTTCATTAAAAAAGTGGTTGGTAATTCAATGTAGAATACATAGAATAGTACACATTACGCGTCTGATTCAATGACTTTTAGTTTTTTGTTGACGCCAACTGCGATGCCGGTACATGTTGACGATTTTGCCACTAAAGCGATTTAGCAATGTGATGGCGAGAAGGAAGAAAGCAACAATGATAGAGAAGCGTAGGAAAGTGTGAACAAATGAAAACGATAAAAAAAAACACGGTGGGAAGTAGCATAAGAAGCAAAACCAAGCAAGAATGGCGATGCTGCAGAGTGTCCATATAGAAGAGCTTCCGCTACTTGTGGTAGCTAATTTTATATTAAGAACAATAAAATGATGATTCATACGCAAATATACACACAGACATACATATAATCCCATATAACCAACCACTTATTGACATTGTTGAAGTTTAAAACACAGCTATATATAGTGTATATATATACTTGTATATACCACTGTACATACATATATAATCAAACACATTACAATGTACAAGGGGCATTGCTGTGTAACATTTCTGCTGGTAATTTGGAGATGTTGTAAGAATGCAATTAACATTTGAAAATTTTCAAAAAGCGTGAACATTTTACCTTTTTAGTTTATATTCAGCAGTTTACTTGCACAATTGCTTTTGTTATTGTTGTATGTTGTATGTATGTCTGTTATGTCAATGGTTGGTGCTGCATGTAAGGTACTTGAAAATTCCATCAAGCGACTTGAAGTAAAAGAATTTGTTCAAAGCAACAGAAATAAGCATTGATGACTTAAGCACCCTTTTCTGGCAAATGTGGTTGTGGTGATGGTGGTGTTGTATGGGCTCGTAGTTGCTTTTATATGTACACACAAAACAGAAGCCAAATGTTGTTGACGACGTTGTTGTTGTTATTATAATAATAATTATAATATTAGCAGGCAGGCAACACGTTGTAAAGCAATTTCTTTCACCCTTTTTTTTTGTTGAGTTTTTGTCTTTCTTATCTTGTTATCATCATCTCTGAGAATATCTCAGGTACATTTATGTAAATCTACTGTTGCTGTTTTTCCACTTATTTTACATCTACATCTACAACAACAAGCACAAAATTTGCTGTTGTTGTTGTGAGTACTTTCAATTAATCACAAGTACCTATGGTTTTGCATAAATGAATTATTTTTAAGTGCCTACATACGCAAGGAGAAATTTTAAATAGTACCTACCTATACATACACAAGCACACATACACACATATTAGAGTATCCTGTATATGCTTTTGGCATTATTTGGGGTTTTTTTTTTTGTTTTTTTTTTTTTGTTTTTACTTTGTTTTGTTTCAACCAAATCGTAAATGTAAGCAAATACAAATATGTACGTGCATGTTTATAGAGTGTAATGAACCTTAAAATACGCTAAAATTACATGAAATGTATGTTTGTTTATGTATGTATGTATGTACGTATACGTGAGTAAGTATGTGCTTTTATCCATATCGTAATATTTATACATTTTTATTGTGGCATCAAAAGTTCCGCATATATATATGAGTATGTATTTAATGTGATCAAAAAGGTTTCAGCATGCCGAGAGTAGATATGAATGTGTATTAGAGTGGTTCTTAGAACATGTATTTTTTTTTTTTTGTTCTATAATGGGTGAAAGAATTACTACCAAAAATTTTATGCAAAAGATTTTTCTGACTAAACAAATTTTAATTTTTAATTCCATAATTACGTTTGTGGCTGTACACGACTGTAAGTAATGTCTGCAAACTCGGCTAGGTTTTTTTTCTATCTTCGTATGTAATATATTTATTTACATATACAATATATTTTTATTTATTACTTCTAACATTATTCACATCACATAAGTAACTTCTTTGGCCGTTTCGGTTAGAGCCACTCTAATGTAAATATGAATATACATAAACCATAAAAGAAGAATGCTTCTTTTAGGCTATGTAGCTGCATCTGTGCTTAGATGTAATCGATTGATTGGTATCCAAAAGTAACATACGGTTAGAAAATAAAGAAATAAAATTGGAAAAGTGCAAAACAGATTGGCAACGTTAATAATAAATTACGCAAAAAGGTATGAGATGTTTTAAAATTTTTTATTGGATTATTGATAAGCGAGAAGGAACAAAAATAAATACATAGGTACATATAATGCATTAAAATGTTCATAGAAAATTAAAATGTTGCCAATCCATTGCCGTTGGTTCTTCAGTAAGAAGAGGGATAATTCTTAAATGATACTTGGAGTTAATTAAAGAGTAAAATTATAAGCAACCAATTTTTTTTTTCAATGCTGCTAGGACCAAAACAATTGCTCTACCCTAGCACTTCAAAGTTTTACATTATAATAATCAACATTTTTCAAAATTCAGCTTAACTAATATCTAATCTAATAATCTAATCATGAAAATGATTTAATGTGTCAAACTTTCATTAACGTAGACATATTTATTTCCGTTGTTTTTCAATTAACAAACAAATTTTACTTGCCACTACAATGTTTGATTTGACAAAACATTAACATAAAACCAATACAGCTATACGGTATCTATCTAAATATACTATACTATAGAACAATACACTAAGATTAACTTAATTTCTAATATTGCGATGCTTTTTAAATTTTATTAACGCTATATGGGATTACTATGGGATTGCTAAACTTTATTTATTAATTTTGTGTAATCTTCGGGACATTTCCAAATTTAAATTTTAAGAAAAGCTAAATGTCAACATTTAATATGTATGAACAAATGCATTATTTTTGCATCCACACCTTCCGAATGCAAACTTCTTAAATTCAAAATTCATATAATAATAATTTACGTAAAAAATTTTAACTATTTCTTATGAATTGTTTGAATGAATATTATAGTAATTCAAATATATGTAATCTAATGAAATACACGAGGGCGGTCCCAGAACTACCCGACCTAATAAAGAAAACAACAATTTTGGGAAAAATTTTTTTTATTTCTCAACATAATCTCATTTTAGCTCTATACACTTTTCCCAGCGATATTCTATAGCTTCGATACCCTGTTTATAGTATGAACTGTCTAGCTCATTAATATAGCCATCGGCCGCAGACTCCACCTCTTCATTGTTTGCAAATCTTCTACCATCAAGCCGTTTTTCAAATTTGGGCAATACAAAATAATCCGAAGGAATTAAATCTGGCGAATAAGGTGCGTGCTGAAGCAATTCGAGCTCAAACTCATTGATTTTGGCCATCGCGATAGCATATGTGTGAACTGGTGCATTGCCTTGATGAAACAATTCTTTCTTTTTCGCCAAATGCGGCCTTTTTTCTGTAATTTCATCACTTAAACGCTGCAAGAAATTAGAATCTACTTCGCCTTTAATATTCGTTGGACTGAGACCTTTCAAATGAAAGAATTGAATTACATAACGGTGACCAATTTTTTCCATGTTTACAAATTCACTGAGGACGTTAACTTTCGATGGCTCAAAAAAAAAAAAAATATTAAACAACGTGGCGCCTTGAAACTTAAAACACATGTTTTATAGGGTTGCCACTTTTCACCAAAGTAATTTTTTTTTTTCAAACTACTGCCGCCATCTAAATGTCAGGTCGGGTAGTTCTGGGACCGCTTTCGTATATATAAAAAAAAGAATTATTTATATAAAACAAAAATAACAACAAACTCACCCTCTTGAATTTTTATACATTTAAGTACGAGCATGCTCCTATATATAGATGAAATATATACATGCTATACGGAAATGCGCCAATTTTCAAAACCTTAAATTGCATTAGATATCCACACGCTTACACACACACACACACACACACGTTCACACATACAAATAAACAGTATTATAAAAGCACTCATAGATTTAGGCATGCATTTCGCTACCCTTCAAAGTCAACAATTCAACAACCCACCTACCCATTACACAAATACATATACATTTGTACAGTCAAAAAACAACAACAACAACAAATAAACGAATCAACCAACAAAATCCGAAATGGGTATGTGTTTATGCTTACACAAAAACCTATACACATACATATAATCGTAACGCTTGCATAAGTGTAAGCTTATGTGAATATGCCATGCGACTATTTTGCTGCTTTACTGCATTCCAACATTCAATAAGAGCAACGGGCGGCAAACACTATATGTATGTAGATATAGATATAGAAAGAGAAAATGCCGGAATTTATTACTTTTAAAATACGATTTTAGTCAATTCGACGTTGAGTACTTCGTTTCATTTCCTCCCCTTTGGATGTTTGTCGTCATTGTTGTCGTACTCCTGTACTCCTTTCACTTTGCAATTTATTGCAGGGTTGTTGGTATATCAGTATTGTACGTTATGTTACCGATATAAATCTGTAATACACTCATAGACATACACACATATACACAAGTACAAAATCTGTCGGATTTTCCATTTACTCTCACCGGCCGATACACTACCATGGCTGGCTTGATGTATATTTCAATCAAAGTTACAATACACCGCATGCAACTCATTTTTTTTTTTTTTTTATTTCACTCCCGTTTAATTTCATTTTCTTCGAAAAATCGATATTTACCATTTGCGTACTTTTAATAGTATAGCCTAGACTAAAGTGCTTACTTTTATTTAATTCTATGAAAGGGTTTTTGCTTGTTTGTGTTTATTTTTTTCGGGGGTCTTTCAATAGAACGATTTTAGATTATTTTCATTCATTTCATTTCATTTTCACATTAAATTTCAAATAAAAAAGTCACACTAGATAAAATTCTAAATACTAGCGACTAGATCATTTTGAGCTCATTTCGAGCTCATTTGAGGTCAATCAATCATCAATCTCGCGTGCGCTGTACCATGTAAATTTATTATTTTTCTCTCTCCGTTTGTTATTTTAATTATCTCAATTTACACACTCATTTCTACTCTATTTACAGGGGGACAAACATGAAACTCTACGAAGTCAACGATTACTCAGAGCTCACTCAGAGTTAACTCATCGTTAGAACAGCTCATATGTTTTCATCTTTTTTGAAAAACTCAAAAAGGGTATGATTCTGTATACAGAGCTTGGGTTCGACTGCTAAGATATTATACACTCCTACAATCGTGATTCACGCAACTATAATTTTTGTTTTGATAAATTCAAATCAAGAATCAAACCATTCAGTTCACTTTGCAAAATTAAATTTTTTTTCTCCCATATTCTGTGGTAGTTTTTTTTTTAGTTCCCTCGAGAGTAGCTTAGATTTAAACAGTTTTATATGGGCGAAGTATGTTTTGTTTGCAGCCACAATTCTTTCTAGTATTGTATCATAGCAGCTGTTATAATTATTAGATTAGGAAGCCCAGGAATTTAAAATAGTATACTCCTACAAACAGGTACGGGCCGACTGCAAAAGTTCGTTCAGGTGGCCTTCTCTCTTCGCTGTGCGAGATTTTTACTTTCGTCCAAGTAAAATGTTTATAATTTTGGATAAAAATTACTAAAATGCCTAAAATACAAATGTTAAATGTACTGATAATATAGTAAAACAAACTAAATATATAAGTTCTTTCATAGGAGTTTGTACATACGTTGATAAAGTAAAGCATTTGTATACCTTTTTGTCATTTGTATACCTTTTTTTTTGTCATGGATACTAAGTATTTTGGTATTGTATTTTTTTCTTTTCATCAAACTAAGTAGTAATGTAATTTACAAAATATAATACCTATTATATTGCATTACCCATACTTAATACCATTAAAAAGTTCTTAAGTAGACTTGACCAATTTACGAAATATTACCCACAATAAATTATATCAACGCTTTTAGAAATTGATCACGCACACTGAAGGACCCTATTTACATATTTTGAGTAAGAGTTTTTGTGCGTACTTATATTATACATTTATGTACGCATTAATTCTCAGGTATAACCACAGTTTAATCAAATGCAATAACGTAACATCGATGTATATACATATGTGTGTACATTAGGGTGCGTCATGGCCCCCATTTTCCATTAGGTTCACTCCTTAAGTTTTAGAAAAATCAAAAATTGTTTACAGATTGGGCAGAGCTGTTCAATTAATGCAATAGTCTTAAAAATTTATAAATTTTTAATCTATTTTCAAACTGTCATTTTTAAGTCTACTTACTCTGAAAAAGTAGTATCGATCTCGTAAAAAATTATATGATTTAAACATAAAGGAAAGGAAAACTTGCCTTCATTTATATCTTCAAAAAAAGTGATTTACAGATATTCGCGAGAAATATGTTTTTTTTTTTGTACTCTTTTCAGTTACTGGCAAAAAGCTCGATAACGATTTATCCATATAATATATGATTTGCACATGATTCGAAAGGTGTGGTCTTCTTCTTTCCATCGGATTGTGTCCATCGGATTATATTTGGAATTTTTGTCAAAGATAATAATTTATGGCGATAATTTTAAATAAATTTTAAATCAGATGAGCAATATCCGTGATAGGAATCATTAAGTGAAGTTAGGCAAATTAGATTTTAGATTATATTAGTGCATAACCCCTGATCGGCCCTGAACCCTTATGTGGTTTCGCAAAATGCCACGCCAAGAAGGAAATGGAAGGAAAAGAAATTTGCAAAACACTGGCTCAATAGTAGAGGACAGCGTCAAGCAAAACAGTTCTTAATCCCAAATAAAATAAATAAATATGTGGCACTTAAAGCCCCGAAGGTCTTATTGGCCGAGCTTCACTTTCATTACTGTTGTGCGTGTTAAATTTTGGACAGTATTAAAAGGGACCTACTTATTTTGGCTGGTTTCGAACGGCAGAAGTCTTGCGACATCACTTTTTTTGAGCTTTGTCACAAAGTTCTTTTAAAAGCTTTTTCATGGCAAGTTGTTACTGTCGGAAAAATTGCCAATTGCTTGCTGACATCTTTTCGATATTAAATTTGTCATGTATCAGCCGGTGATTGAACCACGATCTACAGATCAGAAGGCCAGCACACTAACCACTGAGCTACGGCACCCAGCACCAAATAAAGGGATATCTAAAAAGATACTCACGTTTCGTAGAGCTGACCTACGTATTCTTTGTGGTTATTTTATAGGCCACTGTAATCTCAGATACCACTTAAGGAAGTTAGATTATCAGTTAGACACTGATATCTGCAGATTCTGCAACTTAGATGTCGAAAGCTCGGAGCACATTCTCTGTAAATGTCAAGCTCTTAGCAGACAAAGACTAAACCTCTTTGGTGATAGTACAGTGCCTCCATATAAATTGTGAATAAATAAACCCAGCAAAGTGCTGAAATTTATTAAAAGCCTAAAAATTTAGGGTTACCCAAAGACTGCACAATAGATCAAGTCTGGTCGCAGTGCATAAGGGTCTGTTAATAATAATAATATCAGTGCATATAAATATAGAGTTATCGTACTAAAACTTAGTATATAATCGTTTATCTTAAATCTTTTATACCAATGAAAAAATTGGCACCGGATCGATATGATTCATAGCTTCTCAAATAAAAGGAACAAGCCTAATGAACGTATGTATATGTGTCGCAAGTATATATGGAGATCTGTATGTTCATGATTACCTAAGTCAAGCCCAATGGTAATATAATCATTGTCATCATCATTATCATCATAATCATCATCATCATCATCAGCAGCAGCAGCAGTAGTAGCAGAAGTTTTGTTATCGTTATCACAATCGCAATTCATCAATATTATATCATTAACATGAAATATACACCTCACAGTTCGAGCGCCATCAACATCTACATATATATGTATATAAGCATTCAACGGCGGTACATACCGGTACTGGCATTTTTTTTTTTTTTTTTTGCGTACGCATATTCGAGATATTTGTGCAAATATTAACCGACAATTCGTGCGTGTGCCTATGTGCACGACTTACCTTTGCGTGATTGCTTGTAAACTAATATATACAAAAAAAAATAAGCACAAAAGTGAATGAAAAGCAACAAAAAAAAACTTTATATTATATTAACTTCATTTTCGCTTTTTCAGTTTTTCATTATATATCCAACTCACGTTCGTTTCTCCCTTTTTCCTGTATGCGGTACTATTGCACTACGTCGAAGTGTACGTGTATAGTGTTGCCATATAGATTTAAATTTTTTTTTTTTTTTTTTGTTAGCAAAAATACATTTTTAATCAAATTGAGAGGGTTTTTTGCCTTCTCTTCTTGTCCATCTTTATTTTATTTTATATTTTTTTCTACTGCTGCTGCGTGATTGCATTAAGAATTTAAAAGACTTGCCAAGAATACAGAAAAAAAAATATGTGAAAATAATAGTAACAAATACAATAGTTGGTAAACGATGTAAAACAAAAATAATTGAAAGTTTGTTTTTTTCTCTCTCTCTATTCTTTGTTGCTTTCATTCATTTTATTCCATATATTTTGGTTTACATCGTTTAGCAACTCTAACCATTGGCAAATTGGTATTTTAATTAAAAAATAATGGGAACATACACACAGAGGAGCATACAAAACAAAAAAAATGCACCGAAGAAATTGGAAAAAAATATTGTCGTTTTTTTATTTGCATCATTCTTTTCTCTATCTCACTAACAGCACCAATTGCCACATACACAAGTCTCACCAAGCGGAAGATGGGTGCAGAAAATACACAATGGCACAACTATTCATACATGACAGTGTTGTTGTAAGGATTGAAAAAAACTAACATACTCATACAAAATGGGGGAAAAGTAAAACTCATAGTATGATGATTATAATGGCATTCATTGAATTGTTAATAATTGTTACAATTGCAATTGGTTTGTTTGTTTTTTTTTTTTTTTTGTTTCGATGTTCATTTATGTAAGTCAAAAATGGGTCGATTGTCGATTGGAGGAAATAAATAAAAAACAGAAAAGAACCCAGAAAAAATTGCAAAATTACTAATTGTCCACAGCAGTGGGAGTGAAATTTAGAACAGTATGTTTTCAGGTAAATGAAGAATGGCATTCACTTCTGTTTAGTAATTTTCAACGTCGTCATCATTATGTATTATGTTTGTTTTTATACTTGATTCCTACTTGTTATTGTTTATACACAAAAAAATGTTTTTAGATCAATCTTGTTTTTAAAAATTTTATGTTTTTAATTTTCTGAAAATTTTATATCAATCTAAAAATATACTACAACTAGGAAACTACAACAATTCGGTTTAAATCAATATATATATATGATAATAGGTGCTGTACCAATTTTTCTTAAAGATTGATTGAGACCCTCTTTTTCTTTTTCTTCCTATTTTCAATACGAAACAACTGCTAAACCTTTTATGTCTTATTGTAATAATATTTTTATCCTTATTCGAGATTCTTTTAAGGCCCAAAAATTGCACACTGTTATGGCACTAAGCTGAGTCTTAATAAAAATTTAATGTCATTATGACTCTTTTAGTTTTAAACTTAGCTTCACACTTCAAAACGAAAAATTTTATAGCACATTTTCATTTTTAATACTTCATCGATTGCTTGTTTTCATCATCGAGCTTCATATACATAGCTCGATATGTAGTAGGCGATGAAAGTTAGAGACCACAAAATTGAAAAAATCGTCCTCTAAACTGGTGGCTTCGGCAGTAACAATTTGCCAAAAATGCTTCTTAAAACAGCTCTGTGACAAAACTAAGTTAACGTGATGTCAAAAGGGTTCTGCCATTTGGATCCGGCTAATATAAGTAGGTCCCTTCTAATGCTGTCAAAATTTATTACGCGCAACAGTATTGGAAGAGAAGCTCGGTGGTATCACAATGGGCCTTTTTGGCATAAGTGTGTCCTCTCAGAGAGAGGGCAGTCACATAACCTAACCTAACCTAAACTGGTGGATTGGAGCATTTTCGAAGTCCTTAAAAATTTCTTTATTACATATTTATCGACAAATTAAAAACAAATTTTGCCAAACCTAATATATTTCGAAACTACATAATTTATGATCATTTGTTTGGCCAAATTTAGGTAGACAAAAAATCTTTCGATACTAAACGAAATTCTTTCGCAAAGAGTTCAGGTTACCAAGTGTCATAATTAAAATGGAAACATTTCGTATTTAGATGATATCTGCAAAGAGCATCAGCTGCCTTAATGTATTGTATATAACATAGATACATTAAGAAATATATGTATGTAATATATAAATAAATATATATATATATATATATATATATATATATATATATATATATATATATATATATATATATATATATATATATATATATATATATATATATATATATATATATATATATATATATATATATATTATGAGACAGTACACTCATTTTAATGAACGCATTTTAAGCTGTTTTTTTTTTTTTGCAATAGCATATTTTAGTTTGATTCTTTTTTCTTTTATATTTTATTTTTTTTTTTTTTACTTAAAAGTTACAAAAACGGTACACTCATTGAAAAAGTGCATATATAGGGGAGTGCCACCGGGTATGAGATAGTGGATTACTTTCATTATGCAAATATCAATATTACGAGCTGACTTCACCAAAAAAAAAATAACAGAAATTGAACAGGCAACGTCGAAGAAGGCAACACCACCAGCCAAACAAAACCGACATTCATCGGACGAAAAATCACGACTTTGTATTATTCGATTGAAGTTGGTTCTTTCAAATATTCCCACAGCGATTTCAATAGAGTAGACTTTGAATGAAAAAAAAAATTGATAAATAAAAATTGTGGGACTTTTTTCATATTAGTCACTTAAAAATAAATATATATAATTACAATATATTTTCACATGGTAACAAAGGGTCCGCTTAAGATGGCTTGCTGATAGAATCACTATACTTACTTCGGATAGAAGCAGTTTGGTTAACCCATGAAAATATATGGCTCAAAAATGATACCCATCTCATACCCGGGAACACTCCTCTACATATGAAAAAAATCGGTGGTAAGTAATACATATATATTTTTACATATGTGATACAAAATAACTCGGTGAGTGGTTGGGAAGTATAATAACGGTGTGAAAATAACATTTGTGCTTTCATCTCAAACAATCACTACTCTACTAAACACCATCATTCGTGAATACATGATGTGCGTAAATACATACTCGTACATATGCAGGTATTTTTAATATTCTTACAAACAATTTTGTTGCTTCTTAGTACCTACAACCAACTAAATGCATTTACATATATATATATATATATATATTGTAGATTCCAATTGTACGTACGTATTTATGCTAATGCATATTCATCGTATTGTGGATAAAGTTTTTATAATGTACGAGCATTATCCATCTATTTGTTGCACCCCACTTGAATCTTTGCACACAAAAAAAAAAAAAAACTCAAAACTCCTTTTTGCATTTTGATGATGATGACGTCTGCGGCTTAGTTTGCTCATTCAGTTGCAACACCGTTTTATGCAAATATACTGTGCTACACTCGCATGCATACATAGTATAGTCAAACATATAAGAGTATGAATGTGTTTGTTTAAAGAATAACGCATACAAGTATGCTATATGTAAATATATGTTAGTCATTTTTCTTTCTACTTTCGTTTTTTTTTTTTCTTAAATTTTTTTTGTCATATTTGGTGTTGCTGTTGTTAAAATTGCATATGGAGAAATTTTCCACTACAAAAATATATAGAATATGTACAGGTATAGTACAAGGGCGGTTCCAGAACTACCCGACCTAACAAAAACTAAAACAAATTTGAGAAAATTTTTCTTTATTTCTCAACATAATCTCGTTCTAGCTCTATACACTTTTCCCAGCGATATTCCATAACTTCGATACCCTGTTTATAGCATGAACTGTATAGCTCATTAAAATAGCCATCTACCGCAGACTCCACTTCTTCATTGTTTGCAAATCTTCTACCACCAAGCCATTATACTATGTATAGCACTTTTTCAAATGCCTGCACCTTCTGCTGGCGATCACACAATATCATTTTGTGGATTTTCTTAATCGTTTCTGGCGTGGTCATCTCAATTGGTTGACCACTACGGTGTTCGTCTTGGCAACTCGTACGACCTTGTTTAAACTCTGCCACCCAATATTTTATGGTCGTAAACGAAGGAGCAGACTCCCCACAGAGTAGAATCTAATTCGGCTTTAATATTCGTTGGACTGAGACCTTTCAAATGAAAGTATTGAATTACATAACGGTGACCAATTTTTTTTCCATGTTTACAAATTCACTGAGGTCGTTAACTTTCGATAGCTCCAAAAAAATACTAAACAACGTGGCGCCTTGAAACTTAAAACATATATTTTATAAGGTTGCCACTTTTCACCAAAGTAATTTTTTTCCAACTACTGCCGCCATCTATATGTCAGGTCGGGTAGTTCTGGAACCGCCCTCATGCATGTTCGTTGTAAAGTAACGCTTTAATTACATCCATATAAATTGTGTACATTAAAAATTTTCTAATATTCAAAATACTGTTTTTTTTTTCAATTAAATTACATCTATCGTATAGGGTGATTGTCTTTGAATATTTTAATTTTTTTGTGCATTTTTAGTTAGTGAAATTTGTTCTTGTCGTTTAGAGAAATTTTGCGATATTTTAGGAAAAAACATAGTACAAAAAATTGTCAAAATGTCTAAAACATTTCGTCTAAAAATTAAAAGTCATTCAATCATTATCCATAGAAACTTAATCACATTCTCTAGGAAAAACTTTCATTAAAATCTATATTTTTTCAAAACATTACGCGTGTCACATTCTGTAAATCCCATACGCTATTTAAACAGGTCTAATGCATGTAGTACATAATCTGTATTGTCACAAAGATGTGATCTGACGATATTGTCGCTTTTTATGCAGACATATGTACGCGTACATACGAGTATGTACATATTACCTATAGAATTGTGTGTACACATATTTCAGATGTGCTCGTATGTCATAATATATTAAAGTACTGCTTCCTTCACCTACGTCTCCTCTATCTATATATATATATATATATATATAGAGAGGAGCAAAAAAATCGCTTTAAGTCAGCTTTGACATTTATTGATTCTCTCTGGTGGCATATATTTATTATTATTACTGCATGTACATAAATAATAAATACAGGGCGGGCTGTTTGACAAATCCGTGGAGATATGAAAAATGGCTTTATCCTTAAATACATTTATATAGTACAGTATTCTCCTTTGAGTTCACTATATTTTCGCAGATGATTTTCCAATGCGTTCATCTATAACTAATCTCTAGTGTTTTTGCGGATTATTTTTTTATGGTAAAGGCTACTGATGTAGAAACTGTAGAAAGGTAACCAGTAAAACTACTTCAATTTGGCTAACGTAGAACTATTTTTTGTGTAAGCCGGTACATCGCTTTGATGATGATTTGTTCTTCAAACCCGATCTGTTCTCAAAGATTTTCTCATCAAGTTGGATTGTCATTATTACTATTACTAGTTTAAAAGGAAGCGCAATAATCTATGCATTTATTACAAAATATATTTATGACACTCTAGGAACTTTTCAATCACCATGATATGTTGCTGATATGCATCAGTGTGATATTTGTATATGAGTATTATCACATGTGCGCGTATATATATATATTCGTAGTTTTAAATAGTTTCGTATGCGTAGCATGAAATAAAAATTGAAATATATTTTGTCACATAAAAAAGTATACAATATTTTTTAAATTTAATACACATGACAAGATGTTATCAAATAATTACTATTTACATGTTGGCTTGCGTTTTAATACACGAGTGAGTGAATATATCCAACAAACACTGGAAAAAATTCATAAACGTTTGAGAAAATATTCTTTGTCAATTTGATTTTCAACATTTGAAATTAAACATTTTCTCAAACATTGATTTTCAACTTGAGAACGGGTCGAGGAACACTTGAGACAAAATTTTAACATTTCTTTCCGTTCCAAAAATTGAAATATTGTGATATTTTACTATAGCATAGAAAACTTGAAATTTTGTCTTCTGAAAAATGTTTTATTTGTCATCGAAAATTTGTCACAATGTTATAAACAAGAATCATATTTAAGAATTGAAAAAAGGTGATATTATTAATTTTTAGTGATATTGAATGATATAATACTCATAAATTATGCATTTGAAAACTAACGTTTCTCAAATGCATCTCAAATTATGATTATATATGGTATTAAAAATGTTTAAAAATGTTTATGGGGTAAATTCAATATTTCATACAATGCTTAGATACGTATTGTATATTACTCATACGTACCGGTGAGCCTGAAGAGAATGAGAACTGAGTATAAGAAAATATATATAACATATAGTTAAAGAAACTATTACATAGCATTTAGTCAAACTTGGTCGCACACAACAAAACTAAAAACCAAGATTGGCCATAGTTTTTCGGAACTGGTAAAGTCAAATTTGTATATGCATATATATACCCAGTAGAAAATAGAAGAAGTAAAAAGCGATTACAGAATCCCTTTTTTGGCATTAAGAAGATCTTATCATCTGGATTCTATCTCTAATTCTTTTTTATATGAAACGGACCACATTTGAATGCATTCCATAGAAGAGCTTTCAGAAGGAGTTTTTTTTTCAAGCACTCCAGTAATGCCAAAATTTTTTCATTCAATGCAAAATGTGATTTCCATATAAGAATTACAACATATGTCTAAAACCAAAAAATAAAAAAAAATTCTCATGATTCGTTCATGGGTTCGAACTTCCTCAATCGCAAAGCTAGCACTTTACCGTTGCATCGCATATCACACTACAGTATTTTTGACTAAAAATGATTTTCTCGAAAATATTGTTAACGATTTTTTGAAATTTTTGTCAGATATATTATATAAAAAATAAATAAAGAAGATACCCCCGACTGGATTTGAACTCACGATCTTGTCTATTCCAAAGCCAACAGTTGCACCATCGCTCTAATAATTAATTGGCTCTACTGCTACCTAGATGTGTACTAAAATCAAATCAATTGAAAATTATGAGTGTTTGTATTTGTGTAGCTCATTTCAGTTTATTTGCTGAAAACATTCCCTGATCGCTTCTCGAGAAGGACTTTTGGAAGCAGTAACATACAGCGATACTGAGATGTGGATTTCTCATGCTTTAAATCTGTTCGATAATGTGTTATGTTGACAATGTATTAACAAATTTCTGCTAGGTATATTTTAATTTTATCCCGTTTAAATGCATATACATATTCCAATTACTGATTCAACTAATTCACAATTAGAAAAGAAACAATAACTTAAGTTTAGAATAAAAGAAAATTTATTCTCATTAAAAACTATCCAAACACAAAGCGATAAAGGTGATGGAAAAAATGATTAATTTTTATATCTAAAGAGTTTTTACAATTCCTTCCATCCCTTTTTCCAATTGCATATTAAAAAATTGAACCGATTTTTCTCTCTTCGGTTCTATGTACATATATAGTATTTAAACACTCCAATTAATATGACAATTACACTTTGTCCTACCAGAACCATTAATCGATTGTAATTGTAATTGTAACGAACTTACTCTATCATTCATCCTTAACTTGTTTCTCTATTGCAATCAATATTGTACTACTATTAAGGTCAACTTAACATAAAAGTACTTCACTTTTTACTCTCCCGCTCATTATATCAAGTATTTTATATTAGATATGTACAAGTACTTGGTTCTTTTTGTTAATTTTGTTTTTTTTTCAGCTTAATCAACTTAATTTTCTTCTATATTATTTTATATTAGTTAGTACATAGAGTCAAGTAAATATGAGCATGCCAAAGTTCATAATCATAATCATAATGACACTTTGAGAAAATACAACATAAATTCTTTGACATTGTGTTAATGACGATGATGATGATGAATTGAACAGGATGTATGTGTGTGTGTGTATGAGATTTAAAATTCTTTTTTTTATTAAACAATGACTTTTTCTTCATTCTTCTCACTTTTCCTTGCATTATACTTTTCCACTTCACTTTGCTTCATTTACATTTCCATACACACACACAAATTTATTTAAAAGCATTCTTTGCATTCACTCGCTATGTTATTCGTGACCATTACACTGGTTTATTCATTAATTTTGTCAACATTTTTCTTATGCTTCCTTCTCCGTTATATTTATTATTCAGAGTGTCCTTCGTGGTCATTTTTTTCTATTTCTTTTATTATCATTTTCCTAGCAAAAAAAGATTTGCCAAGAGGAGTTCGATAAGTCAGTGTCTTGTTGAATTTCATTCGTCACCTACCATTTGCTGATAGACAACCGCCAAATTTTGAGTAAGTTACATCATTTAGTTTGTGTTTGACAGCCATTGAAAAGAGAGAACCTCGTGAATTTAGATGTAAAATGTAAAAAAATGAATTTCGTGAATTTTGCAGTAAAAAAACATCACCGAAACAAAATTTTTTTCACAGAATGGCTTGATATATACTATGGGAACTCTACACAATCAATTTCAATGGTTAAGGAGTAGTTTACTGACTTTTGTTGTGGTGGTCGCGCAAGCACAAGTGACGCCGAACGTTCAGGTCTCCATCGTAAAGCCAAAAATAATCTATAAACTCCTTGGAGTGATATTGTAGATCGAAATTTGGTGAAGTGGCTGATGTTGTGGTACCTCAACTGAGCGTGTACATTATATTTTGCATGAATATTTGGACATGAAAAAGCTATTCGCAAGATGGTTTCCGCGTTTGTTCACAACTGACAACACACGCAATTGTGTGACCACTTCAAAGGAATATTTAGTTATGTTCAAACGCAGTCCGTAGCCATTGAAAAAACAAGGCACAACATAATACTCCAGAGACTAACGTAACGTCAGCGAAGAAACGGAAGCGATAAGAACTAGCCCCTCAGCAGCTTTAGAAATAATAACAAGTCTCAATCCTCTACACCTTGTGGTCAAGAGGACAGCAGCCAGTGCAGTCATAAGGCTTCCGAACTCTATTCTCCTGAAAGAAGGCAACCTAAAAGGGCACATTAAGATTCTAGACGCAGTCTGGAATTCACCGGGCCTCACGGTCTTTGAGAGGATGGATAAAAAACTTATATTCTCCAAACTCTTTGAAGTGATCATTCACGATCGCTCAGCGTGGAGAAACAACGAAATATTTCTAAAACAGGGCTCACAGTTATGATACATTGATGGGTCCAAAATGGAATATGGTAGTGCTTGAGCGGGAATTGTAGGGCCAAATTTCCGGAAGGCAATTGTAATGGGAAAAATAGCTTCCATTTTTCAGGCGGAGGTCAACGCCTTAGAGCTATCTGTCAGAGAATGTCTACGTAGGGGCACTGGAGAAACCAACATATGCATTCTTTCAGACAGTCAGGCAGCTCTAAAATCACTAAGGAATTTCTCGTTCCAATCTAGGCTGGTCTGGGAATTCTTTGAACTTCTCAATACCTTAGCAAAGGGGAACTCTAATTTGGGTACCGGGACACGAGGGGCATGCAGGCAAATAGGGGACAGACACTCCTTTCATAGGCCCAGAACCCTTCTGCGGGGTAAACAGTAGCTTCATGAATAACTTAATATGTGAAGCGGAAAAAAGTAGTCTAATCGATTACTTAACTATCGCATGATGAAAATGGGTGTGGTTAACAACGATCTCTATCGACTCTGTCTTGAAGAGCAGGAAACAGCAGAACACGTTCTTTGCAATTGCCCAGCTGTGGCTAGATGCAGACTAAACTACCTAGGTAACGGATTCATAGTTCCCAGAGACCTAGTTAAAATCAATCCCATAGCAGTAACAAGATTTATAAATAGTCTTGAAATCTGCTACATAGTGATAGATCTTCAGGTCGCAGTGCTTCATAGCCTTGATAATAATAATAACGTAACGTCAAAGCAGTGGATATCTCCGGATGAATGCAAAGGAAGCCAAAGAGGGTCTGTCGGCCAGCAAAGACATGGCGACAGTTTTTTGGAAAACATACGGTGTCATTCACATCTTGAAAAGAGTTAAACGAACACCGTCGAATATTATTTGCAGTTATTGAACAGATTCAACATTGAATTAAAATAAAAGAGACCATATTTGGCAAAGAAAAAAGTGCTCTTCCACAATAACAACGCAACGGTACACATGTCCGAGGTAGCAAGGGCAAAATTACATGAATTCGTTTACGAACTTCGAGTCCATCCAGCATATTCTACAGATTTAGCCCCTGCGACTATTTCCTCTTTAGTTCACATTCTTTAATTTTCTCTTTCATTACTTTTGAATCAAACTGTATGTACTTACAATATGTTATTAACTTGCTTAAATATTTAAAAAAATATTTCTACAGTATCTTTTTCTTTTTTCTTTATTTTTTTTCTTTTTTTTTTTTGTTTGTACATAATTAATCAATTATATTAACGTCTGACTAAATATTTTCTCCATCATTTCATTTCAATTATCTATAACGAAATGGTAAATAAATTGGAACGAAACCAAAAAAAGAAACAAACAAACAAATAACAACACAACGTGTGTCCGTTAAATGAAGCATTAGCATTAGTTAATGATTCTGTATACTATATAGCTATATACTATACGTTACCTATATATACAGATGTATAGTATATAGCAGAAATACGCATATTTTATTTAATTAATTACATATTAATTTATTCTCCTTGGTGAATTTAATATTACATTAATATTATTCCTAAATTTGCGTTATATATTTTCTAAATGTGCAGATATTAGGGATACCAGCTGTAAGTCAGATTTTTTAATTTTTACATTTTTTAAATACAATATATATTTTGGTCTCAAAGCTTGTCCGTCAGTAATCTATTTTCATATCTATTGCGAAAATATTCTATTCTATATATGTTCTAAATTTTTTTCGCAAAATATCTTTTACAAAATCTCCATTAATTTTAGAAACCTGGGATCTCAGAATCTAAGGATCGCTAGCACATTTTCTATATACATTTTATACTATGTATATATCAACATGCTATGTAATATAAGTATCTGTGCAAGTATTATACAGAATATTCTTATCCTGTATTATGCGTACATATATTGTGTGTTAGTTTTGCTCCAACCAAAGGAAATAAGGTAATAAGATCTCTTTCGCCTTCATAGCGCTTTAGGCTGTAATATTTTCTAAATGAGGCGACCATGTTTTTCCTAGTCGAATTCGAATTATGTCCCACTGTGTTGTTGATTGAAATTTTCAATGCGCTGGCTACGTTATGTCGAGCGAATGGAAGAAGACGCTTCAGCGAAAAGGGTATTTAATTCGGCACCCGCTGGAGGACGCAGAAAAAGAGGAAGACCAAACCTCCGTTGGAAGGACCAAGTGTTGGGTAACCTGACGGTGTTTGGAATATCCAATTGGCGCCAGCAAGCGAAGAACAGAGAAGACTGGCGCCTCATTATATGTTCGGCCTAAATCGATCATCGATTGTTATGGCCACATAAGAAGAAGAAGATACATTTAATAACATTTTTCTCTGTAATTGAGAGCAGGTTGATTTTTTCGTGAAATTATTCTTTTACAAAAAGTCATTATTTTCGGTCACTAAAAATGCCACACTTAGGTAGGATTTTTTTTTCAAAAACAAATAAAAGAAGATTTGTAATGTACTTTTTAAAAATATGATGTTAAATAAGAATCAAATTCTCTGTAAAACGAAATCTTTCGATATGAAATTGAAAAATAATACTACACTAGAAACATATGGTCACTTTATTCTCTATATGCCGTTTTTATATATAATATTTGAAATTCTCACTGTCGCTATCTTACTCTGATTCACTTATCATATCATATTTACAACAACAACAACAACAACCTCAACAATAACAACAGCAGCAGCAGCAGCAGCAGCTATGACTTGAGGCTTTTTTGTGTACCTATTTTATTTCCGTTTCCCGTTATGTGGTACTGGTTGGTGATTGCATACTGCTTACGTACAAACACAAGCAACAATACGCTGAATAGCGCTGCTGATTCTATTTTATTTTATTTTTTTCTTTCTGTAATGTATGTTTTTATATTTAACTTTTTGAAATGTGGATTTTACAATATATATGTAATGCAAAAAAAGAAGACAGTTCTAATATAAAGTAAAGTAAAAGAAAATGAACAAGGAAAAGAGAGAGAGAGAGAGAGTACAGGAATACCGGCAAAGGCATACCAAGTATTTTGAACTGAATTATTTATGCATGTCACGTTATTTGGTAGTAAAATAGGCAAAAATTGCAAATGTCAGTAAAAATTTGTTTTTGGAATAACTGATTTTTTTTTTTTTGTTCTTCTGATTATTCTTTTATGCATATATAATATATATGTACCACACATAGTTGTATGCATATTTTCTATTTATTCTTGGTTGTGCTTGTTTTATTCTCATATGTAGAGTAGATTGGGATAAGTTTTCAGATTTTCAGATCATAATTTTAAAGATGAGTAAATATCATCGTAAAGGTATAAAACAATGAAAAGAATACATTCCAAATGATACAATTTTTTTTTATTAACAAATTCTTAATTGTCTTTAATAGCGTAGACAGACGTTAATCCGGATTACCGGCGCACTTAATCTGAATAAAATATTAACCTGACAAACGGCAGTATTGCGGATTAACTAAACAGCTGATTGCTGTTTTATTAGGTCTACTCATTTACATTACTGTCACTATCAATTTTTGTCATCTCTCACTCTCGATATGAGAAAATCTACAAGAAGTACGTGAACTGAAAACTATCAGAAACTTGTAAATTGACATTCACAGTTCGTAATTGACAGCTGGATTTATTTTTTCGCCAACACTTTTCATGTCGAAAACTATTAACAATTGTTGAAAGTTTTTTACAAGCGAACATACAAATTGTTTTGTAAGTTGGATAGAGAAAAATTCACAATAAAAAATTTTCAGTAGTGTTGCCATCGCAAATTGTCGTAATGCTCTTTTATTTTGAGAATTAACTCATAGAGTTAATGCGGATTAGCTGCAGTTAATGCCCGAGTTAATTCGAATTAAATCGTTAATCCGGATTAACACTGCCGTCTGTCAGGGCTATAAAAGTACTAGGATATGATCTTACTTTTGTTTTCGCTATACGTTTTTGTTCTGTTATAGTCACCATTTTACAAAGCTTATCGTAGGCTATGTAGTAATTACAGTGGAAATGATGTGCGAATTATATAGAAATTTGAGGAAGGATTTTTTTGTTCCTTATTGAGCAGTGAATGTACGATGTGAAAAATGCTGTTAACTGTAAATATTGCAGTTGTTGCTTAAAGTGTCACATGAAGACCCATTACTCTTATATTTTTGGCTTAAATTATACAATATGAACATGGTAAAAACATAACGGTGCAACCCATACTTTAAATTATTCCAATCTATAGACGTTTCCCTTACATATTGCTGCTTTCTGTTTGTTGTGATTATCATTTACACCGTATTACTATACTATAAAGCTTTACCCCATTATATTGATGCTATCTCCTCTACAATTTCACTCCAACTCCATGCGAATGCAAGCCTGTATCTGTGTGTGTGTGTGTGTAAAACATTCTTCCTTTTCAAGTCAGTATTGTTAGTTTTGTTGTTCCTATTTCTGTCTGTCCATATGGCTTTAGGCGTTGACATGTTTGCTTTTTCTTTTTTTTTTTTTGCAGTCAAATTCTTTCTATAATTTCATTTTATTTTATTTTTATTTGTTTATTTGTTCACTGTTTTTATTTTTTAATAAAGAAAGCGAGGAAGATGTGCTAAAACATATTGTTGAACTTTTGTGTTTATGCTTTAGGTACGAGGGCGGTTCCAGAATTACCTGACCTAACAAAGAAAACAACAAATTTGTGAAAATTTCTCAACATAATCTCCTTCTGGCTCTATACACTTTTTTCAGCGATATTCTATAGCTTCGATACCCTGTATATAGTCGGAACTGTCTAGCTCATTAAAATAGCCATCTACCGCAGACTCCACCTCTCCACCACCAAGCCATTTTTTCAAATTTTGAAATAGAAAATAACTCGAATGAGCTAAATCTAGCGAATATGGTGAGTGCTGAAGCAATTCGAGCTTTAACTCATTGATTTTGGGCATCGCAATATCGAATGTGTGAACTGGTGCATTGTCTTGATGAAACAACACTTTCTTTTTCGCCAAATGCGGCGTTTTTGCTTTAATTTCATCACTTAAACGCTGCAACAAATTAGCATAATACTAGTCGTTGATTTCCTTTTTGAAGATAATCAATAAAAATTATCCCACGTGCATCCCAAAAAATAGACGACATAACCTGGCCTGCAGATGGAACTGTCTTCGCCTTCTTTGGACACGATTCTCCCCTTTCAGTCCACTGTTTTGACTGCTCCTTTGTATCAGGTGTGAAGTGGTGGACCCATGTCTCATCCATGGTTAGGAATCAACGCAAAAACTCAGCTTTATTACTGTGAAACATCGCCAAACACCCTATAGAAACATCTTCACGACATTGGTTTTGTTCTATTCTGAGCAAATCTTAACCGTTTCTGGCGTGGCCATCTCAATTTAGTGACCACTACGGTGTTCGTCTTGGCAGCTCGTACGACCCAATATTTTATGGTCGTAAACGAAGGAGCAGGCTCCCCTAAAGTAAAATCTAGTTCGATTTTAATATTAGTTGGACTGAGACCTTTAAAATGAAAGTATTGAATTACATAACGGTGACCAATTTTTTCCATGTTTACAAATTCACTGAAGTCGTTAACTTTCGATGGGTCCAAAAAAAAAAATACTAAACAACGTGGCGTATTGAAACTTAAAACATATGTTTTATAAGGTTGCCACTTTTCACCAAAGTAATTTTTTTCAAACTACTGCCGCCATCTATATGTCAGGTCGGGTAGTTCTGGGACCGCCCTCGTTGGTACTACATATCATATAATATACTAAGTACTCGTATGTGAATATATGTATCTCTATATGAGAAGAGTATTGTACATACAATATTTTTTTGGCAAGGTGGCAACAATAAATGAATGACGTTTTTGTACTTGACATGCAATTACAACGATACAAAAGAAGAGCAACGATATATTTTGATCCATTCATGTAGGTAGATAGATGTATGTTGATGGTGATGATTTTGCCATTTTATGGTAAGCACGTTCAGAGAGTGAGTCTATCCCTACTTTTCTATTCATGTTATTTGCATTTGCACTTCTTCTTGTTAATTGAATTTTGATCTGAACATGACATTTGAATTTCCAGAAGATGCTTTTCTAAATATTGGCTTAATAAATATTTTACAGTTAAAAGATAAAAAAAAGCAATTCGCGCACACACACATACATATTAATATAAAAACTTTAAAAACCTCCAGCAGAAAAAAAAAGAATAACAAATGAGAAAAAACAACCAAACTTTTTTTACAAGTATAATGCAAACGGTGGAATTAATGGATTACTTTGGACCGGGAACAAATAGTTAGGTATGATTCAAATTTATTTCACTTCATTTCACTTGATTTAAATAACTTTTTCATATATATGCATAATATGCTCGAAATTTAATTCTATTTTTTATTAAACAATATCGTTAAAAATATCAATGATTACGTGTTCCAATATAATCTCTAGACTCGAGATCAGGAACGACGAACTAAAAGAAGGATTCAAAACATATAATTTAGATGTAGAAGAAACAGAAGTTGCTTATAATTGACAAGAAAATATTTATCGGACAACTTAGGTGATATTCGATTTTTTTGTTTATATCATAGAAAATCGCAAAACATAGAACGCAAAGTTAATCTTAAGTTCACCCCACATATTCGTGGTAAAAAAAAGATGCCGCAACTTAAAAATTTTTGACAGATGTATCTATTGGAAATTTGTGAAAAAGCCGATACCTTATTTTGACTTTTAATTCATTTTCCACGGAATAGATTGACCACTTTGCACACTACACTTACTTAATTGTGAATATCAAAAAACAAAATGAGTAACTTCGCTCTACATGGAGAAATGCTTAGATTGAAAAAGATAATAGAAAATAGAAAATAATAGAAAAACTATTAAAGTAATCAATTCAATACGGCTCTGATGTACATAAATATATAAATTAAATAGGTTTATACTCAAAATATTCTAATCAAATACAAAATATGGTATGCTAATTCGTAATTGATGTTTTGTTGAAGTGCTTTTTCATGAAAGTTTTCGATTGAACTACTGGTTTTTCAATATTTTTGAAAATACATAAATTATTAACTAGATAATAACAAACAGCAAACAATTGAAATAATTCTCTAATTTCTGGGAAAAACTTTTAATTTGATTTAAGTTTAAAGAATGGATTTGAAAAAGTAAAGAAAACAAAAAAATTACATAACAGCAGCAATATTGAAGTATAAGAAAAACGAGAACAAAACACTTGAAAACAATTTCAACAATTCAAAGAAAATAAGAAAAAAACAAACCATACAATTACACAAATACATAAATACATAAACATACTTAGTAAATACGAACACATGTACAATAAGTAAGTTAAGCGGAAATGTACATCCCTCTCGAATTGGAAAAATGATGGGATGCCTGCCCATCAAATATTGAAGTTCTAAGAAAACTTCAGCGAGCTGCTGCACATTCTACATTAAGAAAATAGACAATCCCATATGTTCATGCTTCTTGTATAACTTTTATGTTTGATTTGATACAACAATGTGCATTTGGAATTTAATGCATGCCAAAACGAAACGAATATAAGAATAGAAAAATGCACACACACACACACATATATATATATAAATATAAATATATATATATATATATATATATATATATATATATATATATATATATATATATATATATATATATATATATATATATATATGTATGTATATATACGTATACATACATGTCTATTTCATAAAACTACACGTACTTAAAAACGATGATCAAGTAGTTGAAATGCTCTTTAAGGAAAAACCACTCCAAATATGTAGAGTATTACTGAGCCGCATGAACATAAAATTGTAAACTTTACGCAAACACGCAATAAGAATAAATATGAAGGAATACATATACTAGTACATATGTATTTATAAAGTGCACATGAAAATAAATAAGTAAATTGGTGCAACGCAACTTTTAAAAACAGAAATTGTGGCACCATAGGTTTTAAGAATTTTGATAGAGCATTTCTTCCAATATTTTAGTACGCATTAAATTTGAACAACATTGAAAGGGATCTACTTTAATTTGCTAATTGTGAACGATATAGATCTTGTGACATCATTTACATATTTCTGAACTATATCACAGTACTCTATGAGAACCCGTCCATGGAAACTTTTTCTGTCTGAACAATTGTCCAATATATGACAGGGACTGTTTCACCCCTATCTTCAACCTCTCAACATCTCACAGGGGTGAAACAGACAATGTCATTTATTGGACAATTGTTCAGACAGAAAAAGTTTCCATGAACGGGTTCTCATAGAGTACTGTGATATAGTTCAGAAATACGTAAATGATGTCACAAGATCTATATCGCATTTATTTTAGCATTTTATATATTTCATTATGACCAAGATATATTTAATTTTACCCTCCATTTACAGAAAAAAATTTGATTAGAAACGTTTTTGAACATCTTTCGTGTGAATTATATTTAGCACTCGCTGTTAATACTTCATTCGTTAAATTTGGTTGCTTTTTATCTAACTTTTCACTTCTTCAGTTTTTTTACAACGCACAACTCATTTCCTCACTGGGCTAGCTCTTTAAAAATGTAAGAATTTTTGCAATAAAACTCATTTTGGCAAACCAAGCATAAAATATACAATTTGCCAGTACCATTTTTCCAGTACAATTGTTTTTATTTCTCGCCGCCCCCACCCTTACATAATTAACAATGTCATTGTGTTTATTGTTGTTCAGTTTTTGTGTTACTACTTTCAAGTTATTGTCGTCGGACTGGTTATTGGCATAATTGTTGAAGTTACTGTTACTTTTCTCCATATTGTTTTTGTATTGTAACCATAAACATGTGTAATTTTATAACAAAACACACACACACACACAATACTCCAGACATATGCTCACTTGTACTACACATTCGATCATGCAAGCGTTTAAGTATAAGAGCAGCACAAAAAAAAACATATAATATAAAGTTCGAAACAAAAGGTAAAAAACGCATATAAAAAATATTGTAATAAAATGCACAAAAAACACCCAAACACCCACATATGTATATGTGTACATACATATATACGTGTGGGAGTTTGAGTGCACATTAGAACTGTTCATATTTACTAACGACGAAATTCTATCACAGCAACAATGTTCTTCTTTTCTTTTTTTTTTTTTTTGTTCCTTTGACGCTTATGTATAGCACACAATTATTAATGCCTGACAAATAAAACACACATCTGCATACAGATTTTTATTAAAACCGATTTTTTCCCCCAAAAAACTTTAAAAATCATTACACGCATGAGAAACATCAAATTCTGAATATGACAAATATTTTGCGGCCAGGTTTAATGTAAGGTACATACGCACTATTAATAAGTTGTCCACAAAAATTCAACCCCATATGGATCCCTTCAAAACAAACTTCAGAAATAATAAAAGTACAGATGCGAAATTTTCGACATTAGTTATTCTCGCCATCATTGTTGTTTTTGCTATTTTTGTTGTTCTTGCTCTTTTACTGTTGTACACATATTGTATATATAAGATCTAGTAAAAATTAATCCATTATTTTTGCATTAAATTTAAGGTTTTAGTTAGCATACTTAGAATGATCCGATTTAGGTCAAATATGCACCGTTTTGTTTGATGCCACTCTCATAAAAACCCTCGTCCCTATTGGCAAAAAACTGAGACAGTCGATTTTCACAAGCTTCTCTTGAGGCGAATTTTTCACCAGCAAAATCATTCGCCACAGACAGGAACAGGTAGTAAACACTTGGTGCCACATCTAGACTGTAAGTTTGATGCATAAAAGCCTCCCAACCAAGCTCACGGAGCTTCTGGCGAGTCACTATCGATGTGTGTGTGGCCTGGCGTTATCCTGATGGAACACAATTCCTCTCCTATTGGCGAAAGCTGGCCGCTTCTGGGCGATTGCTTCCTTCAGACGGTCCAATTGTTGACAGTACTGGTCCGAATTAAGAGTTTAGTCGTAGGGGAGCAGCTCATAGTAGATGATTTCCTGCCAATCCCACCGAACACATAGCAAAATCTCCCTCGCGCCGGCTCACCGCGATTCGACTACGACCATTTTCGCTTGACGTTGTCGTAAGTGACCCACTTTTCATCACCAGTAACCATCCGCTTCAGAAATGGATCGATTTTGTTGCGATTCAGCAGCGATTCGCAGATGGAAATTCGGTCCATGAGGTTTTTTTGCGTTAACTCGTGTGGCACCCATACATTGAGCTTGCACGTGATTGGCTATTACAGTATCAGGATCATAAACACTATTCACATTTTCAGCCGTCTGGCTTATGTTTTCGCCTTTACCGAAGAAAAACTGTAAAATATGGCATATTTTCTCTTTACTGGTGTCAATCATTAACGCACGCTCAAGCAATACTGAGTCGAGCAATCACAAAACTGCCTGAAAAGTTTATTTTGTATGAAATCCTATCTTTCTAATGCCATCTAGCGTAACCCGATCGCACTTATACGCGAGATACAGATTAGTAAAGCCATCTATTGGAAAAATAATGGATTACTTTTTACTACAACTGTGTATAGTATAAGTGTTTTATATGCAATAAAAATACAAATTCTAACAATAGAAAATATCCAAATATTTACGATTCATTAAATCAATTGTATTTCAGAATATTATATCTTTATTCATTTTAGGGAAAAAATCGAATTTTCTGCGTCTTGTATTTTGATGAACGCGATATCGAGTCGCCATAAAATTAATGTAAGATTAAGTTTTGCAAAAAAAAAACTACATGTGATATTTTTGGGAATAGCCGGTTAAAAATGTTCCATTAATTGTGTTACTTATTACAAGCAAAACAACAATAAATCAAAAATATAGCAAAATTCCCTGATTCAAAGCACTAGCTCAATGATATCTCGAAGATACTTTCGTGAGGCAAAAACAAACAAAAAAAAATTGTTTTTGTTTTGATATGAACACGTGAAGTACATGCATATGCATTATATGATATATTCTACTATCCAACTAACTACCCACTTTGTACAGTAACATCTGTTGGTGTTGTTTCATTTAGCCTAAATTTGGTTTTGTTTATGTTATTTATTTGTTGTTGTTGTTGTTGTGCGTCGTCATAAAACTTTCATTTCATGTTTTTGTTCTTTTATTGAATACCAGCTGAGACATTTGTCGTTGATGGCGTTCTTACGATGTCAAATGTTATTCTCTTTAAAAGTAATTTGTTGCTTTTATTTAAAATGAGTATGTATGTATGTATGTTAGGTACATTATACTTCTTTTTATCATCATTTTTGTTATTGTTTTTTGTTTTATAATAAGAAAGTAAGATAATATGAATGAATATATGCATTTATATATAAATGTACATATATATGCATGCATACTCGTATTTAATGAAAAGTTGAATTTATTTTTAAAAAAATGGTGTTTGTGTTACTTGAAAATACTTGAAACAAGAGGGAACCTATTTATCTGAGTATGTGAGTGGGAGACAAATATTGTATGCGAATGTGTGTGTGTGTGTGTGTGTGTGTGTATGTGTGTGTGTGTGTGTGTAATGTACAAAACAAAAACTTTTTTTTTCTATATGCCATTTGAAATTTCTGAAAATTTTCACTGTTGGCTTTTATTTGAATTATTTAAATTGAAATTGTAACATATAAAATTCCAAAAAAAAAGTATTTGCATTGTTGAAATGGTTGATATTTTTAATTTGTTTTAATTTTATTCCATATTTTATGTACATCTCACAAATACAAACACATGTGTATACAAATATTATTTAGGTTAAATTAAATACAATACATTAAACTGCTTTACCATGGAAAGTTGCTGTTTTTATCAGTGTAACATAATAAAGTTTGGTTTCCTATGAGACGTCCACCAATATAATTCAGCTAATTTTAAAACCATTCGAGATTCATTTTATTTATTATTCTTGGACGTCATAAACCTTTTACAGTGAATGAGCATTATAATCGATACAAGTCAGCTGCTACGATTTGAAAGGAGCATCATGCGAAAAATTTATGCTTCTGTTAAAATAATAGATGGCACTTATCGTATCCGTTATAACCATGAAATTGAAAATCTAATTGGTGGCGCAAATGTTGTACGTTTCATAAAAGCAGAGCGAATTAGATGGATAGGCCATGTTATACGAATGCCAGCTGAAAGAATCCAGTAGGTAGTGTTTGTACTTCGTCCGATTGGTGGAAGAAAGAGGGGCCGGCCAAGAAAGAGATGGCTTAACGAAAGTAGAAGTAGACCTGAATACGATGAATGTTCAAAATTGGAGAGAGGAAGCGAGGGAGAGAACAAACTGCAGAAGAGTTGTTGTTGGAGCTATGGTCCACCCAGGACTGTGAAGCTAAGAGAGAGATTATTATAATCAACAATTTCTTTACGTTAATGCCTCTACACCCATGGCCGGTATAGACTGCTATAACTTAGCAGCACAACTACCGTATTTATTTAGAACCTCACCAGACTCTCAATGAAAGAAATCATGCTAACTAAACAAAATTGATCAATACATCATTCGTGCTGCACCAAATGTCTTGTATTACGTTATCATTCCTAAAATGTTATGCCCCAGAAAAAAAGATGGTGCCCTCCAACGAATGTATGTTTCGTTAAAAATAATGAATTAGAAATGAATGAAAATAATGAATGAGAAACAGAGAAACTCACAACAAGTTGTGCAGGTCACTGAACATATTTTTAGTATAGAAAAAATAATCAAAATAGAGAGTAGAGAATATCGTGTATATACGTACATACAAATTTGCAAGAATTGGCAACACTGCACATATTTGTATACATACACGGTGCGACAATTATGTATTAAGACTGCCTCTAGAAAACACTATTAAAACACGATATCTTCTAATTTTTCGGTATATTTATTCGAAATATTCTCCTCCTGATGCAATACACTTGTTACATCGATTTATTGCCTCCAGTGCCCTCGTCGAAGCCCGTTGTATGGTCTGAATGTCATCAAAAAAGCATCCTTACAACTTCAATTTCAGTTTTGGGAACAAAAAGAAGTCGTACGGTGCCAAATCAGGTGAATACGGCGGGTGATTCAATACACAGACCTGATTCCGAGCCAAAAATTGACGAACAATGAGTGCTGTGTGACTTTTTTCTCTCTTTGCTCCATGTTAAAATATCAACATCAAACGAACACGAGCCTTGTAAAATGAATGTCAATAAACATTAATTGTCAACCAAATGCCATGAAATTTTGACAGTTAGTAGAGGAAGGTTGAAGCTTCAAACGCAAAACCAAGCTCACACATAGATGGCGCGCTTGGTTGCTGAGGTATGGTTCGAGTCTTAATACATATTTGTCGCTCCTTGTACATATGCAATAAAACAATTTAAGTCTTTGTAAGTAAACATGTGTTTCAACACTAATAGCTTAGAATAAAAATAATATAATATATGTACGTAGTACATTAGAATCTATTATGTATTAACACATATACACTGGAGTAAACGCATTAAATTGTATTAAATAAAATAATAAAATACACAGGAGTGTTATTCCTGTAAGCTCATCGTAAAATTATTCGACCAGAAAATGTGTATGTGTGTACGTATGTATGTATGTATTTGCAACGACACTCGTATTAATGTTGGACAACAATTTCCTATGCGTACTTATTTCCTTCCTGCTGCTGTCACATACCCTCTTCATTTACGGTTCCAATAGTGTTACGTATTCATACTCGTATACTGTCATTATACTTTTCCAGCATATTAGGGTGATTTTAGCAAAACAGAAAGTCTTCATTATTTAAATATAAAATCCTCTTCAGACAACAGTACATTCACCAGCAATGGCGCAATTTGCCCAAACTATTCGATTATCGGAAAAAAAAATAGTTTTTCATTTCACCCCACTGTACATACAATTTCAATGTGTATAAGTAAATGCTAAAATAAATTGTTTTCTTTTGAATAAACGCATTTATTCAATTTTAATGCCTCTCACTAGCTACAAAAACATACATAAGTATTTAGTTCATAGGGCAACCTAACCAAACCCACGAACTTAAATTCTGTTTTTTTTTTATTACGATATGCTTAATAAATTATTTACTTCCTTATCAAATATACATACATATTGTACAATTTCCTTTACATTATCACATCTATCCAATCATCTATCTATCCATTAATTCATTGCCATCTAAAATTGACATTACTAATGCTGTAATAAATGCTATAAAAATCCAAATTCAATATGATTATTGACTTGATCGCGTCATGCCGCGCAGCATATCGAATGAAGCGAATGTTTCATCAAATAATCGAAATACACCATAAGTACAAGTAAATACCTTCCTACATATTTGTATTATGTAGTCTCCACTAAGACTAAAGGGAGATAAATCGTTCAGCTTTCTTTCCCCATGACTATCATCAGCATTATTGATAACAGCACAAAACCACAGTATATAGCTCCATATATATAAGTCGAATGCTTATAATATTTGCTATACTAAGTACGATACAATGATGGTGATGATTTTGTTGCTTTTCGTTGTTGTTGTTACCTTATGAATTTTGTAGAAGACTTTAAGTGGTCGAAATAACAAATTTCAACTCAAGTTGACAAAAATATGATGTAACTTTGATAAAGAAATAGGGATGGATATATCTCATTGGCATACGTTAGTCGTAGAGATGAGCTAAATAAGTAATTGACAAGTCGAGCACTCTCTCGAAGAGTTTGTGGTTTTCAAAAAAGATCTGGTTTTTTACTTTCTATAATCGATTCGATTTTGGGTTGTATTGGCTGAAATAAATAAAAAAAAAATATATATATATATATATATATATATATATATATATATATAATATATATATATATATATATATATATATATATATATATATATATATGTACATATATATTTATTTATTTATATATCTATATCTTTATATATATATATATATATATATATATATTTTATATTTATATTTATATATAATGTGTATGTGTACTTTATTGAGAGCTCTGCCTGATTTTCCTTTTTACAAAAAACACCAATGGAATTTCTACATTTCTTTTCCCCCTTTCACAAAAAATTTTTTTTGGCACACAGTTGAGAGCAAACAAAATGAAGTAGATGGCGAGAATGAAAAAAATAATAATAATAATATTTAGGAATGCCAATGATAACGAATTGGAAATGTCAAATTACTATGCTGTCAAATGAAGCATAAAATGATTTCTTTCTTCCTCGCCCTTAAATTTATTTCATTTTTTTTTTCGTACTGCCAACAAATGGAGAATAGACAAGTGTTCCCATACAGAAATGTGTAAGTTAGAGTGATTGTGTAGTTATATAAAAATCATATAATTTTTTTTCTTTTCAAGGAAAATATTTCGACCACAAAATAGCACACACACAAAAAGAAAATATTTTCTTTATAAATAAATAAATAAAAACGATGACACATAAAAAGTGAACAATTTATTCGATTAAATTGATTTATTAAAAAGGTACACGTGAATAAAAAGCATTTTCTTTAAATAAATACAAATGTACATTGTGTACACATGAAATTTCCACAAAAATGGAATGAATTAATAATAAGCAAGTATGATAAATAAAAGCATAACAAATTCAAAATATTTAAAAAAATAAATACATGTAAATTTAAATAATTTTGTTATACAAGAATTTAAAGGTAGACTCAGTAGACATTTGACATTTGACAAGAACACATATATATTGAAGATTAGAAGAAGAATTTGGAAAGGAGTAAGAGGAATTTACTTTTATCCGGGTATTCAGGAAAAATTCCTTGTCACATTACATTTTTCTGATTTCCAAATCTAGGAGCTCGTGCACAAAAGCCCAATGCAATACACTAGCGCTATTTTGTTACTCTACACTTTACTCTCATCGCTACGAGGGCAGTCCCAGAACTGCCCGACATGACATATAGATGGCGGCTGTAGTTTGAAAAAAATTACTTTGGTGTAAAGTGGCATCCTTATAAAACATTAAGTTTGAAGGCGCCACGTTGTTTAGTTTTTTTTTTTTTAGCCATCGAAAGTTAACGACCTCAATGAATTTGTAAACATGGAAAAAATTGGTCACCACCATTGGGTGCTAGAGTTTAAACGAGGTCGTACGAGCTGCCAAGACGAACACCGTAGTGGTCGACTAATTGCGGTGACCACGCCAGAAACGGTTAAGAAAATCCACCAAATGGTATTGGATGATCGCCGGCTGAAGGTGCGTGAGCTAAGTGAAATTACAGGCATTTCAAAAAGTGCTATACATCGTATATTGACCAAAAGTTTGGAGATAAAAAAGCTGTGTGCAAGATGGATGCCGGGTTTGTTCACAATGGAACAAAAACACCAGTTTACACATCCGCTATTGCGATGGCCAAAATCATTGAGTTAAAGCTGGAATTAATTTAGCACGCACCTTATTCATCAAATTTAGCTCCTTCGGATTATTTTCTATTTCCAAATTTGGCTTGGTGGTAGAAGATTTGCAAACAATGAAGAGGTGGAGTCTGCGGTAGATGGATATTTTAATGAACTAGACAGTTCATACTATAAACAGAACATATAGAATATCGCTAAGAAAAGTGTACAGAGCTAAAAGGAAATTATTTTGAGAAATAAAGAAAAATTTTCCCAAATTTGTTGTTTTCTTTGTTAGGTTAGGTTAGTTCTGGGACCGCCCTCATATGGGCTCGAAGGATGAGCAAAACGCTCCTAATATGAATCGAATGGTAATGGTATATTCTGATATTTTTGTTATTGGAATTGAATTCCTGTGAACTAAAAATGTACATAGTTAATTATAGAATTAAATTTATCCAAAACTAGACGTAATAAAGAAATTTCGTCAATTAATTATTTTTTTTGTGTGTAGTTAATTAGTTTGCTAAGGGAAATATCCCATATAAATGACCGTAAACATATAAATTAAGGGAAAAAAAATAACCAAATTTATCGTACTACATTATTAAGGCTGTCGGGCTACATGAGATTTTCTATGAGACTATAGAGAGTGTATCACAACAATTTACACTGATATATAATTTACAGATGTGGCAACTCTGGAAATGATTAAATAATTAAATTCTATTTAGATGAGCTAACAAATGAGAGAAAAATGAAAAACAAATTCTAACAAACACACACGTTTTGTTCATATTCTTTTTTTTTTTTTGTTCCTCTTTGAAGACTGGGCAAGCTTATATATTAGGACGGTGCTGTTTTTAATTTTGTGAATTGCATCTGCCCGAAGCTACGCTTATTAATCTTTTTACATCATGTATATGGTATGTCCTGCTATTGTATTTTATATTTCTAATTGTTTTTTAATTTAATAATACCTTTTTCTCTATTTTCTTTGTTCCAAAACTTTTACTTCTTCCATTTATTGACCTCTTAAAGTTATCCTTGTAATTTAATAAGAACTTTCAAAATACTACACGAGTGTTTGCTCAAACGAATAATATTGTAATTTTGTGCATTACAGCAAAACAAACAACAAATAAAGATAGACAACAATTAATATTAACTTCAACATAGCCTCAAAATGTTAAAGCTGCTTATAGAAATTTAATATGCATAAGTAAATGTATCTATGTTTGCAATGTGATGAAATTTAATTTACCAACGAAAACTGCTGAAAGTTTGATCAAAATCAAAGCTTAATGTAACGTATTTGTATTTGTTTTTTTTTTTTTTTTGTGTTCCATATTTACATAGCGTTTGGCATGCAAATATGTGTGTGTGCCTATGTTTACTAAAATGAATCTATTAAATTAATACCACAAAGATGAACCCAAAATGATAAAGAGCGATACATATCACTGTCGACCAACACACACACACCCACAGAATCATACTCGTATAAGCACAAAATAAACAACATGAAATTAATAAATTTTGTAAATATCAAAACAAACATCCATTCATTGATACTTGTAGTATGTATAAGCAGACTGGTCTGTTTTGAACAACAACTCTGTTACATATAGAAGATATTCTATTAGAATAGAGGAGTGTAAAGGATAATACATAACATAGTATAGGGTTTTGGAAAATGCCGTTACTTTTGTATTTGTTCATTTCAATTTGATTAATTATATTTTAGCCAATTTAATAATTAAGTTTTATTTTATACTTATGTATATTAACATATAAATATTAATATATTTACTCACCTATCTCTGTAGATGAGATCAGTCCAAACATAAATAAAGTAATATTTTCCAACAGACTTAACAGGTTTCACTAAAATTTAACGAGCATTAAAGAAGGATTCTTATTATTCTTATCTAATCATCTCTACGAAAAACTAGCGGTCACCGATGATGGAACAGGCACTCAGATAAGCTAGAAACAATCGGAATGCCAGAATTTACGAATAAGAAGGTACCGTCCTGTTGCTGTGTGAATGGACGGTAGTAATCCGTTAAAAGCAACACCAGCCTCGCCAAACGATCGATTCGGAATTCTAACGTACATACATAACTAAAGAGTTGAGCGAAGTAATCAAGCAGACGCGACTAGAATTTACGAAATTTTTACGAAATCGCGAAGTCTTATCGTCCAGCGGGACAACGCGAGGCCACACACATCTGTGGTGTGTCGGGGAATACTAGAGAAGCTTTATTGAGAAGTTTTCGTCCATCCACCATACAGCCCTGACGTTGAATTTTTATACTACCATCTATTTCGACCTGTTGAAGACTCCCTACAGGGGAAAAAAATCGCAGTCTAACACTGACTTCGAAAATCACTTATAAGCGTTCTCCGGCCAGATCCCATAGAAGTTTTACGAAGATGGAATAATGATTCTTCGCGGAAAATGCTGTGAGGTGATCATCTCTATGAAAAATTAGCGGTCACCGGTGATGGAAGAGGCGATCAGATACGCTAGAAACAATCGGAAAGCCAGAATTTGCGAATAAGAAGGTAATGTCTTATTGCTGGGTGAATCGATAGCAATTATTTCTGTTTATCGACAAAAGACTGCATTACTTTTTACTTGACCTGATATACAACTTTATACAATTTTCTTAATCTGCCAATTTTGAGTGTGAGTAGACAATAGAATTTTACTTCAGTTCAAACTCAGAACAAGGATCTTAGCTTTGCCATAGAACTACTTTAGATGTGTTTCCATGTTAAATTGCTACTACCGGAAAAATTGCAAATTCTTTGCCAACAATTGGAGAAAGTTGCATCAGTTAGAGTTCGAAGCCATGACTTACGACTTAGAAGGCCAACGCTACCCAACTAAGATGAGTTGCCTTTTGTAATATGGACAAAAACAAAAAGTCTAAAAGTGATCAAACATAGATTTTGGACTAATTTTTTAAATGGCAGTTTTTCCCAAGAAGAATAGAAGAGGGTCGACATTTTTGTTGCATTAGAAGATAGACGTGTACGAGAGCGGTCCCAGAACTACCAGACCTAACAAAGAAAACACACCTAATTTGGAGAAATTTTTCTGTATTCCTCAACATAATCTCCTTTTAGCTCTATACACTTTTCCCAGTGATATTCTATAGTTTCGATACCCTGTTTATAGTAGGAATTGTCTAGCTCATTGAAATAGCCATCTACCGCGGACTGCATCTCTTATAATAAACAACAAGGCACCTTGAAACTTAAAGCATATATTCTATAAGGTTGCCACTTTTCATCAAAGTAATTATTTTCAAACTACTGCTGCCATCCATATGTCAGATCGGGTAGTTCTGGGACCGCCCTCGTACATGCATAAAGCCGAAATAGCCGGGTTCTTTCCTTTGAGTTCGACGAGTTATAATAGTTATAATAGGCTATAATAGTTAAACACGTAACATATTTAAGTCAACTCTGACAAGACAAAGTCAGAACACACAGCAATATGCTTAAAGGTAATTAAAAATTAGTAAATTATACCGACCACGCCTATTTTAAAGGATCCCTATTACAAAGAGAATAGCTAAAGTCAATGTACTGTACACATATACAGACATTAAGAAACTTTTATGAATGCAACAACGGCAACAGCACCCTTATTACTTAATTTATGTTATATAAACAAACCCCTTTGTTGTGTATCGAAATATTGTTGTGTTAGTGTGCCACACGTCTATTAAATATTGTATTCATTGGAAGGTGCTAAATACATGACCGCTACAAAACAACGTCAGCAACATCATCACCACCACCACCCGCAGCTATGAAAACACCTACTAATACTATTAGCGCCATGAACCTATTGGCAAACCTAAAGTAGTTAAGTCTATGTATTCAATCGTACATAATTCGTATATGCACACATACACACATATTGTTTAAGTTGGAAGTTTTGAAGTTTGCGTGCCCACATGTCATTAATTATATTGTTTCTTATTGTTATTGTTGTAGATCGCTTTAACTTTTAACCAAATAGTAGAAAATAAAAAATAAAAACAAAACAACAAACAACAAAGGAATAAGTAATATTATAGAAAACAGAACGATGAAGTTAAGTCAAATCCATAACAATAGCAAATTGCCACTGGTAGTCGTTAATAGAAGTAATTTAACATTTTATAAAAATTTTTGTACATATACGTATAGTATAAGTTGTATATTCTACAAAAGTCAAATTTATTACTCAGCATTTATCGTGTGATCAAAGGAGTTTATTTGAAAAGAGCTTAAAACGTGCATAGATATTTACTTTAGTTTTCTTAAACAGAGGGTAAAACAATTACAAAATTAATAGCAAACTAAATCTTACCGGTTTATACAATATTCTCTCAGGAGACCATCGCCTTAAACGAGGGTTCAATGAATTAAGGCACTATAGCAAACTTCAGCGGAAAAAAGATAATAATCAACAATTTGGTGATGGAAAAATTCTAACTACGCAGTTAATTAAATATATAATTCTACTGGGTGTTACAACTCTGTGGTTAGTGCGTTTGCCCTTTGTACTTGAGACCTTCAGTTCAAATAGCGGCTCGCCCAATTTAGCAACAGAGTTCTTCGAAACCCTCACAATACCTCACGGGTTAAAATATAATTTGTGGGGTGCCGGGTCAATCAAGTATCCTACAAAATAAAACCTCAACCAGCTCCAATACTTTTCAATTTTAGTGAATCGAAACCGATACGAGTGCGGTCCCAGAACTACCCGACCTTATATATAGATGACGGCAGTAGTTTGAAAAAAAATTACTTTGGTGAAAAGTAATTTCAACCTTATAAAACATATGTTTTAAATTTCAAGGCGCCACGTTGTTTAGTATTTTTTGTTTAGCCATCGAAAGTTAACGACCTCAGTGAATGTAATTCAATATTTTCATTTGGAAGGTCTCAGTCAAACGAATATTAAAGACGAACTAGATTCTAATCTGGGGGAGTCTGCTCCTTCGTTTACGACCATAATATATTGGGTGGCAGAGTTTAAACGAGTTCGAACTCGAACGAGCCAAGACAAACGCCGTAGTGGTCGACCAATTAAGGTGGCCACGCCAGAAACGGTTAAGAAAATCCACAAAATGGTATTGGATGATCGCCGGTTGAAAATGCGTGAGCTAGATGAAATTGCAGACATTTCAAAAACTGCTATACATCGTATATTAACCGAAAATTTGGAGATGGGTGCCGCATTTGCACACGATAGAATAAAAACAACGTCGTGAAGATGCTTCTATAGAGTGTTTGGCGATGTTTCACAGTAATAAAATCGAGCTTTTGCGTCGATTCGTACCCAAGGATGAGGCTTGGGCCCACCACTTCACACCTGAGACAAAGGAGCAGTCAAAACAGTGGACTAAAAGGGGAGAATCGTGTCCAAAGAAGACGAAGACAGTTCCATCTGCAGGCAAGATTATGGCATCTGTTTATTGGGATGCACGTGGGATAATTTTTATCGATTATCTTCAAAAAGGAAAAGCAGGGTGCAGGGTTTAAGTGATGAAATTGAAGAAGAAGGGCTGCATTTGGCGAAAAAGAAAGTGTTGTTTCATCAAGAGCAATGCACCAGTTCACACATCCGCCATTGCGATGGCCAAAATTAATGAGTTAAAGCTCAAATTGCTTCAGCACGCACCTTATTCGCCAGATTTAGCTCCTTCGGATTATATTCTATTTCCAAATTTGAAAAAATGGCTTGGTGGTAGAAGATTTGCAAACAATGAGAAGGTGAAGTCTGCGATAAGTATAGAGCTAAAAGGAGATTATTTTGAGAAATAAAGAAACATTTCCTCAAATTTATCGTTTTCTTTGTTAGGTCGGGTAGTTCTGGGACGGCCCTCTTAGATTGAAACACAAACACAGAAAAGCAGGAAAGTTGACAACAGCATTGTAATGGTAGTTTTGGGATTGAAGACTCTGTCATTCAAACCCAAATATCATGGAGAGCAGATATTCTTGGTGCCGTATATAGCACGACGGGTTCCAGGACGTAATAGTCAGTATTCAATTGTTTCGTAATAATGTTAAAGCAATTCTTTCCATACAGATCCTGCTATGTATTATAACTCTATAAACTATGTACACTGTCGTCAACCAACCCTTATACCCCGTATTCCAATTATCTTTTAATTATTTATATTTAATTATTATTTTCTATTAAACTGAAATATTGAAAAAGATAGCTATTCTAAATATTTTAATTTGTATTATAACCAATTTACCATATCTTCTACGTATTACATTAATGCTGGTGGTATTGGTGGCGCTGGTGTCAGACTCTTCATTTGCCATAAATTCGTTCATCCCTCCCAACTCATGATATTCCAGTTAGTAAGAATATTTTATGCTATATCATCGTGGAATATGTTATAATATATTCACTTTTTTTTTCTTATGCTACACGTGTGTGCATGTGTGTTTACGTTAAAGTTAATTCTTTCATTTAATTTTGTTGTTCATTTTATTTTTTTTTTCTTTCAGCCTAACAATTAATATTGCTTTAGGGAACGCGTCATATATAAAATTGTTGTTTTGTGCGTGCTGAATATGTGTATGTTTACCGTTGAACTTTTTTCCCAAATATTTTTTTTTTTGTGTGTGTACAAATACAGAATTTGAACGTATGTAGGAATGTGTATGAAAATAAATATTAGTAGGCATATAATATTTGTCCATTGCCCTCAACGTCACGTTATGCGGTAACAAATTATTTCGCAATACAATTGAGTTTCTGTAACTATGTATTAATCGTATTATGTATGTACTATAATAATGTAATGTACTATAATAATAGGACCACTGTCATCACCCTCATCAATTGCTAGTGTGAGTGTATTAATTAAACATAAGCTTTAGTTAAAAATTGTACTGAAAAAAAAACAAAAAACAAATAAAAAGAGCGTTTTATCTCTTCAGTGAAGCGTGGTTATTCATTTGCGTCCTTTCGAGTTCATTAAACGCAGATATAGTTATGGTTGTATTAAAAATCATATGACAAAAATTGTTTATTCAGATATAATCAAATAATTAACTAAATGAACAAAACAAAATAATTACATTTCATGACAACACATTCCGAAAAGTTATCTCGTTAAATTAAATGTGATTTTCAATAATTAAGTGTATTCATCATAATTTGAGTGAGTTCCATTATTTGCTTCTCTGTTCGTTTTTAAAGTTTTTTTTTTTTTTAATTTAATAATTATTCTTCTTATGCTAATTTCCATTTATCAGCAGTCTGTATGGTCTGTATAGTTTGCACTTTGATGGATACAATACCTTATTGCTTTCTTCAGACCATTCGGTCTCGGTCACAATCGCGGGTCGATGAACTAAACAACATTTTTTCACAAAGGCAACTCTCTCGAAGATCCAAAATCATACTCTACAAGCCCCTCATCATTGATGTCCTAACATATGGAGGACGCAGAAGAAGAAGAAGACCAAACCTCCGTTGGAAGGACCAAGTATTGGGTAACCTGGTGGTGCTTGGAATATCCAAGCGCCAGCAAGCGAAGAACAGAGAAGACTGGCGCCGCATTATATGTTCGACCTAAATCGATCATCGGCTGTTATGGCCACATAAGAAGAAGAAGAAGAAAAAGAAGAGGTCGCTTCTAATATCAGCGATCAAAATAGAAATTCAGCCAAATTCCTAGCTTAGAGTAGGTTAGTATGGCTGCCTTTTCTAATGAGTACCATGCGTATATTTTTGTCGAACCAACCTGAGGTTTTCTAGACATAAGTAGACTACCAATGTCAGCCTCTAATAGTGAAGCCTGCACATTTAAATTATAATGTTCCACATATTTTTGGTGTTTTTTTTTTGCAAAGGGGTCAGGGCAGCTACATGGCAGATACGTTTATCGTTTCAAATTTCTCCTCGTCTCTGCAGCTTCTGCAAAATTCATGCTCGCGATGACTTAGGCTTAATCTAGCTATTACGGTATTCTTCTAAGAGATAAGTTGGTCCATTTCTTTTGGAAAAAATTACAAAATAGTACATCCAAAACTACGAATTACGATGCTTAATAAGGAATTTTCATCAGTTGAGGCTTCATACGAGCCCAGTTTGGCAAGCTCATCGGCTCTGCCCTGTCCGAGTACCTGGCACAGCGGAATATTGTGCTCTCTCATCACGTTGAGAGATCTGGGGCAATCACCCAGTATACCATTCCATTGAGCTTAGAGCCATCCGTAAAGAGATATGTGTGATTCGGTGAAACTTCTTTTGTTTTTCAGACATGCATTTCTGGAAAAAAAGTTATGAATTTCGATACAAATGAGTGGAATGAAGTAGAAGCATATTTGCGGCCAATGTTGGCGTTGTTCACAGCGCTCTTCTAATAAAAATGTCTGCCTTGTATGTATTTTTCTAGGAGTTTGACAAGTGGCAACTTGGTCAATGAAGTCCCCCAAGCTAGTACTCCATAAAGAAAGGAAAAGTGCCTTCTACAGCACTTTTACAGGAATAGAGTCCAATGTTGGCTTTTCCAATACCGCAATTGAAAAGTATTTCCCAGTTCAACTTAGGGTCTAGGCTCACTCCTTGATAACATGTTGCTTTTTTCAAAAGTAGATATGAAATGGGTGGATGCCGTAGCTCAGTGGTTAGTGTGTTGGCCATCTGATCTGTAGGTTGTGGTTCAAACACCGGCTTATGCATAACAAATTTAATATCGAAAGGATTTTTCTTTCGAACGGTACCCACCTGTCGGCAAGTAATTGGCAATTCTTCCGACAGTAACAACTTGCTATGAAAAAGCTTCTAAAAGAACTCTGTGACAAAGCTCAGAAAAAGTGATGTCACAAGGGATCTGTCGTTCGGATCTGGCTAAAATAAGTCGGTCCCTTCTAATACTGTCCAAAAATTTAACACGCATAACAGTAATGGAAGAGAAGCTCGGCCAATGAGCCCTTCGGGGCTTTAGGTGCCACATATTTATTTTTTTTAGATATGAAATATAAAAATGAGGCAAACATTGCTGTAGGCCTTAAAAGAAAGTTCCCAATTTCATGAAATGTTTCAAAATTGTCGGTTAAAAGTTGTCCACCTATAGCCAGATATAGGTTTCTACATAGTTTTATAATCTTTAAGTTTTATTAAATACCTAGACACTACGCTTATACTTACTTGTTACTTAAAAACACTTAATTTAAATGAAAAATTCATTTGAAGCACACAACCAACTGAAGTATGCACTCGTGTCTTGGTTTAAGTGGCTTTGTGCATAATACATATGTAGACACTATAAAATACTTATATTAAATATGTTCTTTTTTACTCCGTTTCATTTTCCGAACACATATACATGTACAGTTTATAATTTCCTTTCAAGTTATTGTAGGTACCTGTAGTGCATATGCACAGTGTACACATAGTAGAATAACTCATGTCTACATAACATATGAGCTAGTATATGTAACATATGTATGTATGCAAAAGAATGCAAAAGAAAAGCAAGAAATAGAGGAAACATTTCAGTGGTAGTAGTAGTGACATTTACAACAATAACAACAACAACAATATTAATGTTTACATTTCATTCTATTTTTTTTTTCTTTTTGCTAGTTAGTACATATTACAGTTATATGCAAATGGATAAAATATTGCAATAACCATTATGGCGAGAAGAAGAAAAACTGTCATGGCAAGAAGACAAAAGTAACAATTTACAAAACACAACACTGCAAAATACATTGCCACATATGTGGATATAGTTGGTATGCACATCTAGACACTATCTCCAGTATGACCAATCAAAGTTATATGTACTTATAGTGTATGTCTTTTGACTTGCACATATAAATGTAACGTTAATGTAACGTTAGACGTAGACTTAGATGGACATATATAACAGCATTCTTTTACTTGAATACATCTACTAATATCCAAATAATAAACGATTTACAATGCTATTAATCATCAAAGATTACTACTTAGCAAATGCTTAATCCAAAAAAATAAATGTATAAGATCTTTTTATCTATTACGTACCAGAAAACAGTTATAATTCAAGCATTTGACCGAAGTACAATTATATTTTGCTTTATTTTTTATTATACGATATATTGCAATTAGATTGAGCGCGAAATAGTTCAAAAGTTATGGCAAATCAATAGCACCTTATTCCAAATAATGGATATATTTATAAAGCAGTAATTAGGCCAATCCTTTTATATGGAATATTGGCCTGGTGGGCTGCGCTAAATAAAACCTCACACCTGAAACCTCTTGAGAAAATATAAAGAGCGGAAAGCATATTGATTACAGGAGCAATCAGGACAACACCAACGTTGGCCTTGGAAATACTTCTAAATTTGACCCCACTTGACTTACTCGGTAAGCAAATGGCGGCAAATTCTGCATTAAGGCTTTCAGACTTGCACCAATGGGTATCGAAATCTTATGGGCACGCAAGTATTTTAAATCAATTTAACAATGAAACTTCACTTGATTATATCAAGCCAATATACACATCGTCCAACGAATTATCACAACATCTTTGCGGACGGCTCTAAGCTCGAAGGAAACGTGAGCGGTGACGGTGTATATTCGGATAATTTCAACCTCAGTATCTCTTTTCGCCTATCTGATCACTGCAGTGTATTTCAGGCAGAAGACAAAGCTATTCACACTGCACTCACTCACTGGATCAAGCAGAACAATGTCTCCCATCAAGACATTGGCATTCTGAGAGACAGCCAAGCTGTCATTAAGGCCCTTGATTCTTTTCTCGTTAAATCGAAGATCATTCTAGACTGCCGCAGATCTCTTAATGAGATTTCCGAGAAGCATAATATCCTCCTGTGTTGGGTATCTGGACACAGGGGAATACGAGGAAATTGCAGAGCGGACGAGCATGCTAGACAGGGTACAAACAAAGCTTTAAGTGAAGAAAATCTCCACTTGGGGATCCTCATTGCCACAAGTAAACACAAATTGGATGTATTCACATCTAACGCTTTCCAAAAAAGATAGACGAATTCACCCATCTGTAGGACGGCGAAAGTGCTGTGGCCCACACTCAGTAAGAAACGCTCGCGTAAACTCACTGACCTTAACAGAAAAGATATCTCGACCTATGTTGAACTGGTTACCGGCCACTGTCTCATAGGACCTCAAGCAGCGAGAATAGGCTTAGGCCATCTGGTGCATGACTACTGCAAAAGCTGCAGAGATGAAGAGGAACTCGAGACCGTCTCACATATGCTGGGTTCATGCCGTGCCGTGTGCAAAAGACGCAAAAAACTCCTGAGATATTACCAGTTGAATGACTTAGCCTCCCTATCAGTGTTTGATATTAGCAACCTCCTAAATTTCCTCAAAAGTTCTGGTTGGTTCGACGTAGTAGAGTAGAAATATTCGCATGATACCACAATGGGCCTTTCTCTGGCCTACGTGTGCCCTCCTTTTAAGGGGGCAGCCACTCTAACCTATGATCACGGTTTATAGCTAATTTGTACAATTTTTTTTCAGTGATATCTTATGGCAAACTTCACCTGCTCTTATATTTTGTCCGACATACATACTACATATATACGCACACGATCTGTGTGTGGAGTCCATAAGTGGTAATACTGTCTTAGGAACACTACTAAAGCATTCTCGTTGCATATCCATTGTGCATATGAGTGAGTAGAGCATATTTTTGTTTTTATTAGAATTGTTGTTTTTGTTATTGTTGTTGTTGTTCGCTTTTTATGCACTTACACGTACCTATACAATATCTAGTATGTATGTATGTGTGTATTGTATTTATAAAGCCATTAAAGTCAAACAAACAAAGCTGAAAAGGAGATAGAAAAACAACAACAATACTAAATGAAGAACAAAAATAAATCTCATATTTACTTCACTCATCGTGTACATATGTATACATATATGTGCGTCTGCATATACTCGTACATACAAAATTTAGATACGAATTTTGAGATGGCTTTTTCTTCTCATTCACTTTTGATTGTCCTTGTTGTTATTGTTATTATTATTGTCGGTAGATTTTGTTATAGGAGTTAAAAGAGCATATACGTTGAATATTTACGAATATCATAAAATGTTTTGCATACATATGCAAATCAAATAAATCGAGGATAACATTTCGAAACGAGCAAAACAATCAACAAAAGGAATATTCTTATATATTTATTATTCGAATAATAATTGAGGCTAGGAAAGTAAAACGTTATTAGTGTAAATACGCTCACAGTTAACTGTGCCATATTGAACTATGTATTTTTTTTATAACTTTTTTTGACAATAACTCCTTCGCCTTTTGAATAGGTTTGATAAATATATTGGACCGCATGTTGGAAATTGCCATTGCTTTTCTAACGGCCATTTTAAACAGGAAAGCAATCAGAACTTCTTTGAACGCTGAACATGAGAAAAATACAATTGCTGAAATTATTGACATTTAAAAAAATAAATAAATATGTGGCACTTAAAGCCCCAAAGGGCTCATTGGCCGAGCTTCTCTTCTATTACTGTTGTGCGTCTTAAATTTTGGACAGTATTAGAATGGACCTACTTATTTTAGCCGGTTCCGAACGGCAGAACACTTGTGACATCACTTTTTCTGAGCTTTGTCACAGAGTTCTTTTTAGAAGCTTTTTCATGGCAAGTTTTTACTGTCGGAAGAATTGCCAATTGCTTGCCGACAGGTGGGTACCATTCGAAAGAACCACGGGTATTGAACTACGACCTACAGATCAGAAGGCGAACACACTAACCACTGAGTTACGGCACCCACATTGACATTTTAGTCGGTTATATTTTTGACTTTATGTTAGTCGGTTACTAAAAAACTCAAACTACCCATAGTCAAGAACAATATGAAAAAAAAAGTAATAAATAAATAGGTAGCATTTGTAGACCCCGAAGAGCCCTTTGACCGAGCTTCTCTTCCCTTACTGTTGTGCGTGTTAAATCTCGGACAGTATTAGAAGGGACCTACTTATTTTAACCGGTTCCGTACAGCAGAACCTCTGTGAAATGACTTTTTCTGAGCTTTGTGACAGAGTTCTTTCAGAAGCTTTTTGTTCGAAAGCAAAATATTTTCGATATGAAATTTGTGCTTCACCCGAGGATTGAACTCACAACCTACAGATCAGAAGGTCTACACACTAACCACTGAGCTACGACACCCATTTTGTTACATAATTATCATTAATTTCAACATATTTTTAGCAAGTAGATGGGCCGGAATCAGCATTTGCTCTTAGTAACGGGACGGTGAAGGCAAAGGTCGAAGATTGGATAAAGAAACTCCATCTCACAAGATGGGAGAGTTTGTCCACTTGTAGACAGGCAAAGGCTTCGTTGAGACTACCAAGTGAATCGAGGAGGGGTCTCAGTCTGGGACGGCTGACTCTGAGCTGGTTGACTGCACTAATAACTGGGCATGGCAATTTCCGGTACCACCTCGTCACGATGGGTCTTGTTGAGGAGGAGGATGCTGAAATTTGCAGATTATGCATGAAAAAGGCAGATACAGCGGCGCACATAGTGTGGCAGTGTCCTGCATTCGCAAGAACTGGGTCGACAGTTTGTTCATGAACTCGAAATGTGGAACATACTCCACAAAGGTATGCTTGAAATAATGCATAATGTTATTATGAGGAAGGAAGTAGAAGTATTCTGCAACCAAACGAATAATTAACATACGATTTGAGGGACGAAAAGGGACCCAGATGAAGTGGTCTAATTCGGTTAATCCCTAAAATATATATATAGCAGGTAGATTCACCTTTCAAAACAGTTAGTTAGTTGCGTATTACTAATCTAGACCATACACTAATCTGCACCCTGAGTTTTTTTAAAATTTTTGGAAATATAGAAAAAAAAATTGTTAATGCAATATCAACATAGCAATTTTTGTTAGGTAGCTTGTACGTCTATATCCAGAGTACAGCGCAATGAAGTAGAAATGTACTCATGTCATCATCGCCGAGTACGATGAGAATGAAGACGATAAAATCTGAATTGTCATGTGATGTATCATGAATATTGTATGCGTAAAAACGAGTCAAGTCGTTTAGTACTCATTGCTTGTCTTCTTCTTCTTCATATGAAAATTTATGTTTCGACAAACTCGAGTGCATCGTATAACGTTCGTATACGACGCATTACACTCGTGGCAATTATTACTCGTGACGTAACGAGTAGTAGTCACGATGCAACGATAATTACTCATAAATGCATAAACGAATGAACGATTTTCTCAATATATCACATCATCGTAAACATGAGTATTTGTACTCAACACGTACGATACAATAGTCAATCATGCTGGTCTGTAGTACATATACATATATCATACCTATTGCAATTTGAACATGAAGCAATGTGCATTGAACTTTTACTTTTTTTTTTTGTGCCACCTTTACTAAGATACAAATTGTAAATGGCTACACATTCTGTAAAAGCGTTTAGATTGTTTGATTGCAAAAACTTCTCCCACCCACTGTACTTTTGTTGTGTCAACGCATAAAATGTTAAATAATAACCTTTAATGGTTTTCTTTTATTTAACTTGTTTCGCTTGTATCTGTTATTACTACTTTTCTGGTTTTAACGCTGAAATTGTTGTTATTTATGGTTTCTTTGAACTTTGTAATTTTATGCTGTTCTCACATTTTAATGGGATTTCTTCTTTAAAATATTTCGTGAAACATAAAATGTGCTTATTTGAATATGGTGTACTTTAGTAGAAGGAACAGAGCCATTTGGGATTAGTCAAAAACGTTGATGGTGTTTGATGGTGTTGGTATTGTTTTTCTATTTTCATGTCCACTCCTTTTTTTTTATTTTCTAAATTTTTCCGTCGTCATTTTTCTTTGTCTCCACTTGACTAAATGGCAACATTTCGTTAAGATTTTTTTTTTCGTTGTCCTCGGCATTCTATGCTAAAGCAGCCCCATTAAGCTTTTCAGTGACTTTTCCGTTAAGGATTTTCAAGTTTGTTATTTTATTTTTCCTTTTTTCTATTTTTTATTTTTTTATTTTTTGTTTGTCCAACATTTTGACACCAAGAAAACAACAACAGCTTTGATTATCATTTTTATGCTTTTCTTGTTTTTATATTTAAGAGGTATGTCGTAGGAGAGCATTGAGATTACCAGGCAAGACACTTAGATATTAGCACGAAAGAAGGCTTCTGATAAAAGTATCAACAATACAACAACAACCATGTACAAAAAAAGAAAAAAAGGTTTACGTAAAGGTTCATAAAAACGTTATACATACATACTCACATATATTTCGAATTTAAAATAGAATAAAAAAAAAAAAGCTCCTATTAAAAATCAAAGTTGGTTTGATTGTTGTTCTTTGGTTTTGTATAAAATTTAAGGTATTGTACAAAGTATATAAAGCAAATTATTTCATCTTATTAAAGTTCTGATTTGTTATGAAATTTTTTGTTTTTGGCGAATATACACGCTGCTATATATCAACCTTCATTAAGAATGTAATAAAATAAGACAAATTTAAGTGAACTGCGAAATCAGTTTATAGACAATATGAATCGGTCTTTACTCAATTCCTTTTATGTTATTTGAAAGGAATATTTATATTCGAAGATTGCTGTAATATTTATCTGAAAGTTACAAATTTGTGTAATATATTGCATTAAAATTATAGCCGCTTTATTAACAAAGCATTAGCATCTCTGTTAGCACATAAAGATAAAGAAGTAATTTTAAAAGCCAGAATTATACAATTTAAATTATTATGATTATTTTACATTTTTAGCTTTCATTAAATTTCACTGATATATTTTAGGGAATTTGTATCAAGATTCTTAATATTTGCCGTTACAATGAACACTTTATTGTATAGTTAGCAGTTAGAGGATCACATTATGTTGGCAAAGACGAACGTGGAAAAGGGAAACGTAATTATTATTGCACTAAAAATTTGGTTGAATAATTCTGACACTTGCTGTTTTGCCATCTCTCTCAAAGTGCTATTTTTTTAAACACAATAATAACAATTTTCTTGGTAGGGAATAATTAAAATCATTTGTAAATTATCAAGAAAAGATGACATTATCGTATGACTTACTCAATGAAGCCTACCTGAACGAAATCAACAAAATTGGGAAAGCTTAACTTTGGTAATACTTTTGTATTCGATAGGCGTGGTTTTAACCACATAGTGCCATTTTAGTGGTACAGGCATGAACTTTTTAGCACTATCTATGTCCTGGGACTCCAGACCGTCTACGATCGTACCAGAAAAGCGATATAAAGTAGATCTATCTGCGGCTAGTTTCTGGTCAGACTCTGAAGCTGAGCCCGGTAGACTTTGCTTCTGCATTTTCACCGATGACTCCAGGACTGAAGAAGGTTCTGGTTCTGAAGTCTTCGTGGAGACTGACGGAGCTCAATTGTTCTTTGCCCTTGGTATATATGCATCTGTCTTTCAGGCAGAGGTGTATGTAATACAGAAGGCGATGGATTATATCGTGGACAAGTGTCTACAGTGACAGTCAGGCTGCGCTGCTGGCCTTGGACAACCCTATCACCACTTCCAAGATAGTGGAGTTCTGCAAAATCAAGGCTAAATTATGTCGGAATTCATAATAATTTGGCGCTGATGTGGGTCGCTGGCCACATGAGAATCGTAAGCAATGAGACCTCTAATGCATTAGCAAGAGAAGGTTCTACGGCTGAATTAATCGGCCCTGAGCCTACTTTGCCACTACGCCCTGGAGCAAGCAAGGCCACGGTCAACACCTGGGCTAATCTAAGTCCATAAGGCGACCTGGCGGTCCGAGAGAGCCTGCAGATGTACGAAATCCATGTTCCCTAACATATCGGGTAAATGATCGCATTTCCTCCTATCTCTAGATAGAGGTGATTGCAGAATGCTAGCCGGCTTGGTAAAAGGCCACTTTCTATGGGCAAAATACATGGAAAAGGTAGGACTAGGAGGCAGTGCACTTTGCCCAGCCTGAGAAGAAAAAGTTGAGATGGCGGACCACTTTTTATGTGTCTGCCCTGCTTACGCTCGAATCAGGTTTGAGGTCTTTGGCACTGATGTGCTGAGGGCCGCAACTCTTGGGTTTTTAGCACCACAGGATCTACTCCGATTTCTTCGGTAGATTTAAAACAGAATAAAATGGAACTTCGAGCGCAGCACAATGGACCAATAAATGTCTGAGTGCTGCGCTTGATTTCTTATTGTTCCAAAAACACAATAACAAAAATATTTTCATAGGTATTAAATTTCATATTAATTCAACACATTCAAACACATTCAAGAACATATGTACTTATGTGTATGAGATAGTGGAGGTTTTCATCTAACTTGCCCATTCATGAACTCATCCATTTGTTGGTGAAAATAATCAAAGAATTTGCCATCGAAAAGCTTCTAGAAAAGTCCTATGACAAAGATCACACAAAAAGTGATGTCACAAGGGTTCTGCCATTCGGAACCGGCTAAAATAAGTAGGTCCCTTCTAATACTGTCCAAATTTAACACGCACAATAGTAATGGAAGAGAAGCTCGGCCAATGAGACCTTCGGGGCTTTAAGTGCCACATATGTATTTATTTACTATTTTTTAAATTGATTTCAAACTATTGTCATTTATATGTCAAGTCGGGTAGTTCTGGGACCGCCATCGTATGGCATCAGAAACTACCACTTGAAAAAACAATAGAAAATGTAAATTTCTTCGCTGGTCTTTCCTGGACTTGAAAATAAATATGTAGTTTCGTTCTCAAAAGCATGATTAATTGAAGCTGTTATGCAAGGAGCTGCTTGAAAACTTATTTATTCCTGTTTTGGTATGATTTCGAAATAAGTCACTACGCTGAACTAAGCAAATGGGTTAGCAGTAGCAGTGATTGACCAAACTGTCCAGATCTTCGTCTAATATGCAGGTACCAATAAATTTAAATCTTAGAAAAATTCATATTGTATATTTGAAATTTCGTGAGTATTACACTTTCTGCCTTAAAGTTGATCAAAAATTACATATAAGTCAGAATGCCAATATTTAATAAGCATGCAAATGTACAAAATTCTAAGAGTATGTATTTATATTTGCTCCAAATGTTATATTTCTTAACTGCATTTCAACATCCGCGTTTCTGCATCTGTCGCTACAATTGTGTAACAATGCGCACATGTATGTATGTAGTGCTTACCTATATTTTTGCCATTAGTCAAGTTGTGAGCACCATTGCCAACGCCCATTCACCCCATGATTAATCTCAACACTTTCCGACCCATTAATTTCATGGCAATAACTGACTGCTCTGCTGCCTGACAGTCGTGTTGCTTTCGGTTGAAATTCTATACTGTTTCAGGGCAAAATGAAGGGTAGGCATCCACGGATTAATAGCAGTCGTAACTCTGCAATAGTATTTGTATACTGTGTCAAATGGTAAAGTTGGTCGAGTACTTCACAGTGGGTTGTTGCATTGGTGGAGTAGGTTGGCGATTCAATGATGGTTGAAGAATGTAGAAAAAGAGAACAAGAATATCCACTCATCGTTACTTGGTGACTACTATTACAACAGTTGCCCACGTAACTATGCAACAACAATGTTCCTTCTGTTGACAGCGCTTTATATGTATAGGTAAGTACATAGAGCGAATAGTTCATCGAGCAGCGTATGAAAAGGAATTACTTTATAGCATTTACATTAACATTTTGCAAATGAAATTTTTCAAAATTAATATAAATGAACTAGCACACGAACGATGACAAAATAAAGTATTGCGATAATGCAGAGATTTAAATTGATATTAAAAAATCTACTACTACATGTTATATATGTATGTGGGTATATAGTGCACCAGATGATTAAAAGTCTAATGACAAAGACTAAATTCAGGACGGCAATGACGACGATAACAACATGACAATCGCTGAACTGGGAAGAGAAAAAACCTCATAACTACATATATGTAGTACTTTCAAAAGTTATGGTACACAATTAAATAGTCTCACTGTGGGAGAAAAACTGAACAGACCCGCTCTATTTTGACAATATTGTGAAGAGCAACGTATACTTAAAATACAAATAAGCCGATATCTTTCGGTCTTTGCCATTTCTAAGTGTTACTCCTAATCTCGACCATCGCGCTGTGATAGAGTGGGCGAAATTTGGTCGTCTGTGTGATATGAGAGTTCACAAAGCCCTCAAAACCGTGCAGAATTGTGGAAGACATTGTTACATGAGGTGAATATGTACACATATTATAAAATATAATTTCAAATACTGAGCACAGAAATCGACGGAGAATGCTGGTGGACAAATTCTTCTTATACTGCGATTAGTCCACACATAAGGTAACAGAAAGTAATGTAAGGTAATGTAAAAAACACAGGCCAATCCATATGCTATCTATAACTTAATTCGTGCGGTTTGCTAAGAGATGGGGTAACTTCATTATTATTCCATTGTTCCAATATTCCGAACATGCGTTGGAAAGCTACTAGTTGCCAAACACAAGGAGAGCTTGCAGAATCTTTGGCAGTCGCTCAAGCAGCCATTTCAAAACGTTTAAAAGCAGCCGTATACATTCAAAAGCAAGTAAATTGGGTGCCACATGAACTGAAGCCGAGAAACGTTGAAAGGCGATTTTGCGTGTCCGAAATGCTCCTGACGCCACAAAAAGAAGTAATTTTTGGATCGGATTGTTACTGGTGATGACAAATGGATCCATTATGACAACCCCAAGCGCAAAAAATCATATGTGAAACCCGGCCAATCAGCCAAATCAACGGAAAAGCCGAATATCCATGGCGCGAAGGTAATGCTCTGTATTTGCTGGGATCAGAAATGTCTGCTGTATCATGAGCTACTAAAATCGGGTGAAACCATCAATGGAGAACACTACCGAACACAATTAATCCGTTTGAAAAGAGCAATAGCCGAAAAACGCCCGGAATATGATACCAGACTTGAGTCCATAATTTTCCATCATGACAACGATCGGCCTCATGTTGCAACACCGGTCAAAAACCATTTGGAAAACAGCAGCTGAGAAGTTTTGGCTCACCCGCCTTATAACCCAGACCTTGCCCCGTCCAACTACCATTTATTCCGATCGATGCAGAACGCTCTCACTGGAATAAGGTTCACATCAGAACAGTGTATTAAAAATTGGCTTGATTCATTCTTGGCCGCCAAGATGGCCCAGTTCTTTTGGGAGGGAATCCACAAATTGCCAGAAAGATGGGAAAAAGTCATAGCTTCACATGGGCAATACTTTGAATAATACTATTGTACATGTTTTTCTTAAATAAACGTACATATGCTCTGCTGAAAATCGCTCTTATGGCTTTTGTACTATGTAATAGTTCGGAACAGTAGATCTGTTACCTACCTATATGTGTTGACGAATCATACCATTATTGCCGATACGATTTGTTTGGCAGACATAACAGAATATACTCGATTATAACATTTGAAAGGAGTTGGTAACTCATTCCGTGAGCTCAAAGGGGCCATAATCCGACTTATATGATGATATAATAGGGAGTAACATGGCTAATTTTTTTTGCAAATAATAGAAGTAAAATTTTTTGGCGTAATTTTTGGTGGAGGCTTTGAAGTTTTTTAGTAAAACAATGTTGGCAAATATACCGTGAAGTTTTCAAAAAAACTATCGCCCTACTCGCGGAATAAAAACGTATTTCTAAATTGTGTACTAGTCTGTTCGATTGACAATTTCCTCATCTATAAGGTTAGTAATAAGATCGATTCAAAAAAAATTTTGTCATTTGTCATTTTATTACGCATACATCGTGTAGCAGAACTTTTAATACTACGTGAGATTTCTTAGTATGCTTTCCACGTAAAATAGAAACTTGTATTTTCTAAAATTTCACGTCAATAATATGGAATATTATACTGGGGTTGGATGGTGAGTTAGTTTCATTTTTCGTTTGACTCCCCTTTATTTGATGAATTATAGGGTTTGCCATTCAGATCATTACAATTACAAAATTTTAATCGTACTTTGGTCAATTTTGATTTTATCTTTATATAGAATTTTGAAGTATTCATTTTCGTTTCAAACCCTGTGTATTATTCTCAGCACATAAGCGACGCATAAGTATAAATCCTAGTACTTCATAGTTAGTAAGCCACGGTAGCCATATTGAAATTGTAATAGTTACGAATACGTAACCATATGACATACTTATGTACTTATGAGTATGTACAAGTTTTGCTGATGTACTACCACGCATCTTCATGGTAAATATTGTTTCTGTTGAACATATTAGTGGAGTGCGTAAGCAATGAAGGTGATGATAATATTATATAGTTTAATCTCATACTTTTTCATTGCAGCACATTCTATCTTTATTTATCAAATTTTCCACACGAAAGCACTGTTGAAGCATTTCATTGAGTTTAAGATATTATTTTGTTTAGTTTGAGTTTTTCGTTTTTCTTTTGCTATATGGAAAATGGTAAAATAAAAGGTACTTGGTTGCACATGGTGTAGCTATGGCAACACCCCTATTTATTTTCAAATTGGGAAATGGCATATACATAGTAAAGAAAAGAAAAAAAAGGAAAATATATGGCGAATAGATAGAATAAAACAAAATATACGCCATCAATGAAAGCATATAAACAGAGAGATGGAACTACTACTACCAAGGTATGTAACATATTTGTGTGTATCTATGGTACATTGCAAAATTATTGGTATTACAGTATTAGAATTACAACAACAAAAGCAATTATATGAATTTTACCACAGTCATAATCACGTATAAATGCATACACATATATGTGAGGAAACAAATATGGCAGCTCTATATAAATGTGTCACTTGAAATTGTAGATGAGTTTTCCCCAATGAGTACGAATATGTGGAGTAGAATAGAAAATGTTGAAAATTAAATATGTAAGCGATTCCAGTAACAATTGAGACTAATATCAGTCTCGATTTAATCGATATTAAATTTGTTATGCATCAACCGGGGATTGAACCACGACCTACAGATCAGAAGGCCAACAACTAACCACTGAGCTACGGCACCCACACTGAAAACAATTACTTTGGTGAAAAGTGGCAACCTTATAAAGCATATGTTTTAAGTTCCAAGGCGCCACGTTGGGCACCTTTATGTAATTCAATACTTTCATTTGAAAGGCCTCAGGCCAATTAAAGTCGAACTAGATTCCACTCTGGGGGAATGTGCTGCTTCGTTTACGTTTAAAATATTGAGTGGCAGAGTTTAAACGAGGTCGTACGAACTGCCAAGAGAAACACCGTAGTGGTCGACTAATTGAGGTGGCCACGCCAGAAACAGTTAAGAAAATCCACAAAATGGTATCGGATGATCGCCGGCTGAAGGTGCGTGTCCTAAGTGAAATTACGGGCATTTCAAAAAACACTATACATCGTATATTGAATGAAAATTTGGAGATTAAAAAGCTATATGCAAGATGGGTGCCGCGTTTGCTCAAAATAGAACAAAAACAACGTCATGAAGATGTTTCTATAGAGTGTTTGGCGATGTTTCACAGTAATAAAGCCGAGTTTTTGCGTCGATTCGTAACCATGGATGAGACATGGGTCCACCACTTCATACCTGAGACAAAGGAGCAGTCAAAACTGTGGACTGAAAGGGGAGAATCGTGTCCAAAGAAGGCGAAGACAGTTCCATCTGCAGGCAAGGTTATGGCGTCTGTTTTTTTGGGATGCACGTGGGAAAATTTTTATTGATTATCTTCAAAAACAGGAAAATAAATCAAAGGCGAGTATTATGCTAATTTGTTGCAGCGTTTAAGTGATGAAATTTAAGAAAAAATGCCGCATTCGGTGAAAAAGAAAGTGTTGTTTCATCAAGACAATGCACCAGTTCACACATCCGCTATTGCGGATGTGTGAACTTACTTACTTACTTACTTACTTACTTACTTACTTACTTACTTACTTACTTACTTACGCACCTTATTCGCCAGATTTAGCTTCTTCGAATTATTTTCTATTTTTAAATTTGAAAAAATGGCTTGGTGGTAGAAGATTTGCAAACAATGAAGAGGTGAATTCTGCGGTAGATGGCTGTTTTAATGAGCTAGACAGTTCATACTATAAAAAGGGTATCGAAGCTATAGAATATCGCTGGGAAAAGTGTATAGACCTAAAAGAAGATTATGTTGAGAAATACAGAAAATTTTCCCCAAATTTGTTGTTTTCTTTGTTAGGTCGGGTAGTTCTGGGACCGCCCTCGTAACTCATTCCTCAGAAACGTGTAAATAACATATCATCATTCATAGTCTAGTGGCAGACTGCAAAGCTAAAGTGTTCAGAATTTAGCTCTGCATTTCCAGAGAAGACATCTGAAAATTTCCTGAAAAATGAGCAAAAGCCATAGCTTCGATAGAGCAGCCAACGTGCCAACTTGTGAACGATAATTATCTTCAATTACTAATAAAGGTTCTGATGAAGCAACTATTCGATTAATCTCAATAAAGATATTTACATTAAATGATTAATCAACATTCTGATTAGTTGAATAATTTCTCGAAAGCTCTGCATAAAACAAAGTTAATACTAACTTTAGGCTGCAAATAACTTTCGCCTATAGTGAAAGAGAAATAGCACAAACATCATCTCGAGCAAAAGGCCCAATTAAGAAGTCTAGAAATATTTAAAAATTATGAATATTATTTGTCATTATATTGTAATTAAAATATGTATCATATGATACTCATATCATGTGCAAATTAAAAATAATATAACAATTTCAACACTTCCATATGTGTTTTTGTGATGATGGAGTATTATTTAATTTTAAGGCATTCCATATATAACCATGCCATATAATCTCATATATGTAATATATGTATTGTAGTAATGCTTTATAAATCTGTCAGTTACATGCCAAAATGCTAACACATCATCATTACTATTTGTGTAAATATAACATTTTACTTTAATTGTGAGCTCTTTCATGCTTCATGTAAATACTTTTACATACTATGTGCAATACTTCGTCCCTGTTAATTTTCCTTCTTTATATGTATGTACGTTACATTTATATTTTATCCTAAAATAAATATTATCTCTATCAGAGGCATATGCTGGATTTTCTTTTGCAGAGGATTACTATACGGTACTATTGTTTTGACTTAAATCCGCTTTGTATACGCTACTGTTACCTATGTTCTTACTGTGTAATTCAAATTAAAAGAAAAACATGTGAGGAGGCAAAACAACCCATCTGTATGGAACACCCATTCAGTTACTCATTCATAAAAAGTCACCATTTATAATATGAATGCAGACACTGACAGCGAGATACTACGACAAATACGCTTCGTTGAAGGGCCACTGTGCTCATAAATTTCTAAAATGTTCATCCAAAGGTATGAGAAATAATGTATACACCAGCCAAGCTGAGGGAACAGGGAGCAAAACCAAATAAGGGATAAACTCTACTAATATGTATTCAAACCTTAGCGAGTAAAAGCGATAGGTAGGTACCTAGGGGGTAGGGAGTAACTAGTTAGTTAGTATGGATATAGATTTAAATGTATATATACGATATGATTATGGTGATAATGATAATGATAATGATTATTATTATTATGATACAGAATATGTACAGCAGGGATGGATGCGTCATAACGAACAAGTCTCAAACGATGAAGATGATGATTCATAGCTGTATATACCAGAAAGTGATACGTATGAGTATATAATGGATTAAAATTGGACTGACTAGTTGACTGGCTTTTGAACTAACTGATTGGTTGACAGTTAAATATGAAAGGAAGGTACTGAGGAAAGAATGGCTGCTGATAGAATGCATAAACGCTAAATTAGAGTGCACTCGCTGCAATATGATCAAACGGGTAGTCAGAATTTAAGGATTTAAAATGTTTATTAAAATGAACACTTATAAAATAAAATAAAGATTCAAAAATGAAATAAAACAGAATTTTTCTTCAAAGAGGTCTCTAAAACTGTGAGAGTAGCTCGCTTATCTTGCGCTAAACTTTTAAAACAAGGTTTGTGAGCAAAAAAAAAATGTACCCATCCTAATGCATACTTTGACATACTTTGAATGAATACGACATTTTTGCTTTGCTATAGTGCTGCTGATGATGATGATGATATTGTTGTGTTACCACATACAATAACTCCACCGAGATTATTTACGTACTCATATGTGTATAAAATATTGCCAGCTGCCAACATGGAGAGTCTTCATACAACTTGGCAAGTGCAACCTCCTGCTTGAATGATACTTTCACTAAACACCTACCTCTGATTGTAAATTACTTTTAACGTTCACTCATACACACATGCAAATACAAATTGGTATTGTGCTAAATGATCCTCTCCTCCAATGGCTGACATATAAATACATTCTCACTCACTCGCTCTCATTCATTTACCTACTTAATGTCCACTTAAAGACCTCGGCAAAAAGGGAACAAACTGCAATAAACAGTAAAAGTATGCGTATGAATTAGGGATGCTCATTTTTGAGTCTCTTATTAATCCCGAGATTTTGGAGATTTTCAAAGTAATTACGACATTAGTATCGATGTGAAAACATTTTAAAAAACTATTTAAACCATATAAATAATGCATTCTTAAGTAATTTAAACCTAATAAAAACAGTGCACACTGAGTAACAATGAAATTTAAAAAAATAATGGGCATTATAGCCTTCGAAAAGGCTATAATGCCCATAAGCCAAACTATTTTCCAGTATTGTTGTGCATATTAAATTTAGATAGCTGATAATTGCAAAATCATGGAATCTATGTTATCGATATTTTTAACGTAACTTTTACTCAACATACTGGGATTAGCATCACTAGCCCATATACATATGTGTACCTGCATGTGTAAGCGGAACTTTGGGAAAAATTTTTGTAACAGTAAAAATGCTTATCATAAATTCTCACACTTACGAGGGTGGTCCCAGAACTACCCGACCTCACAAAGAAAGCAACAAATTTGGGAAAAATTTTCTTTATTTCTCAACGTAATCTCCATTTAACTCTTTACACATATATAATCCGAAGGAGCTAAATCTGGCGAATAAGGTGCGCGCTGATGCAATTCGAGCTTTAACTCATTGATTTTGGCCATCGCAATAGCGGATGTGTGAACTGGTGCATTGTCTTGATGAAACAACATTTTCTTTTTCGCCAAATGCGGCATTTTTTCTTTAATTTCGTCACTTAAATGCTGCAACAAATTAGCATACTACCCGCCTTTGATTGTTTTTCCTTTTTGAAGATAATCAATAAAAATTATCCCACGTGCATCCCAAAAAACGGGCGCCATAACCTTGCCTGCAGATGGAACTGTCTTCGCCTTCTTTGGACACGACTCTCCCCTTTCAGTCCACTGTTTTGACTGCTCCTTTGGCTCAGGTGTGAAGTGGTAGACCCATGTCTCATCCATGATTACGAATCGATGAAAAAACTCGGATTTATTTCTGTGAAACATCGCCAAACACTTTATAGAAACATCTTCTCGACGTTGTTTTTGTTTTATTGTGAGCAAAAGCGGTACCCATCTGGCACACAGCTTTTTCATCGCCAAATTTTTGGTCAATATACGATGTATAGCACTTTTTAAAATGCCTGTAATTTCACCTAGCTCACGCACCTTCAGCCGGCGATCATCCAATACCATTTTGTGGATTTTCTTAACCGTTTATGGCGTGGTCACATCAATTGGTCGACCACTAAGGAGTTCGTCTTGGCAGCTAGTACGACCTCGTTTAAACTCTGACACCCAATATTTTATGGTCGTAAACGAAGGAGCAGACTTCGCCAGAGTAGAATCTAGTTCGGCTTTAATATTCGTTGAACTGAAACTTTTCAAATGAAAGTATTGAATTTCCATGTTTACAAATTCACTGAGGTCGTTAAGTTTCGATGGCTCCAAAAAAATACTAAACAACATGGCGCCTTGAAACTTGCAATATATGTTTTATAAGGTAGCCACCAAAGTAATTTTTGTCAAACTACTGCCGCCATCTATATATCAGATCGGGTAGTGGGATCACCCTCGTACATAAGTCCACATTTTTATACTTCACCTTATTCTTCTTCATACCGAATTAAGATTATGATGATCATCGTCAACATTATTAAATATATCTACGATAATAAACATTTCTTCGTTTAGTTCCTACCTCTACACTTATGCGCTCGTATATATGAATTTAAACGGTAACATTCATTCATTCTCAATTCTGAATTCTCTGAATCGGTCTCTTTACGTTTCAACTCTTTCAATCACAATTTACACTTTATTCATGATTCATTTCCATTCATCAGGCTTTGTTATTTGCGAAAGAAACGGGTTTTTCATCATAGACAAGTAGGGTACAATTCTGGGTGGGTTAAATGAAGGTGGCACTTCTCAAGACAACAATATAACGTGTAAGAGAATAGATAACTTTCTTTTATTGTCGTCGTCGACGAAATATAATTTTTCCATTTGCACTTGAAATTCAAGTGTTTCTTTCATAGTCGATTCAATGATGATGACGTCGATGATGGCATACGATTGCTTGACATTGTTCATCTCAATATTTTGTTGTTTTTAAGGTTAAGGAAATTACATGCACTGTACATATTCTATGCTTCATTTTTGAGTTTTTTTTTCATTCAAGCTCTTACTATTGACAATGTGATAACCATTTGAAGTGGAAATCATTTCAACAAGGATAGATAGACAGAGGAAGTGCCTTATAAATTGTAAAGTTTCGATAGAATGAAGTAGCAATTGTACAAAGTTATTAAAGCTTGGCTTTTATAAGGTTACCATATTGTTTCAACAAAAAAATTGCGCGCTTCGTACTTGAGAAATAATATTGCAAAGAATCCCTTTCAGTGAAACGTTCGATTACTGAAATTCCGCCTGCAGGAATATTATGTTTTAGAGGTGTCTTTCGTGCATAGTTCTTTGCCTCACAAACCTTGGAGTACGCAAGTAACGCAAGTGCAAAATTTTTTCTCTATTGAAGTGTATATTCTGTCGACAACATTCTGTTCCTCATCCTGTAAGCTACTTATGTTGTAAATACTGTCTTTTTTTTTGTTTTGTGTCACCTTTTAAACTCATATTATGAAAATTCCACCCGCGGTTATGGTCTTGGGAAAACTACCTGAAATAAAAAGTGCCCTAATCGTATTTTTGTCGTGAACTTCTATGAAGAAATGTCTACTAATTGTAATTAGAATGCACGTGGCAAGAAAAGAGAATGTAATAATAATGAACTACTAAAACATAACAATGAGCATATCCTTAGGGATAAATTAATTACCATTGACACCTTTATACATACAATTCTATTCGATTCCATTATCGATTCTACGACTATCATTATATTTATCTACATCAACAAGAGGCACAATCTACCTGCATACAGTACACAGATATACCCATACCTATTTGCAGTTAAAAAGCAATAACTATTTATAAGGGCATTAAGGCATACAGGCAAAAGTATTGTATTACTTTAAAATGAAGTTAACGCACATTTTATGCTATGTAAAGGTCTACCATATACCCATACCTTTATTAACTGACGTTTTCATTGCTTACAATGCGGTTATCGTTTTTAGCAGCAGAAAGCAGCAGCATAAGGAGAATAAGGAAGATACCGGTAGGAATATGTATATTACAGTCATGCACGAACATTCCTGGCTCAATAACTACAGTAGTGTAGTGTTCAGCAACAAAATAGTGCTCGACTTCTCAATTGCTTACTTAGCCCAAAGTAGCACCTGTTTACAAGAGTGATCCTTCGCAATATCTCCAGGCTGACGTCATTACTGCTGTTTTGTTAGGTCCATTGACTCATATAAAGGAACTTTGCATTTCTATTCCATTACAAACAAAATCAAAATAAGAAACCTTCATACAAAATCACTCCACCTTAATGGAGATCCTTGTGTGAGTGTAATTCACAATAACACTGCTGCTGGTTGTGTACATACGATGAATGATTGTAATTTGTAATATCCTTGTGACTATTGCAAATGTTCGTTGTTGTTCGTCTTATTCGTTTTCTGAAATAGTCGTTCGTATTTGGTTCTGCCCTTATCGCTTCGTAGTTAGTTGTAATCGAAGATAACAATACTTTATTCATTCGAATCGGTACATTGAGATGAAGTGTTTGTATTAGAAAATAAACGAAGGCGAACAGGCGAAAAACAGTAATCGTGCTGAAGAAATGTTGCCATTTTGTTGTTTTATTGTATACATTTTGTGTCACCTAACGTTTGAACATGCGTTAATTTTATTTTCAAAAGAGAAATGAAAATATAAGGAGTAGTAGAAAGAAATCCATTATTTTTCCAATAGATGACTTTAGTAACCTGTATGTCGCATTGTATAAGTACGATCGCGTTACGCTAGATGGCGTTAGAAAGATAGGATTTCGTACTAAATAAACTTTTCAGGCAGTTTTGTGATTGTTCGTCTCAGTATTGTTTGAGCACGTGTCAAAGATGGACACCAGTAAAGAGAAAATACGTCATATTTTACAGTTTTTCTTCGATAAAGGCGAAAACGCAAGCCAGATGGCTGAAAATGGGAATAGTGTTTATGGTCGTGATATTGTAACAGCCAATTACGTGTAATTTTGGTTTTGTCGATTCCGTTCCGGTAATTTTGATGTCAAAGATGCACGACGCTCTGGAAGGCCAATTGTCGAAAATATCGATAAAATAATGGAAATCGTAGAGTCTGACCGTCATGTAAGCACTGTTTCTCTTGCCCAGGAGATTAATATTGTACAAAAAACCGTTTGTAATCATTTAAATAAGGCTGGATACAAAAAGAAGCTGGAGGTATGGGTGCCACACGAGTTAACGCAAAAAAAAACACCTCATGGATGGAATTTCCATTTGCGAATCGCTGCTGAATCTCAAAAAAAATCGATCCATTTCTGAAGCGGATGGTTACTGGTGATGAAAAGTGGGTCACTTACGACAACATCAATCGAAAACGATCGTGGTCGAATCGCGGTGAGCTGGCGCAAACGGTGTCCAAGCCAGGACTGACGGTCTGGCAGGTTTTGCTATGTGTTTGGTGGGATTGTCCGGGAATCAACTACTATGAGCTGCACCCCTACGACTAAACTCTTAATTCGGACCTGTACTGTCAACAATTGGACCGTCTGAAGGAAGCAAACGCCCAGAAGCGGCCAGCTTTGTCCAATACGAGAGAAATTGTGTTCCATCAGGACAACGCCAGGCCACACACATCGATAGTTACTCGCCAGAAGCTCCGGGAGCTTGGTTGGGAGGTTCTTATGCATCCACCTTTTAGTCCAGACCTGGCACCAAGTGATTACTACCAGTTCCTGTCTATGGTGAATGATTTTGCTGGTGAAAAATTCGCCTCAAGAGAAGCTGTTGAAGTGAAATAGGGACAAGGGTTTCTATGACAGTGGCATTATGAATTTACCTACAAAATGGCAACAACTTATCGAACAAAATGGTGCATATTTGACCTAAATCGTATCATTCTAACTATTCTAAATAAAACCTTCAATTGAATGCAAAAATAATGGATTAATTTTCACTAGACCTTATATATAGAATTTTAGTGTAAGCAATATGGATGACGTAAAATTAGTTGAGCTAAGAACAACTGATTACTACCGCATCTAACGATTTAGCTAATCGCTCAAGATTCGTCATCAACCTTAATTTGCCTTACTTAACTTTACTTCTCAGATTATTCTACTGTAAGTATTAAAATTATTGAATATACTGAGCGATAACAATACATAATACAGGTAGCATCATGAAACTTTGAAGTATAGAAGAGGTTAGTAGTCGTATATAGAAAGATGGTGGATGAACAGCAGCTTGTAATTCTTGTCAATTATTTTGACATAAATAATAATACATATATATATATATATTATTCTTTATCTTACAGTTCTCTCATTTTTATTCTTTTGATGGTCAGTTTGTCAGGCGCTGTGTATTAAATTAAATATGTATGATTGTATGCTAAAATTGTCACAATGTAAACATTGCTTAAAGGCATAAAGAACTGTGTAACAATTATGATAATACCTATACACTAAAAAAGATAAAATACCAATGATATGAAAGATATAACGACACGTTGTGATTGTCGAAGCTATGTTTAACAATGTACCTTACATACATACACCTCCGGTTCCATGAGTACATATTGATACATACAATGCTCATCTAGCAACGACAACAGCTAAGAACAACAGTAAAAAGAGGAGATATGAAAAAAATATGAAGGCTCCCTCTGAAAAACAAACATAATTATAAAGTTGTTGTCGTGGTGATGCAGCATTAAGTCGTAACGCAACAATGTACTTGCAAAGGATCTGAAACTGAAAAAAAAAATAAAAAAAACATTTTCTATACGACTCTATAATAAGATATTTAATGTAGGTAAAGTAGGTAGAGTATGTCTTCTCGCTTTATATGTATTTTTGTCTTTTGGCTGCAGAAATTGATCATTGCTTGTTTTTCTGAAAAAATCGTTATAGAGTTTGCCGAGTTCAGCCTCGCTTCCATTTGGTGGTGAATAATTAAATTATTTCAAAAATTGTATCGAAATTTAATAAAATTTGGAAAATCGAGATTCTAGTCGAATACTGCCGAAGGCCTTGATGCAACCAAAGTCCATATTGACTGGACGATCAAAACGAAACTTAGTAACAAAATTAACTGTACGTAAAGATAAACCAGAATATGATTGCCGGAGGGGGGAGAAGTTGTTAGCACGGCATTAAAAAACCCAGGACTCTTAGGAATTACTTTTAAAAATGATCTTTGAAAGGGAAATATAAGCGATTCACAGGTGTGCCCACTTCCATCCTACCGGAACCGAGGGATACCAATACCGGCAGACAACCAAGCAATTATCAAGGCACTCAAATCTCATGAGATGATATCAGTACTGCTCTTGAACTATTTTAAAAAACTAAATAAACTGGTTAAAAAGACTCAAATACGGATCCTGTGAGTTTTGCGACGCATTGGAGTAATTTAGTTGGCAGATATTCTGGACATCAATGTCTTTTGTGGGTTCAAGAAACCCTTCTTTGTCCTAGATATGGAATCCGTATCAATACCTAAATAACCTGGTTAAAAAGAATCAAGTACGGCTCCTGTGAGCTCTGCGACGAATTGGAGTATTTAAGTTGGCAGATAAGCTGGGCAGCAACGTCTTTTGTTGGTCCAAAACACTTCTGTGTCCTAGGTAAGGAATCCGTATCAGTACCTAAGGGAATACTTACAGGACTCTGTAGGCTGAACTGGAGCCTAACTAAACTGATGGTTTTTTTAGATGACAACTGCTGGGATTAAGAGGAAGAGGTTTGGGGAATGTGCCCAGCACTTATGCACGCAAGAAAGAAAAAGCTCGTAAATATGTACATAATACCAGTAAGATAGTATATAAAAAATAAGTGATAAGCTTACTATTTGATGTTGGACTACATAAGAATCGCTAAGACTCTAAGAAACTAGCAAAAATAAATACGTAATAAATATAAATTCTAACTATTCGAAATTATTACTATATTAATTATTGGTAAAGTAAGGAAGCTTTTAAATTTTTTGATTATTAAATCATAATAAAAATTCCTAAAGCACATAAGTATATCATATTCCCATACATTTCACAACTGTCCAGTTTCAAATCAAATAAAATCCAAATTACTGAAAATTTACACTAAAACCTGATAATATACATTCTCAACTAAAACATATCTCAATTATAAACAATGAATAGCTCATATCAGGAGATCCTTTTTAAACTCGATAGACTCGTTAGAGAGAAAACAATAAAAATATCCATATGGGATTGGAACTAAAAACCGATTTAAATTTTAGAGCAAAAAACAAAAAAAGAAAAAGAAAAATAATCATTATAAATCCCTACCTACCCAAAGAGTGCACGCTTACTTGTACAGTAGTAACCCAGCAAGCCAAATGGTTTAATTTTTCTACGAAATCTTTGCGCTTCAAAACTATGGTTCGTTGTTAAAGTCAAAATTAGATAATCTTAAATTTAAAATCGACTTTTTGACATAGTTTTATATGGCAAATATATCAAATTAGCCTCAACTTTAACTTTAATTACGATGTGATGGCCTCTTCAATGCTCAATGAAATCTTAGCCTTTTGAGAATATATTGGATTACTGACAACTAAAACAGCAGTACTTTTGGCTAAAAAATGACAGGCATTATTTGCATATTTTTGAGCACGAAAATGACATTTATGAAAACATGTCATTTAGGAATTTACTCATTTATTAAAACAAACTATTTTGCGAGTAATACGTCATCTGACGAGTAATCGGTCAAAACTGCTATTTTTAAAACTAAAATAACTAAAATTAATTTCAGGAGATCACAGTGACTTTCAGAAATATCTATGAAGGGATAAATTATTGATTTGAAATCCTGCGATTTACCTTCACTGGTCGAAGCAGTGTGATGTTGTTAATAAAATTCAGCCAATTGGACCAAATTTGCTCCGTCTCTGAACCGAGATTTTCTACAGAAGCAGCAGTCAAGTAATATAATTAGGGAGTTACTTTAAAAATAATGAACTTAAGTGCAAGTTCGTATTGTGAGAAATAAAAATGAATATGAATCTCTCTTAAGGCCAAAGGGTATCTGTCATCCAATATTTTTTTTTTGGGGGGGTTTGGCTTTTTACATTCAACATGAAGACGTTACAAAACCTGGAAGAATTACTTAAGACAAAAAGCAAAACGTTTTCTTTTCATTAAGCATTTAGGAATTCTTTTTGAAAATCTTCCAAAAATTAATTTTGGTTTACTGGGAAATGATATACTAATTGTATGAGTAACTGGCACACTAATAATGTGTGTCTCAGCCAAAATAAATCCCAAGGAAAGAAAAATTTACAAAAAAAAAATGAAAATAAACAATGAAGAAGCAAGCAGGTGGCATTATTATTATTTTCGTCGTTGTTGTTGTTGTTGTTCTTATTGTTGTTGCAACAACAACAAATCAGTTACCCAATCGCCATTACCAAAGCAACTATTAGGCATCAGCGTTGGTGAAATGATATCGAGAAGACAGATGGATGGACGGTTAAAAACGGATACACAAGCAAACAAACAGACAGACATACAGACAGATATACGGTCAAGTAAGCACAAACAAGCAAACACAGTTGTGCGCATGTTTCATTTGCTTGTCTCCTTGGTATTGTGTACGAGTATACCTATAAATATATATACATACAATACAACATACACACACACACATCTACACAAACGCATATATAGATTTACCTGAACTATCTGATATTAATTTTGCACCTGCCACACTTTGGACTCATGTGTATTTATATTTAAAATATTTGTGTGCGCACACACTCATGTAGAGATTGTGAAATCAGAGAAAACAAAAACAAGAAATAATTCAAAAACTGGATATACGAGTAGGAGGCAAAGTTGAAGACAGAAAAAAACAAATGGCAAACGAAAATATGAACATATAAAAGGGTATACAAAATACAATGTGGTAATATGATCGCTGATTCAGCATTTGCACCCAACAACGACAACATATGGTTGTATCATAACAACAACAACAACAACAATGCAACTTGGTTAACAATTAATATGTAGTAGGCAACATTGTTAATGACGAAGACACAAAGATTAATGGTAATGCAAACTTTGTCCGTATAACTAATATGTAGCACATTTGACAAATATATTTTCGATAAATCCAAATGAAAAATAACGATATTGAAAATATCCTATTTGCAATTCAGATAGTAAAGCAAAGTAGCGTGGCCAGTTTAGGTACTTTTTAGAACAATTGTATGTCCAACTAGCCGATAGTTTCTGTGCTGTCTTAAAAATTTCAAAATATTCTGCATGTTATAAAAGTTAGCATATCGATTTTACTTAAACAATTCATCCCATCTCTAAAATGCCAAATTATATTTATAGTTAGTGGTAGTTGATTGCGTTTTATGACCACTTTTCTGGGTCATATCATAAAAGGGTGTACTCCATTTCAGATTCGTATTACATGCATGCATATATACATATTTTGTTTAATTTTGAGTATTTTAATTTCGTAGAACTTGACGTGGTAGTTTGCCGTTGAAGAAGAACTTTATACAAATAAAATGTACGTTCGCGGAGTGGTGGAGTGAAACAGCTGTTGAATTTGCTGTATCTGATGAATATGAATGCATCAGAGCTATAAAAGACTGCAATCAATAGAAGCTGAAATGAATCACAATTGATAACTCAAGGTTACAGGGTGATTATTTGGCAACTTTCTTTTTTGGCAACACTTCTATCTGTCTACAATGAAGGAAAGACTTATTTTTGATTTTTAACTTCAGCAGTGCATTGCTTTAATGGTGTTTAGTGGAATCTGCCAAGTTCAATAGTAATTCTATAGTTTCGCCACTTTGCCGCATTAGTGATTTTATGCCAGCTCAATAAGAGTGATAAAATCTAATTCTGGTACTTTGAACTTCAATAACCACGATCTATAACTCTTATAGAACTTTCAGGCGCTTTAGTTGTTCGAACGACGACTTTGAAGTCATCTCTTTCTTGTCGTCATGATTATGAAGTCGTATAGTTTGTATTCCAAGACGCTGTTGTTATCCAGCGCGCTGTGCCAACATTTATTTCATGGGTAAAACGAATAGCAATAGTAAATCAAAATAAGAGATTAGTAACGGTATTATTTCAGGTACCATTCGATTAGAGATTATTTAGTATCTTATACCTACCGAAAAATTTTAAAAAATTGTCACCTATATTCAGCAACAAAAATTTTAAAAATAAGTTTAAAATAGTTCTTCTGGAATAATCGCAATACTTCCTTTGCAAAGGTTTGATGATTTTTTGCAAACTGTATTTTACTGGCATTAGGGTGTTACACTAGGGTAGTAGGAATTGGTGGGTAAGTATTAGAACAAAGTACTTGAGGTCAATGATTTGAATCAAAAATGTGTCTCCTTGAAACAAAAACATCGATATAAAACACTACAAAAACCGACTGCGAATGCCGAAGTTACCACGAAAAAAAAATTTTTTTCGGAATTGCCTTGCAAAATTTTTTTCATATTAGGGGGTGTACGGCGAATTTTTTTTTTTTTTTGAGGTAAGTCCTAATATGCATATATTTTTGAAAGAAAGTAACAAGAAATATATGAGTAAATTACTTACAATTGAATATAGTTTATTCTCTTTATTTCATAGGTTTATGGCAGCTTTTATTGTTTTCAACTGAAAATAAAAAAACAAAATTTATGAATTTTAAAATTTCATATTTTTCAAGTCAAAAGGACATATCATATATATATGTATAGTACAACTACATATGTACTTCGTTCATGAAATAACCAAATTTTTTTATTAAGGTGTGCCGATCTTACAAGAAACTAAATAATTCGAAAAGCTATGAAATTGCTTTACCAACTATGCCAACGACTTAAATCTTACAATTAAACTTTACGGAGAATGTAAATCTAGTTGCAATACAAAAATTTAGACTCTATTGAATTTTGACAAGTTCTATTACTCGAAATGACGATACAAATCAAGCCGACTGCAATTTTCATCGTAGGATTAGCTGCTGAAATTAATTACGTTGGCGTCGGTCGACAAGTTGTCAATAACTGCATATATAATTGCAGTTGGATTTTTGCAATAGTTTAATAGCTTCTATGGGGTTAGAGCAAGAGACCAATATTGCCATATCATCAGCAAAGGTCGATATGAATGCATAAGGGGCCCAAAACGCTTCTTTGTGGAACACCAGCATGAATATGAAATGGAGTTGTTGTATAGTCCATATGATGTACGAGAAATAATTTTTTTCGTCAAATAGCTACTGTTCTCATTTTAACATCTCTTCTGATAGTTCATTTGGTAGTTTAATTTTTTTATAAAGCATGCCTTCCTCTCATTCGATTGATTGAAATTATTTTTGGAAAAAATTATCATTTCAAGTTAAGTGATAAGTCTTTTATTTTATTATTTACATGCTATCATTAGATTCCGGTATACATTTTTGTCACACATACACATGTAGGTATGTTTGAATGTAGCTGTGTATTTTATTAATGATAGAAATCATAAATAAAATCAGAACAAACACACGCTTGAACTTAAAATCATCAAGCATACCTGTCCTTTGTCTTTTCGTCGCTTACCGTTGGTTGGTTGCTGAGTGCTTAATCGATTTTTGATTTCATATTGATGACTCCGCTAAAAGGTAGGTCCGCAAAAAAAAAACTGCTTAACGGCAAAAATAAACATACATACTAGCAGACTGAGACGGAGACAAATGGTAGCAAGCAATAAAAATATAAATAAAATTACAAAAAAAAAATCGAGAATAGCAGAGAACTACAAGAAAAAGGTGTATTCAGCTACCTTTTTATTTTCCCACATACACACACACACACCCACACTTCACTTTACATAGATTTTTATTGTATTCAACTTCTTATGTATATCGTGCTTATCGTGAAATACGAATGAAATGGAAATGAAATAAATGTGAATTTCCTATAAAAAAAAAAAGCGCAAAGAAAACGAATTGTAGCCATAAAACATTTATTTGCATTGCATTGTTAGAAGAAGTTCAAGGAAAACCAATGGAGAACAAACTAAAATTGCTACTCGTAGCTAGAAACTTCAATATTTCTTCTCTTTTGCATTCACAATTTATATAAAAGCAGCGAATAAAAATAGCATTGAATGTCTCACAGATTTTAACGTCCTTTTTCATTTTCTATCTCTCTTTGTTTCTTTATGTGCTTTGCACACACACACACACATACTAGTTATATGTATACTTATAGTAAAGTATACACACACATATTTCTCCGTATGTAAATACAAACACACAAAATTTATTGCTTTTTTTTACTTATTATACGTACACTTATAGTACCTTTGTGTGCATGTGGCTATTTGTACAAGTCAAAAATATAAACAAATCCATTGTGGTTGTTTTTGTTATAGATTTTTTTTCCTCCTTTGCCAATAAAAGCAATACTACGAGTATCATACAATAAATGAATTTGGTAGCAACTTCCACCAAAGGTTGTAATACATTGTATTTTGTCAATTCAGTTTGTAATATTTCTTATTAAATGATATTCATCTTAATCCTTAAAAACTCACAATATGTATAAAGATTGCCGAAAGATTGGGTTTACTCGAAGTGGTACGCTCTCGACCAAGTGGAAATCTATTCAAACCAACGTGTTGAGGAAAGTCAGGCGTCCTAGACTGGAAATAAAAATATAAAAATAAAAAATAAATATGTGGCACTTAAAGCTCATTGGTCGAGCTTCTCTTCCATTACTGTTGTGCGTGTTAAATTTTCGACAGTATTAGAAGGGACCCAAAACCTCTTAATTCTAACTATAACAAATTTTTGAGATATATAATAGGGCGGTCCCAAAACTATCCGACCTAACAAAGAAAACAACAAATTTGGGAAAATTTTTCTTTATCTCTCAACCTTTTAGCTCCTTTTAGCTCTATACATTTTTCCCAGCGATTTTCTATAGCTTCAATACCGTGTTTATAGTATGAACTGTCTAGCTCATTAAAATAGCCATCTACCGCAGACTCCACCTCTTCATTGTTTGCAAATCTTCTACCACCAAGCCATTTTTTCACATTTGGAAATACAAAATAATCCGAAGGAGCTAAATTCAAGCTTTAACTCATTGATTTTGGCCATCGCTGGTGCATTGTCTTGATGAAACGACACTTTCTTTTTCGACAAATACGGCATTTTTTCTGTAATTTCTTCATTTAAATGCTGCAACAAATTAGCATAATACTCGCCGCCGTTGATTGTTTTTCCTTTTTAAAGATAAACAATAACAATTATCCCACGTGCATCCCAAAAAACAGACGCCATAACCTCGCCTACAGATGGAACGATTCTCCTCTTTCAGTCTACTTTTTTGACTTCTCCTTTGTCTCAGGTGTGAAGTGATGGATCCATGGATGCATGGTTACGAATCGACGCAAAAACTCGGCTTTATGACTGCGAAACATCGCAAAACACTCTATAGAAACATCTTCACGACGTTGTTTTTGTTCTATAGTGAGCAAACGCAGAACCCATCTGGCACACAGCTTTTTCATCTCCAAATTTTCGGTAAATATACGATGTATAGTACTTTTTGAAATGCCTGTAATTTCACCTAGCTCACGCACCTACAGTCGGCGATCATCCAATACAATTTTATGGATTTTCTTAACCGTTTTCGACGTGGCCACCTCAATTGGTCGACCATTACGGTGTTCGTCTTGGCAGCTCGTACGACCTCGTTTAAACTCTGCCACCCAATATTTTATGGTCGTAAACAAAGGATCAGACTCCCCTAGGGTAAAATCTAGTTCGGCTTTAATATTCGTTGTCCTGAGACGTTTCAAAGTATTGAATTACATAAAGGTAACCAATTCTTTCCATGTTTACAAATTCTCTGAGGTCGTTAACTTTCGATGGCTCCAAAAAAAATACTAAACAACGTAGCGCCTTGAAACTTAGAACATATATTTTTAAACAAACTACTGCCGCCATCTATATATCAGGTCGGGTAGTTCTGGGACCGCCCTTGGTATTGTACATAAATAAATTATTCCTTTTTAAAAGAGATTATATAATAAAGTTTTTAATTTCTTCAGAACTTAACTAATGCGTTGTTTTATATCAACTGAATGAAATTCCCTATTCGACTACATCACAATAATAAACAAACTAAATCACATCATTTTTTATAGCATCATTAACCTAATTTAAATCCAATATGATGTAAAAAAAAATTATTTCAATCCTTTTCAGTTATCATTTAGATACCAAGAAATTGTGCTGAGCACTTTAAACTTGAAAAATACTCAAGAATGGAATCCTTTATATTTTTAAACACAAAACATCCCCTCAAATACTGGATGGATACATTTAATATGTATTCGAGTATATCCATTCCATTTATTATAATACTGAATGACTAATAATCATTTTTTCTCTTTTTTTTTTGCACGAAATTGTTATAACATTTCTCCCTTGTATATAGCAGATTTTCTAATTTTCATTTCAATAGGTGCCTATACATTTAGGTAGTCATTTTTGTGCCTCTTATTTTCGATTCATTGTAATGTATGCTCTATTATTATTTTCTCAAATAAAATATAAATAATAGCTAATACGTAGATATACATACTTAGTACTACGTAAAAACATTCACATGCAGCCACACACATACATACATAGGTACTCATTCACAGGTAACGCCTTGAACTTGGCACTCTAAGAGTTTGCCGGTTTCGCTGTTATTGTTGCTCTTATTATGTGCCTATTTTTCCCCATCTCAATAGAAAGTAGGTTTTGTGTCGCACACACACAAGCAGGCACACATATTCAATATTTTAAGGGTGGCAATCGGTATATACAGACCTTTGTAATCCCACACCCCCTATCTAATTCCCTATCCACCTTCATCATCAAATACTCAAAAAAGCATTTGTTTTGGGTCACACACACCCACACACAGACTCACACTGAGACGAACGATGAACGATGACGACGACAAACGACCGCCGGCAGCGACAAACAAACAAATGTCGATGGCAAAATAACATTACGATACGATGTGAATGGATCGATATTTATTGATAACGGATTAATCGTTGGTGGAGCGAGGCGCGACAAATGAGAAGAAATGTAGTGCGTGTGCTCATGTTTGTATTCAATAAGAGGTCATTAGACGATGACGATGACATTACCTTACAAATATTTGAAGCAACAAGAATTTTCTAATTAAAATGTTCTGCAAAAGTAATCAATGAGTGAGCTGAATTTATTTCCCAATAGGAAAGTGTATATCACAATCGATTGAAGAACTCTTTGATGAAATCTTATATTCTTTGATAAGCGAAGAGATAATGACTATCGGGAATCGAATTGCGGTCACGAATATGAAAGATACCGTTGTATTATACGAACGGTATCGAAGAAGCATTGTCAACTATTAGAACACAGTTCGAATAAAAATATCAGGTACTTTGTATCAGTGACGGGGAAAAGCGTCAAAATTTACGAAAAAGTGAAAGCTAAACCAAAAGAAATGCCCTTGGTTTTGGTATTTTAATTACTATTGATATTGATTCCTTGGGAGAACTGGTGTTATTAGTAGCGGCTATGAAAATGAAGGAAGGAATACTAATTTCTTGTTCATTTTTTATGAACAGGTAGTGTAAATATATATTTAGATATATCTACTTCGCCTCTCAGGAATACGAACATTACATTGCGTAATGTTAAAATTCACCAACGCGTTTAGCGGTTGCATAACACTGGCATTTTACCACTAGGGTACAAGTGCTTTGTTGCTATGATACTGTACATAGGTAACTGATGAAAATGTAACAGCAAGTAAGTGGGAGAAGCCATTGAAAATATGATAAAGCTGTTAAAATGGCCGAACTCATTCGCATTACCTTAATCTACCATTAAATATAAAAAGAAAAACAACAACAACAATAGGTAATAAGATATGTTACACATAATAGAAATTTAATTTAAAGACTAAAATGAAGATGACAAAAGCAAAAAAAAAACAAAAACAAAGAATATTAGAATACTTTGGGAAAAGCTGCCAAGTATACATATTCTAATGCCCAAAAGCAGTTTGCCCATTTGGCGCATATGCAAATCGCTCCATTTTAATCAAATTGTTATCATCCAAATACATACATACTTACGTACACAAGCGCTAAGAAGGAACGAATGTGGAAATGAAATGAATGTGCCATGGAATGTGGTTGTCTTATAAACGGACACGACACGACACCAGACAACAACAGCGATATCGCATAAAAGTCATTTACCATTTTGTCGAAAATGCTTCCAGCTATCATCAGCCAGCTACGGAAACAAAATGGATCTTCATATATATAAATATAAATATATACATATATATACATATATATGTACAGGGTGATTTTTTGGCAACTTTCTTTTTGGCAACACTGTTTTTGACAGCTCAGCTGTTTTCGTGTAACATGTTACTGTCAAACATGTTCAGTTTGGTCTATAATTTAACCATGAATCGACTTACAAACGAACAACGCATGGAGATTATTGAATTTTATTCTCAAAATTCATGCTCGGTTAAGAAAGTGCACTGTGCACTGACTTTCATATTATGGTCAGTTTGGGTGACCTTCTGAGGCGTCTATTCGGAATCTTGTGACTGAATTTCGCACCAAATTTACATTATTAGACATTAAATCACCAACACGCACACGTAGAGTGCGGACAGAGGAAAATATCGCAGCTGTATCCGCCAGTATTGTTGATGACCGTGAATTATTGATTCGACGCCGTTCGCAGCAAATGGGCCTCTGCTACTCCACTACGTGGAAAATTTTAGGGAAGGATTTGGGTGTAAAACCTTTTAAAATGCAGCTGGTGCAAGATATGATGCCACACGACCTACAACTACGGCCAACTTTTGATGAATGGGCGCTGGCAAAGTTGGATGAAGATCCACTTTTTTTACGGAAAATTGTGTTCAGCAACGAAGCTCATTTCTGGTTGAAGGGATACTTGAACTATCAAAATTGTCGTATTTGGTGTGAAGAGCAGCCAGAAGCATTGCAAGAACTGTTTGGTGTAGATTATGAGCCGGTGGCATAATTGGAACGTACTTTGGCGAGTGCTACCGTGCGATGATTACAAACTTTTCTTTGCCCAAAATGGAAGTGTTGGCATGTGGTTTAAACAAAACGGTGCCACATGCCACACAGCACGCAAAACAATAGCCCGATTGCGAGGCGAATTCTCTGAACAGGTGATTTTACGTTTGGCCGCCTAGATCGTGCGATTTAACGCCTTTAGACTATTTTCTGTGGGGCTATGTAATGGCTCATGTCCGTTGCGACAAGCCCGCAACGGTTGACGCACTGGAAGCCAATATTGAAGAATTAATTCGTGAGATACCGGCCGATATGTTGGAGAGAGTATGCCAAAATTGGACCCAGCGTATGAACCATTTGAGGCGCAGCCGTGGTCAACATTTACATGAAATCATCTTTAAACATTGTATTATATAGATCGTTCTATCGACTCAAATAAAGATTTCATACATTTCTCTAAATTTGATGTGTTTTGATTTCAGTCAAATCCGAAGGCTTTTAAAAAATCACCCTGTATATACAAGATATACGTGAGGTGCATATGCATACCAGTGTCTGAAGTCGCAGAAAATATTGTCAAAAGTCATATAAGAAAAATGAATACGAAAAACTTTGAAACTCAAAAGAAAGAAGAGCATTTCACAAAAAAAAAACAGCAATGAGCAGAAAAAATGGAGAAAAAAAATTAAGAAAAGTCACGCAAAACTCATAAGGAAAACTTACTACAACGACAAAATCATGCAAATCGTTAGAAATACCACCACATCACACATATACGAAGAACTCAGCCCCCATCTTCTTAGATAGGGATATGTGTATATGAGAAAGAGTAAGAAGAATTATTATTTATATGCACACGTACATATGTATGTATATAATATATATATATCCTTATTTACATTTCATTTGAAGAAAATGAACAAGAAATGAGCACCCAAAATCATGAGAGTAGAATGAGTATACAAAATCATTATCACGTAATTTTAAATGAAAATAATACCAACAACAGCAGCAGCAGAAAGAAACATTATCATCAACATTCTGGTACCAAAAAACATGTGTGTGTGTTTGGGTTTGTGAGTTTATGCGAAAATTTTGAAATTATATAAGCGCTGTTATAACGTCTGAACAATCTGAACCATATTAATGTAATAAGCTTATGTAGGTATCTCTTATTGCATTAAATTGCGATACAACAAAAAATATGATTTCGTTAAAAGTATAAATAAATAAATCAGAAATGCTACCCCCTTAGATATCATATTAATGGGTGTCGACCTTACAATTGATTCATGTAGGATCAATTTCTGACATCTATTTGGTTATTGTCGGTTTTCATGTGTTTTTGCGGCAACCCCCTTAAGGTGTCGAGATAGAAGTAGCAAGTATGTTTGAAAAATATATTGAAAATGTAAAACTAATGGTGATTGGTTTCACATTTCATCCACTTAGTGGCGATTCCTTATTAGTTATGGGGTTATTTGTAAATTTTCAGGTGTTTTTTTGTTCATTTTGTATGGTAGGCCCCCTTCAGGGACGGCGATAGAGAGTGAGCAATCTCCTAGAGAGATTTCTGGGCAGCAATGGGGTTAGTTGCCGAATTTTCTGGTGCGTTCGATTTTATTTTGTATGCTCGTCGCCTTAATATAGGGCATGAATAGGTTTGGGGGAAATATTATGTTGTCAAAATGAACGGGAGTCGGTCATATATTTCGCACCACTAGGGATTCTTTGGGAATACTCGGAGCCCATTTTATAAAAATGTCAATTTTTATAACCTCCAGTCCCCCTAAATACTGGAGGTAGCTGGTAAATGTGTTTCGGAGATGTGTCGAAAACATAAAATAGTGGAAGCCGGTTATATATATTTCCAATGTAGGAGTGACTCAACGGAGCAGTGTAACGAATATTATAAAAACATCAATGTTGAAGTGTAGCCCTTCTAAGGGATGCATAAAAATATTAAGGGGTCGCTCGAACAGCGAACCTAACGAACAGTTGCAGCGAGGATGCGGTAACAAAACGGTGCGTAAGCGCTATTTGGACTTATGGATGAGTCACCACTTCAACCAACCAACCAACCAAATAATTACTTACTTACTTACTCATGTGGCCATAACAACCGAATATCGATTTAGGCCGAAAATAACATGCTTCGCCAGCCATCTCTGTTCTTCGCTAGCTGGCGCCAGTTAGAAACTCCAAGCGCCGTCAGGTTCTCCAGTACTTGGTCTTTCCACCGGAGGTTTGGTCTTCCTCTTCTGCGCCGTCCTCCAGCGGTTTCCGAATATAACACCTTCTTAGCTGGTGCATGTTCTTCCAGTCGCTCGACATGACCTAGCCAGCGCGGCCGCTGGATTTTGATGCGCTTTACTATGTCAATATCGGCATACAGCTCGTACAGCTCATGGTTGTACCTTATTCAGTACTCGCCACCAAAGCAAATAGGTCCAAAGATCTTGCGTAGGACTTTTCTCTCGAAAACTCCAAGCATTCGCTCATCCGAGGTGGAAATTGTCCAAGCTTCAGCGCCATATGTTAGGACAGGCATGATGAGAGACTTGTCATTCTACAAAGTCGAATGAGCTTTGCAGGAATACCGAACTCAGACATTGTTGCGTAGAGGTAATCCCTTACCGGACTGTCGAAAGCGGCTTTATAATCAACAAATAGGTGGTGTGTGTCGATCTATTTTTCTTGGATCTTCTCCAGGATTTGGCGCAGTGTGAAAATCTGGTCGATGGTGGATTTACCAGGTCTGAATCCACACTGATAAGGTCCAATCAGGTTGCTGAGCATAGGCTTCAACCTTTCACACAGTACGCTCGATAGAACCTTGTATGCGATGCTCAGGAGACTTATTCCACGGTAGTTGGCGCAAATTGTGGGGTCTCCTTTTTTATGTACAGGACAAAGAACACTGAGCCTCCAATCATCAGGCATGCTTTCATCCGACAATATTCTGCTTATGAGCTGGTGCATGCGGGTGAGCAGCTCATCGCCTCCGGTCTTAAACAACTCGGCAGGCAGGCCATCAGCACCTGCAGCTTTGTTGTTCTTCAGCCTTAAAATGGCCGTTTCAACCTCGTCATAGTCGGGTGGTGGAACATCAACACCATCATCTGTAATTGGGGATATTGGGCAAACTCCTCCACTGGCGGAATTGTTCGTAGCATCGCCATTCAGTAACGTGGAGAAGTGTTCCCTCCATAGGCTCAGTACACTCTGGACATCTGTAACCAGACTCCCATTTCCATCACGACAAGAAGAGGCTCCGGGATTTAAACCTCCACTCAGGCGCTTGATCTTCTTAAAGAACTTTCGAGTCTCATTCTTGTCGGTACACATCTTTATCTCTTCACACTCGCGTCTTTCTTGTTCTCTTTTCTTGCGCCTGAAAAGACGTCTCTCTGCACTCCTTTTCTCTCTATACCGCTCCTTAACAGCTCGCGTTGCGCCTGCACGCAGGGTTTTTCTGTAGGCGGCGTCTTTCTCTGCGGTAGCGCCGCGACACTCCTGATCATACCACTCATTCCTCAGAGGCCGGTAGTAACCGATTACCTCCTCGGCAGCAGTAGTCATGGACTGGGATATATGTGTCCACCGTGCGCATGTATCATCAAGTGGGGGAGTGTTCTGCATAAGCAGATCCGAGTGGAAAATGCATCTGCTGTCTCTGATGATCTCAGCTTACTGACGTCGAGCTTTCTCTGTGTGGGACTTCTCATGTTATTTGCGACACATAGGCGTGTGCGCACCTTAGCTGCAACAAGGTAGTGATTCGAGTCGATGTTGGCACCACGGATCGATTTCACGTCCATCACACTGGAAGCATGCCTTCCGTCAATCACCACATGATCAATTTGGTTTCTTGTTCTTTGATCTGGAGACAGCCATGTCGCTTTGTGGATGTCGAGATGCTGGAATCTGATACCACCAATTACCATGTTTCGTGCTGCGGCGAAAACAATTATCTATAGTAAAATCTAAATACTGGAACAAAGAAATTTATTTAAGATTAGAATGGTTTTGAAGGAATAAAACAAATTCGCTCGATTTAACGAATTCAGTCTACAACATAACCACCTTATAACCGTGCTGCCATCTAGAGACAATATCATTTCATCATCCCAATACTTGTTCATGAATGACAACCCCCGAAAAATCGATTGTCAAATGCTTAAATTGAGAGCTTAAATTAATGGTCGGATGGGTCGGTCGGAAATTGCAAAAATCAAAAGTTAAAAAAAAACACCAGCATCATTTCTCTTTGCCTGTCAAAATACCTAGCTAGCTGTACTTACATATGCATAAGTGAATTGTGAATACGGTAACAATACCATTTTCTCCATTTAACTCATGAATAATTTCATTATGTACAAAAGTGGTTCCTTATTATTAATCTTATTTCCCTTTTCCTTCAGAGAATCTTACACTAAAGGGACTAAAATAGTATACATTTATTTTTAATCCAATGTTAAAGGACAGGCAACAAAGTACCTATACATACATAGATATAAAATAATTATGCTGAACAAAAATAACCAGAAAGTGAATGAACGTAGTGTATATGCACTGATGCTCTCACGCACACGAGAAGATATACGAGTACATATACATACCTACTATGGTATATGCTTAAGTACGGTACACATCTATTGCTCCCATAAGGATTACTTAATTTTCTACTACAAAACGCTATCTTGTCCAATACTTGAGAATAAGTCAAGACAACAGCATGACATTGAATACAATTTAGCACAAAGTAAAGGGTTTTCATTTAAGCTCTTACAATGTCATTTAAATATAATCCACAGATTCCAACAATTTTACGTTCGTCATTGGTTTCGAATAAATCAAAGATTTGGCATTGCTCCAAAGAAAACGCATCAAGTTGTTAAATCGTACAATCGAGAAAACCTATTGATTGATCTATTTCTGGAGATAATATTCTAGAAGTAACATGCACCAAATTGTAGAAATCAATCGGGAATTTTGATCAAACTATTTTTGGGTAATGCGTAAATGTTGTTGTTATTGTATTAATCTGTTATCAAAGGTATGAGTTAAAATGTTAAAAAGAAAAACCGAATCTAGTATCGCAACATCACCAAAGAAGATTACAAAGTAGAATACGAATGTGTCATGTCCCTATTGAAAACCACTTTATAAGCATTCTAAGTTGTGACTAAGTTGTGGTCGGTTGGAAATTGCAACAACAGCAACAACAACAACTATAGCAAACATTTATGCGTATATACGAGTATATATGGAGTTAACAAATAAAATTCCCACTGCCGCAAAGAATGACAGTTGAACCCCCAAAAAAAGGAAATAACCGCAAACAAGACAATATGTATATTGAAGTAACCACAAGATATTTAAAGCAATTCAAAAAATTTCAAAGAAATGTCCATCATACATACATATTGCATTTGATGGTTGATCTGATGGGCATTTGCAGATGCACAATTTAAATGTTCAATTAAAACGGTATACATTTTAGATGAATGTGCCAGTCAAAAGTGATATCAAGGTAAACGACAGTTTAGCAGAAATAAAGTTGGTGTTCGGCGATTTTGTGTTCGACATTAAAAATTTCCTTTACAAAATGAATACTATTTCGATAACAAAATATAAATATTTAAGATTATACTATGCTAAAGGGTTTTTAGTCCACAAAAGGCAAACGTGATTATATAGGTATCATATTTTTTTTTTTTTTTGAAACAATTAGAAATCAAGCGCAGCACTCAGACATTTATTGGTCCATTGTACTGCGCTTGAAGTTCCATTTTATTGTGTTTTAAATCTACCGAAGAAATCGGAGTAGATCCTGTGGTGCTAAAGACCCAAGAGTTTTGCCCCTCGCCCCCCAAAAACTTCAAACCTGATTCGAGCGTAATTAGGACAGACATATAAAAACTGATCCGCCGTCTCATTTTCTTCTTCACAGGCTGGGCAAAGTACACTGCCTCCCAGTCCCAGCTTTTCCATGTGCTTTGCCCATAGAAAGTAGCCTGTTCCCAAACCGGCTAGCATTCTGCAATCACCTCTACCTAGAGACAGGAGGAAATGCGACCATTTACCCTATATGTTAGGTAACATGGCTTTCGACCATCTGCAGTCTCTCTCGGCCTGCCTGGTCGTCGTATGGACTAGATTAGCCCAGGTGTTGACCGTGGCCGTGGCAGTGGCTCAGGGCCGATTAAATCACCCGCAGAACCTTCTCTTGCTAATGCATCAGAGATCTCATTGCCTACGATTCCCACGTGGCCAGGTACCCACAACAGCGATAAACTATTATGTCTTCCGATATAATTTAGTCTTGATTTGCAGAACACCACTATCTTGAAAGTGGTGATAGGATTGTCCAAGGCCAGCAGCGCAGCCTGACTATCACTGCAGACATAAATAGACTTGCCTTTCAGCCTCTTGCCCACGATTTCATCCATCGCTTTCTGTATTGCATACACCTCTACCTGAAAGACAGATGCATACATACCAAGGACAAAGGACAGTTGATTTCTGTCAGTTTCCACGAAGACTCCAGCACCAGGACCTTCTTCAGTCCTGGAGCCATCAGTGAAAATGTGGAAGCAAAGTCTACCGTACTCAGCCTCAGCGTCTGACCAGGAGCTAGCCGCTAGACGATCGTAGACGGTCTGGAGTCCCAGAGCATATACAGAGCTAAAAGGTTACACCTTTGCCACTGCTGTTCAAAACCGAAATAGGGCCATACCAGTGTCCGTTGTGAATCAACCTACAGATGGCCTTCGTGGCCTCTCTTCGGATGAAAACATCAAATGGGGGAATATTCATCATAGCATCAAGAGCTGGGCCAGATGTGGTAGAGACGGCCCCAGTACAACATATCATATTTACTTATATGCATGTAGGATATTTCTTCCATACGCTCGACATTCGAAATAGTAACGTTACTAAATAGTTTTGATTAAATACAATTATAGTCATTTGCATAGAAAGTATTTTAATACAAAGCAAAATTAAAGCAATTAGAAAAGGAAAAACAAAACAAAAATTAAATATGCTACTTACATATGTAAAAACATGCTCGTAGATAATGCACAATAAGGATAAAACTAACAATAATAATAATAATAATAATAATAATAATAACAAGGGTAAATGATAATAAAAAGAAAAAACTTCATGTAATGCCATTGTAGCTACATATCAAAGCTATATTTGTACATTTACACATACGCTATGCAACAGCAAAAATTATAAAAAAAAAACAAATGTTTAAGTATAACAAAAAACCGGAATGAAAAAAAGCGAAAAAAAAATTAAACTAATAAAAAGCAATAACAGTAAATAGAAAACAACCGCTATTCCTTCGTACTTACACCACGAGCAATTGTAACAACCAAAAACATACACATTATTTGGTATCTTGCCATAAAGGAGTAGGTATACTTATAAAGAGTGATCCAATAGGTGGTACTTTTCACGTGTGACAACTGTCATGTTCATTTGACATTTGTGTTCATTATTCATTGACATTTTATCGTGAATAGACTTACGCCAGAATAACGTTTACGAATTGTGAGAATTTATTTCCAAAATCAACCACACAACATCGTCAAACTATCGATTTATTGATAGAAAGTTTTAATGAGAACATCATAGCAAGAAATGTACCCGTGGCCCTTGGCCTCCAAGATCTTGGGATCTGACGCCGTTGAATTATTTTTTTATAGGGCACATTTATGTCAATAAACCACAATTGATTCCTGCATTAGAAGCGAACATAACAATATCGGCCGAAATGCACAAAAGAGTGCTCGAAAATTGGACCCACAGAATGGATCATGTAAGAGCCAGTTACGGAAAACATTTGAAAGAAATTATTTTCAAACATTAAATGTCATAAATCGAACCTAATATACGTCTCAAATACAATTTTTGATAACTGAATTAATTTTAATGTGTTTTATTTCAAGGAAAAAAACTTCCGGAAGCTCTTATTGGATCACCCTTTATGTAAGCGCATGTGTGCAACAGTTGCAGCATCGACTACAACAAGGCATTGGAGCATTTACAATGGTAACAAAACAATAATGATAATAACAACAAGTACATACATTGTCGTACATCGAGTGCAACATTCACATGGTGTGTATATCAAATTAGTACAAAATACCCACCACCACTAAATGAGTAAGTGAGTAACCGCAGGGCGTGGTGCCCACAATGTGATGATCGTGGTTATGGTGGTAATGTTATTGCAGATGGTAAATGCGCATACTTGTGTATACTTATGTACCTAATATATATATATACATATGTTGCTTGCAACATTTAGATACAAACATGTGTATATAAAAAGCTAACTTTAGTGTAAGAACACTTACTCATTTATTTTTGTACTTCCATATGAGTAGGTACATATACGAGTACATACTTAGATCTTTAAAAATTTAAGTATGTTATTTAAAGGGTGTCAGAATCGTCGTTTTCATTGGATATGATGAATGTGTACAAGTGTATCTTTATTAATAAAACGAAGTACATATGTATGTACTCAAGATTTTTAATTCGTTGAAAACAACTTGACTTGACTGCCGCAAATCTCTGAACTAGATGATAGAGCAGAACAACATATTTTTGTACAGCGTTTCTGGACACAAAGGTGTAGAGGGAATTTGAAGAGCGGATGAACTCGCAAAACAACAGGGCACAAAAGTAGTGCCAAACGTAGGAAGCAGATCATTATGGATCCCAATTGGAGAAAATCACTTCCAATATAATCCACAGAAGATGAACAGAATCTCTCGACCGCAGGCAGTCGAAATTGCTGCGATACGTTGCTGGGATGGGCTTGAGTCGAATCACGCATGACTTCTGTAAAAACTACAGTGACGAGGAAGAGCTTAAAACCATCACATTAAAATAATTTCTGGGTCTCGCTAATTTTAATAGGCAGCCTTCTGAAATTCCTAAAGGAATCTCCTGTTGGTTCGACGATGAAACGGAATAGAAACAGCCGGGTGGTATCACAACGTAACTTTCTGGCTTAACCTGACCTAGGTTAAGTTAGGTAGTGGTCAGGTACTGCTGGGCCTAAACTGGTGGCATGCCAACCGATGAGGTAATGCCCCGTAATGAGGTCCACAGTGTGTCTGTTTAATTGTGGCAATTCTCTTGTCGATTTCTGTTCCTACACAAGCCTTATACTACAGGTAATGGTAGTGCCCATACGGAATTAGTCTTTTGTACTGCGTTTGATTCACAGAGGAGTTTACACGTTGCCATTGCAATAACAAAATTCCGCTTATCAGGAAGAATTTTTAATGTTGTACTCTCCCTGACCAATTTGTCCATTATTTCGTTCCCCACTATGTCTCGGCACCAAAACTAGATCGACATTAAACTCCTCAGACAGCTCATTGATAGATGCCCTGCAATCACGGGCTACAGGTGAATTCAGAAATTCAGAAATTACTTCCAAGGCTTTATTTGCTGCTTGTACCTGTCTGTGAATATTACTGTGCCCTATTTCTATGATATGCTGTGCTATAAGAACGTTGTAGTAGCCTGTTAACGTTAACACTGTGTGCACTCCAAGGGCCTCACAGATGAACACCCTCTTATTTACTCAGCCGTCTAGTTTTGAGCCATCGGTGTAACAGTTGAATGATTTCTCAAGAGAGATCCATCCATGTTCCCAGATTTTCCTTAACAAATCTTTAATTATATCGATCATACATCATGAAAAGATCTAGCCTCATCTTGAAAACATAGAAATAAATTTGTTGTTATACTTACCAGTGCCTCAGGAGCGCAATTTTATACGTTAACCTTCTGAATGGTGCCCAATTGTCGGTAAGCTTTTGGCATTTCTTCTGAGTTTATACATTTATCATGGAAAAGCTTATAAAAGTGCACTGTGAAAAAGCACAGGAAATAGTTCTGACGTTCGGGATAAGCAACCTACTTGGGTTTCTTCTTATTGTTATTGTTATTTATTTATTCCGCCAAACATAGGTCACATTATTCATCGTATACATTGTAACACATTATGGTGACAATGGCATTGATATTGTTGCATTTGTTATGCTGATGAGAGATATTAGTTGAGAGTCATTCATGCTTAAGGATAATAACTACTACGTCAGTAACAATTATAACAAGGAATAACCGGAAAAAAAACTTGCTAGAGAGCAAAAAATACTAATTTGCGAAAAAAAGCAAAAAAAAAAAGAAACCGACACCGAAATACAATTTTAAATGCAATTACCCAGCAAACCAATATGCTTGCATTCATAAGTTTTAGGCTTGGAAAAGCTTTGATTTGAAATTACAAATATCTTACATTAGTTTTACAATTATCTGATTTATAAGTATTTTCTAATCATGCTTTGAAAATTCTTTCACATTTCAATTGGACGTAAGCTTACCCCAAACAATTTTTCGATATGCTTACTCAAATAGTTTTTGGGTATATGGCAACATTGTTGTATGTGCATACAATTACGAGCTGGTCTACCTCCACGTCTGAGTATGTGCGCACATTTTTACACCAGACAATTGCTAAGGGGCACAATTAAGTGTCACCCTTTTTGTACTTTTTCTTTTTATTTTTTTTGTAAGAACTCTTCTCCGTGAAATACACGTATACATATGTAAACATATGTAGCTTTATACTCATATATTCTTTTACATCTCTTTCTTACACTCTTCTAGATATAGCATTCCATGCAATTATGTATCCAAACAAATGTACATACTCTAGTAGGTAGTACATATATGCATTTTGACATTCATAACTGTCAACAGGGCAAACCAAAAACAAAAACTCCTCATCCATACAATTGAGGCGTATAAAAATGAAATGAAAAAGAAAACTAAAAGAGACAAAAGGAGACATACACGTACATATGAGTTATGCTCACAAGTGGATTATAGTATTATTGTTGTTGTTGTTGTTGCAGTCAACAATTGTTACAAAAGCCGCTTACAACACTTTATGTCGGTGGTTTTGTTATTTATGAATACACTCATAGATGCATTTGGTATATGTTTTCTTTATTGTTTCTTTTTTTCGCAAATCTTTATACCACTAGTAGTTGTTGTATTGGTGATAAGTGTAATAATTGTATTACACTACAGTCATTGTGCAGTGAAACCTCACTTTAAGGAATTTATTTATATTTTAATTCAAAATATAAAGAAAGAGAAAATAATATTATTGCATGCCCTATCCAAATCAGTAAATATTTTAATTTTTAATGGCTTTAGTAATTTGTATCTCGCGTTGTATAAGTGCAATCGGGTTACGTTAATTACGCAGTTTTGTGATTGCTTGACTCAGTAGTGCTTGAACAAGCGTCAAAGATGGACACCAGTAAAGAGAAAATCCGCCATATTTTACAGTTTTTCTTTGATAAAGGCGAAAACGCAAGCAAGACGGCTTAAAATGTGAATACTGTTTATGGTTTTTGGTTTCGTCGATTCCGTTCCGGTAATTTTGATGTCAAAAATGCAATAATATAATAATTTAATGGAAATCGTCGGGTCTGACCGTCATTTAAGCACTGTTTCTATTTCCCAGGAGCTAAGCAAAAAAAAACCGTCTGGAACCATTTAAATAAGGCTGGATACAAAAAGAAGCTCGATGTATGGGTGTCAGACGAGTTAATGCAAAAAAATCTCAGGGACCGAATTTTCATCTCCGAATCGCTGCTGAATCGCAACAAAATCGATCCATTTCTAAAGCGGATGGTTACTGGTGATGAAAATTGGGTCACTTGCGACAACGTCAAGTGAAAACGATCGTGGGCGAATCGCGGTGAACCGGCGCAAACGGTGGCCAAGCCAGGATTGACGGTCAGGAAAGTTTTGCTATGTGTTTGGTGGAATTAGCAGGGAATCATCTACTATGAGCTGCTCCCCTACGGCCAAACTCTTAATTCGGACTTGTACTGTCAACAATTGGATCGTCTAAAGGAAGCAATCGCCCAGAAGCGGTCAGCTTTTGACAATAGGAGAGGAATTGTGTTCCATCAGGACAACGCCAGGCCACACACATCGATAGTGACTCGCCAGAAGCTCCGGGAGCTTGGTTGGGAGGTTCTTATGCATCCGCCTTATTGTCCGGTCCTAACAATAAGTGATTGCTACCTGTTCCTGTCTATGGTGAATGATTTTGCAGGTGCAGAATTCGCCTCAAGAGAAGCTTGCGAAAATGGGCTGTCCCAGTTTTTTGCCAATAGGGACGAGGGTTTCTATGAGAGTGGCATCATGAAATTATCTTCAAAATGGCAACAAATTATCGAACAAAACGCTGCATATTTGACCTAAATAGGATCATTCTAACTAATGTTAAATAAAACCTTCAATTTTATGCAAAAATAATGGATTTTTTTTCTAGACCTTATACTTATTTAAAATCCTTATACGAGAAACTAATTCATGTAAAAATAAAATGATTTCAGAGGAAAACTAATCAATCAAAAGTGAAGAAAATACTTATATATTATCTTTAGCTAATGGGTGCCGTAGTTAGCTGTGTTCGTCGTGGTTCGATCCTCGGCCTAGGCAACTTTAATTTCGAAAATATGTTTTTTTTTTCGAACTGTGCCTACCTACCGAAAAGCAATTGGCAATAATTCCGGCAGTACCAAATTGTCATGAAAAAGCTTCTAAAAGAGTTATTTCTGTGACAAAGCTTTTATAAACTGAAGTCACAAGGAGTTTGCCGTTGAAATGCCAATGAAATGTTATTGCGTACAAGTTTTCACTGTACTTATGTATTTGTAACAACAATAATAGCGGTAGCAACAACCATCAAGCAACAATGTTTTTATTCCGTATTAGTAAATTTGCAATTTTGCGCTTTGTTACACACCCATTTATAACTATTATTTTTATTGTTACTGATACTGGGTATTGTTGCAATATACATATAACAACGTTTTTTTGTTTGTTTTCATTTTCATTTTCCTTTGCTTCATCTTTCATTATTCTATTTTCACTATGATATTAATATTGGTCGTGTTGTTATTGCTGCGGTTATGTTACTAATAAATGTCACAGAGAGTAAGTGCAACATTTAAATTATTTTTAAAAGTTTTTGCTATATGTATTTGGTGTACTACGAGTTTAATTAAGTAAATTGTCATCAATATAAAAAATAAAAGAGGATGAACAATTTTATTGAAATACTTCAAGTATATCAATTTGCACGTACAATATGAATTATATTGTATATAACTAATCTTAAAATCTTCAATTACTTGAGGCACTCAATACAATTAGGAATAAAAAAAAAATAAAAGATTCCATCAATGATAAGTTCCAATGGCAATGTGGTATACTTAGTATTTGCAGCAATGGGGATGAAAACATTAAGAACATGTGTCATCATATTACAAGAGGGTTAAATTATATGTGACGGTTTAATTAGCGGCTAAAGAAATTTCTATTACAGTTTTTTGCATTATTTTTTGTACTATTGTTTTGTACTATTAAAGAAAATTAGATATAAATTGAAGTGATGCTATCCAATAAAAATCTTCATATATAAATATTTAGTTGTATTTACAACAATTTTGGATCTAAAAACTTACCGCAAATTCAGAGTCCATAATTTTTATCTGAGTAATCCCTAATATAGATGTTATGTTGACAAGAAAGGCTGACAATTTTTGAGCTAAAAATTCTACAAAAATAAAATCAGAGTTGATATTTTTGATGTTCAGCAACACGAGCCGACAATCAAGTCCACATTTAACGATTTACCTAAGTGCAAAAATTTTATTCTTCTTCACTATTTTCAGAAGATACTGTCTAGGTGAATTAAATTTCAATTAAAATTAAATTGAACTTAGAATGAAAATTTCATATTCGAAATGCTTCTTCTTCTTCTTTTCAGCTGTCATCAGAGAAAGTGTTTTCAATTCGAAATGCGAAACTTCCTAAAAATATTGCTTATTTGAAGTTTTGGAAAAATAATTTGATCAAATACGGTTTATATCACGCTGCAGCAACTCAGCGCTCCAGCTTGGCAATACTGAATTGTCAGAAACAGTTGAAACCAAACAATTGAAGTGTTGCAAATAAGACAAAGAAGAGGAGAGACATCATAAAAATAATTTATGCCAACAATCACTATAAAGTGTATATCGTTGTTGTTGTTGTTGTTGTTGTTATTATTATTATTATTATTATTATTATTATTATTATTATACTATAAATAATACTTACATACTACAACACATATACATACATATTTACTGGTGGTTGCTTTTGTTAATGCTGCTGCTGTTGCTTTATTTTCCCCCAGTTGACGATATTTTTGCAACGTTTATTTATTGTTGAAGCATTATTATTACCATTATTTTTTGTTGCTTTTCTTTAATTTTTTATTTTTATATATTTTTTTTTTTTTGTAATGGTTGAAAATTAAATACAACAACAACAAACGAACATAACAAAAGTGTCAACAAAATGACTATAAAACCTGCAGTGACAATGGCAATAACTAGTAACAAGAAAATCACCATCGTCAGCAACAGCAGCAAACACTAATAGATACACTACTGGATAAGCATGGGCATGATTTACATGCTGTCGTTTGCGTTGTAGTCCTCGTCATCATCATAAGTATTGTTGTATTGTTGTCCTTATAGTACTCTAAGTAGTTGTTTTCTATTTTTATTTTGTTATAGTTCTATTGTCATTATTGTGATTAAAAGTGAGCGATGTAAAAAAAAAAAAACTCCAGCCCCTCTAGACACTGAAACACCATCAACATAGTCAACTATTCATTAACAACAACAGCGGCGGCTTCATACTAATTTGCATACTTTTGAGTAAATTTATTTGTTGTTTACAAATGGAAATCTTAATATAAAAGAAATACACATTTTTTAAAACTTCATTCACGCAGTTATTTTGTTATTAAATTATTTCGCACATTACGACGTTGCCAGGTGTGAATTTTTTTTTCAGAAATATGAGAACGACATATTCGTACGTAGTAGAAGTAAAAATAGCAAAAGGTAACGTAAATGGGTTATTCTTAAATTGGTTTTTTTATTTTATTTTTTACTATTAAAAAAGATTCTTAGGGAAATTTATAGGTCTTATTAAAAATGTATTTTTCGATTATACTTATCATGTTCTCATATGTAAATACAGAGAATATTATTTGTTGATCTTCAAATTTCGTGGCCTGGATACATAATTTTAAATGTTGCAACATCGGTTCTGAATATCGAATGAAAAGTGCAAAAGATGCATAATAAATGTCGTGTGAGTGGAATATGACATATGACGTATGACTTATGATTTTATAATAAAAATGGACGCTTAAAAAATATGCGTAACTAGAAAAGTGATGCTGGTAACTAAGTTGCCTGTTTGAATATAATTTTCAGTGTAAATTAGAGCACACACACCGTAGGCATTACTCATTTAAATGTTAATTAGAAAACTTTCACATCTTGCTCTGCTCTCCTCATATATTTCTATATTTTATGAAAGAAAAATCAAAAACGAAAATGTTTCAACCTTCTTTTCTATGTATTTCAAATGTAATTATGCAAACAACGCAAGTTTAAAAAAAAATATGTAAATATGTTAAATACATTTATATTATGTATCAAAAAATGAAAAACCAAAATGCAAAAACAACAGCAAAAATTTAAATATTTGTGGAGAAGAATTAGTATTGCTTTTTTGCGGATGTGGCTTTGGGTTACCCTATACATGCTGTCTTATGCTAGGGAGGCAGGCAGGCAACAAGAAACAAGTGAGCGTTAAAAATAACAAAAAACGGAAGGATGAATTGATGGAGAAGTACTAAGTACGTACAAAATGTAAATAATGTTGTTTGCTATTTTAAGCCAAGCATGATTAAATTGTACATTTCCGTTATATTAATGTTTGCAATGTAATGTTTTATTACGTACGTACATATAATGTATGTATATAAGAATATCAAACATAAGGTGCCTGTCATAATGGCAATTATGCTCATGACGGTGACGATGACGATGCTGACGATCCTGTGATGTTAATAATGGTGGTCTTGCTGGAGGTGCGATAAAAGATTTTATGTTTTTTTTTTTCTTGTTTTTATTCCTCTTGTGAATTTTGATTGAAAGTGGCAGGTAAATAAGCTATGGCATATTGTAAAAGTAGAGAGTGCCAACAATAATAAAATACAACAAAATATATTTAACAAGTAAATTGTGCTCTAAAATGTTTGTTGCTAAAGATGATAATGCTATTGGGAGAGGCATTAGAATTGATGATGATGGTTTTTATAGCATCCTTTCGTACCATCATCATCATCATCATCGTAAACAAGACAAGACAAGAATGTTATTTTCTTAAAATGTATCGAAAAATCAGGTCTAGTAAAAAGAAATCCATTATCCAATAGATAGCTTTAGTAATCTGTATCGCACGTTGTATAAATGCGATCGGGTTACACTAGATGGCGTTAGAAAGATAGGATTTCGTACTAAGTAAACTTTTCAGGCAGTTTTGTTTTGTGATTTGACTCAGTATTGTTTGTGCACGTGTCACAGATGGACATATATGCGCCATATTTTACAGTTTTTCTTCGATAAAGGCGAAAACGCAAGTCAGACAGCTGAAAATGTGAATAGTGTTTATTGTCCTGATAGTTGCCCAAACCAAAATTGCCAACCACGTGCAATTTTGGTTTCGTCGATTCCATTCCGGTAATTTTGATGTCAGAGATGCACCACGCTCCGGAAGGCCAATTGTCGAAAATATCGATAAAAATAATGGAAATCGTTGAGTCTGACCGTCATGTAAGCACTGTTTCTATTGCCCAGGGGATAAACACAAAAAACCTTTTGAAATCATTTAAATAAGGTACATATGTATGTATGGGTGCCACACGAGTTAACGCAAATCGCGCATCGCTGATGAATCGCAACAAAATCGATCCATTTCTGAAGCGGATGGTTACTGTTGATGAAAAGTGGTCACTTACGACAACGTCAAGCGAAAATGGTTACGGTCGAATCACGGTGATCCGGCGCAAACGGTGGCCAAGCCACGATTGACGATCAGGAAGGTTTTGGTATGTGTTTGGTGGGATTGGCAGGGAATCATCTACTATGAGCTGTTCCCCTACAGCCAAACTCTTAATTCGGAAATGTACTGTCAACAATTGGACCGTCTGAAGGAAGCAATCGCCCAGAAGCTGCCAGTTTTGGCCAATAGGAGAGAAATTGTGTTCCATCAGGACAACGCCAGGCCACACACATCGATAGTGACTCGGCAGAAGCTCCGAGAGCTTGGTTAGGAGGTTCTTATGCATCCACCTTATAGTCCGGACCTTGCACCAAGCGATTAATACCCGTTCCTGTCTCTGGCGAATGATTTTGCTGGTGAAAAATTCGCCTCAAGAGAAGTTTGTGAAAATCGACTGTCACATTTGACCTAAATCGGATCATTCTAACTATGCTAAATAAAACCTTCAATTTAATGCAAAAATAATGGATTTCTTTTAACTAGACCTTATATATTAGAGTATACATTTAGATAATACTACATATATATACCTACCTTATGTAATGTAATGTATAATTAATTTTAGGAGCTCTTAATCATTTTTAGAAAAAATTTTGAACAGAAAAAAATCACTTGAAATATTACTGGATACATTATGAAAATGGTTCAATTTTCAAGGTGCAGAATATTGCCTTTAAACTCAAAAAATAATAGCTTAATTGTGCAAAATCATTGATTAAAAATACATTCATAGTCAATTTGAAAATAACATAGTAATTTCTTAGTCAATATGTCAACTATATTTTGACATCCATTTAAATAATCTAAGAGAATAATTCTAATGGGAATCCGCAAAAGATCACACTTCAATTATCAATTATATACTCTATAAGTATGTAACTAAAATCTATAGTACCAAATGATAATTGTGAGTAGATGGCGTGTGACATGTATTGTATCCATGCGCATACATACATCCCACCCGCCATTTGGTTTCATACAGCATTTTAAATACCTTCTATCAACTACATAATATGTAGACATTTCTGCAGAATGTTAATATCTTTGTCCCCTGTATATGTTATACATAGATTTTCATTGATTTTGATCTCTATCATATGGTAGCTTGTCATTTTAACAATCAGCTCATTCACACCATGGTACGAGTATTTGATGCTTCTTCTATGTATTTGTAATGTTTATTATTAGTACTACGACATGATGAGTCTTGAATTGGAAAATTTATCCATCCATACATACATATATTCATGATAAAACACGTGACAACATTACATTACAGTATACAAATGTTTATATACATGTATACACATTAGAATGTTTCTGAAGTGTCGATTTTGGAATTTACTCAAAAACAACATCATGTACTATTCTGTATAGAACTAAGGATCACTCGATTTTACATACTTATATATACAATAAAAATTGCTGAAGTCGAATGCGTTACATCGTGAGCTAGCGAATAGGGAATGAAATTATTTATGGTTTCTGTCTCGTAAAATACGTGCAAAATAAAGATGAGACTTGCGGTGGGAAATCTATGGTAGTGAAATGCATAGGAGGAAGGTCGCTGACACTACACACCATAATTTTAGGGTATTGGAAATATGTGTAAATTTCATTTATTAAGGGAGCTAAGCGTATACGTACATATATGTATATGTTTCGTGCAACATTCGAATTATAGCTTCTTCTCTATACTACTTCTTGTGTGTATATATGATATGTATTTTAATATCCAAGGGGAAGTGAAATCAATAATAATTAATTAAAATAAATTGGATGTCGAATTTAACAGTAATATAAAAATGCATATATCAAGTCAATGATAATATGATTATATCAATTTAAAAAAAAAATTTGAACTCATAAATAAGCAGGAAATGCAATAGAATTCATTTCAAATATATCGAAGCATAAATAAGTATCATATGAAGGAAATTGGCTCGTGTTGTGATTGTTTTTAAATGGGCATTATACCCCATCACAAAAAAAAAGTTCAATTTGTTCCAATTATTTCTGAACGCTTATCTTGAGGGTGTTCTGAGATTATAACAAAGAAAAAAATTATAAGAAAAAAATAATTTGAGCGGTTTTTACAGCGTGCCGAAAAGCATTTTTTACAGTCCTCTCTAGATCAGGGCATCTTTTGCGAATTTTGCTTAAGCTGGAGCCTCTACCCATCATATACAATCCATTTGACTATACTAAAGAAGACCCAGTATCTTATCAGCGCGTCTACTGATTGCATTTTAGAGCAATTGAAATTTCCACAATAATTATCTTTAGCGGAAAAGCATATTTTGAATTATATATGAATTGTCAACACGGATACCAAAAACATTCAATACATTCGAAGAAACTAACTGTTTGACTAGGCGAAGTTATTGGGTCATACGTCTTCCGGAAAAATTATAATCAGAACATGAGAGTTAACAACGATCGATAGTAATCTCTGATAACTATTTTTTACCTTATTCACCAGATTTACCTCCTTCGGATTATTTTCTATTTCAAAATTTGGAAAAAATGGCATGGTGGTAGAAGATTTGCAAACAATGAAGAGGTGGACTCTGTGGTAGATGGCTATTTTAATGTATTGAAGCTACAGAATATCGCTGGGAAAAGTGCATAGAGCTAAAAGGAGATTATGTTGAGGAATAAAGAAAAATTTGACCAAATTTGTTGTGTTTTCTTTGTTAGGACGGATAGTTCTGGGACCGTACATATGTATGTACAATACTTTAACCTTTGAATAATAAATGTTTTAGTTGTAAACATATCATACCAATTTATGGTTTAAATAAAAATGTTCAAAAAGTTCATAAATTTTTTAATTAATTCACAATTTGAAGTCATTTTTATCAAATATTCATACACATATATTTTAAACTATAACAACAAAGCAAGCAGCCTCTTCCGACATGAATAAACAGTTTTCCATGGTCAAATATTGAAAACATTTCATTCGTGAAATGATTTGAAATATTAATGAATAAACTTGTTTTTGTTATTTTCCCCAAATACATACAACTTATGCCATTATTTTATTCAAATTCAGTCTGTCCTTTTTGTGCGCTCTACTTTAAAAACCGTCATCATTACCATCATAATCATCATCCGTATCAACAAGAAGTAAAACTATTTTACTTTATATTACTGCTGCTGGTGCTGCAGTGTTTTAATAAATAAACGAATTTTTAATTTTCAGCCAGACAAATGAAAAATAGACACACACACACACACACACAAATGCCATTTATTTGCGATAGTTTGTAGTGAGTATTTAGTACTCTTTCTCATTTTTCTTCCCTTAATATTTATGTGTTTTATCACAGTCCAAGTAAGAATAACAACAAAATTAAGAGTGAGAGAGAGAGAGAGAGAGTAATTTAACAATTTTGGTGTATACTAAAAAGTAATTTTTCAATTGAAAAGTTTTAAATAAGAAACAATCATTTACAATGGTCTCCACAACCATAATTCACCATCTATATGTGTATGTGTGTCACAAAAATTGTCCAACATTTCGCAATATAATATATTGTTTAAATTTTGTTTTAATGTTTTTGTTCTTCTGATAGCTTTTTGCACAATCATGTTTAATCATTAAATTCTATTTTGTATTCGCACCCGCTTTAAGTTAGCAAAACAAACAATTACTCTCACATTTCCGCAACTCATTATAACCACGCTATTACATTAAAGTTGTACAAGCCAAAATGCTATAAAACAAAACTTTATCTATAATTAGCTCGACAATTGAACATTTATGGTACATTTCCTAAGTGTGTGCAAAGTTCTTATAGCCGTCGAGATAAACTTGCAATTGTTGGGGTAATATGTACATACATATTTCAGAATTTAGCAAAACAACAAAAAATCAATAGAACATCATCGCATATTACTATGCACATTATCGAAAGATTTGTTACGCATTTCGAATGTTTCATCCTAAGAACCCACTCTTGGACACGAAGACATTTGTATGAAAACTTGAAATCTCTTTTGATGGCCAAAAATGTTTCTCGGCGACATGTGAACTCGTTTGAATGTTTTCTTAACATTTTACATTGCGAATGATAAGCACCACCTCTCTTTCATTCCCGTTCGTCCCACGCTAACAAATAAAATGTTTTTGATGCAAATGTCTTCGTGGATAAACGCAGACTAAGACAATTCGGAGACGCGAACAATTCCAGTACGGCAGTACTACTTTCCGATTCTTCAAAGACTTCAAAATTATTAAGGAATCAGGTGGGTTACGTTAGGTTATTGTGGCTGCCCTCTCTCTATCTCTCTCTGAGAGGACACACTTAGGCCAGAAATGCCCATTGTAATACCACCGAGTTTCTCTTCCAATACTGTTGTGCGTGTTAAATTTGGACAGCATTAGAAGTTACCTACTTATATCAGCCGGTTCCGAACGGCAAAATCCTTGTAATATCATTTTAAATTAGTTTTGTCACAGAGCTCTTTTCCGAAGCATTTTTTGGCAAATTGTTACTGTCGGACCAGGTGGGTTAACAATAGAAAAATCAAAGTTAAGGCCAGATTTTTAAACGCGATGTATATGTTGTTCAAATTTTGATATAAATGTATACAGAGCATGGGCATAGGGTGGTCCATATAGTGGTTTCATTTTTAATCATATGCTATTTGGTCATTGACAGCGCATACCTTATGCCACATGCCACAATATTGGCTGTTAGTCAGTAGAATATCTCCGCAGAACCAAATTTATCATTTTATACGTACTGGAGCACCTTAATTCAGAAACATCGACTCGCTCAAAATTTTGTATAAAGATCTTTGCACCTATTTGCGTTGGTGGCGAGAACCGAATAAGGTACAACCATGAGCTGTACGAGCTGTATGCCTATATTGACATAGTAAAGCGCATTAAAATCCAGCGGCTGCGCTGGCTGGAATGGAAGAACACGCTCCAGTTAAGAAAGTGTTATATTCGAACCCGCTGGAGGACGACGCAGAAGAGAAAGACCTAACCTCTTGTGGAAACACAAAGTACTGGAGAACCTGACGGCGCTTGGAATTTCTAACTGGCGCCAGCTAGCGAAGAACAGTGATGGCTGGAGAAGCATGTTATATTCGGCCTAAATCGATATTCGGTTGTTAGCGCCACATAAGTAAGTATGTAAGTAAGATCTCGGATTATTCATTCGGCAATTGAAGGCAATGGACTATCCGCCACGTTGTCGCATCTTAGTTTGGACCTTAAATCAGATCGAATAGAATGTCGAATTGAGTCGAAATGTCACATTTTCTGATTAGACACATTTTCATTGAAATAACTGAATTAACAAACCCAATTGTTAGATCTGGAAACCACTCATGTAATCGTCGAGTAGCCAATGCAGCCGAAACTCTTGGGTTCTCTAGCACCACAGGATCTACTCCAATTTCTTCAGACAACTGGTAAATTTAAAACACAATAAAATGGAACTTGGAGCGCAGTACAATGGACCAATAAATGTCTGCGTGCTGCGCTTGATTTCATATTGTTCCAAAAATAAAAATCAAATCCACCCGCAGAGGGTGACAGTTTGAAAAGATGACATCTTTAACCAATTTTTTTGCGAAAATCCCATTTTGCTAAATGATTACCAAATTATTTTTTTGTGGGCTCAAGTTGAAGACAGGGACTTGAACGATTTTTTGTTTGGGAAGAATGGAACGCCATGGCTCACAAACCATCAAAATATTGATTTTTGTCGCGCTAAATTCGGTAATCGTATTATCAGCAGTGTTAGCGATGTCATTTAGCCTCCTCGGAGCAGCAATTCGATCAAATTAGACTATCTTTTAGGATGCCCTAAAAGATCAATGTTATGCAGACAATCCAGACAGTTCAGGCGAATATCATCCGAGCCATTCATAAGCTACAGTCGGAAACCATCAACAATATCTTGCACAAATTGTATTGAAAGGATGTCCTACTGCGAAGCCATTCGAAGCATCCTCTTAAATGAAATTGTGTGTTCTATATGTAATTTCTTAAATAATGGAAATGATTGTTCTTTCTAATAAAGCCAAAGTATACCAAAAAGTGGATGCCGTAGCTCAGTGGTTAGTGTGTTCGCCTTCTGATCTGTAGGTCGTGGTTCAATACCCGGCTGATGCATTTAAAAATTTAATATCGAAAAGATTTTTCTTTCGAACGATACTCACCTGTCGGCAAGCAATTGGCAATTCTTCCGACAGTAACAACTTGCCATGAAAAAGCTTTTTAAAGAACTCTGTGACAAAGCTCAGAAAAAGTGATGTCACAAGTGTTCTGCCGTTCGGAACCGGCTAAAATAAGTAGGTCCATTCTGATACTGTCCAAAATTTAAGACGCACAACAGTAATGGAAGAGAAGCTCGGCCAATGAGCCCTTTGGGGCTTTAAGTTCCACATATTTATTTTTTTTTTTATTTTTTATACCAAAAAGTGTGTGCCGTAGCTCAGTGGTTAGTGTGTTGTCCTTCTGATCTGTAGGTTGTGGGTTCAATCCCCGGCTGAAGCATAACAAATTTAATATCGAAAAGATTTTTCTTTCGAACGGTACCCACCTGTGGGCAAGCAATTGGCAATTCTTCCGGCAGTAACAATTTGCTATGGAAAAGCTTCTAAAAGAACTCTGTGGCAAAGGGCAGAAAAAGTGATGTAGCAAGAGTTCTGCCGTTCGGAACCAGTTAAAATATACTGTCCAAAATTTAACACACACAACGATTATGGAAGAGAAGCTCGTCCAACGGGTCTTTCGGGGCCTATAAGTGCCACATATTCAATTTTTAAAATTTTTTTTTACCAAAAAGTTTATATGATTTGCCAAGAAACTTATATTTGGATCACCCTATATATATTAATATATAGATGTATGTATATTTTTACTCACCAGTTTTCGAATATATATTTTATACATACGAGTATGTTTTATAAAGATATGTATATACACACACACACACGCAGTAATGCATGAAACTTTCAATTAAACTCGTTCAAAAAGATTTCAATCGAGCACAATCACTTAAGTATTCTTCACAATACGTATTTCCAGTGATTTTTATAAGCTTGTTATTAAGTTTATAAGTATTTTATTTATGCAACTAGAAGCATATATTTGTTTGAATTGATTTTTGTTTTCATTTTTCTTTTATCGATAGTTATTTTAATTAGATACTTATATATTTGATGATATGATATTTAAATTACCATTAAATGTATTCTAAAAATTTTACGTATTAAAATATTTAGACCAAAAGACATTCACCAAATGCATACATGTATAGTATACACAGACTCTCATAGATTTTTGCAATCAATTTCAATTCATTTTCTTTATCTTCCATATATCGTAGTGTGGAGATTTTAATATAAAATACATATAAATATAAAAATGTATTATAAATTGTAATATTGAGCACAGATTTTTTGTTTTTTTGTTGCAAAAATTGTTATTAGAATTTTTTTATGTTTCATCAATTTTGCATATATTGCATTGAACTAATTTGCATTTATTGTTAGTTTGTATCTTCTTTATTCCATATGTTGTCTGTTTACGACAAATTTCAATTTCACAAAGTTTTAAACTTTTGTCGAACCACTTATACATATGAGTACATCGTATATACATTTATTGTAGATAGATATGTGAATTATTGATTATTTATTGATTTATTGATTATTTAAAGTACCAAAGTAGAGTAGATCAATTTAAGCTGGAAAGAAAAAAAGCAAACCATTAGTTTTGTTAAAATATACATATTTACTACAATACAATATAATTTTCAATGTTATTAACCCTAGAACACTGTCCCTTCCAATACTGTGCGAAATTAATATGCAGCTCTTAGAGCTTGCTTCTATATTCAGGTAATTGTCCGAAAAAATATCTGCCATTTTTGTGTATAATTTTTATCCCCTAATATGAATAGTGAATTTATTTTTGTTCATCTGGTATATTAAAATATTCCCAAAATTAGTTTCATCAATAACCTCACTGAGACCAATATTAGGTGTAAATGGGCGGTGGGAGCAAAATGGGGTTTAAAACCCCAAGTAGTACACTGGTTATACACGATGGTAGTAAGACTAATTTTAACATACAGCATTCTAGTCTGGTGGCCGGTCCATAATAAAAGCAGCGTGGTTAGGCGTATGGAATGCATTCAGAAGGCAGCAAGTTTATGCGTTAGCGGAGCTCTCAGGACAACTCTCACAGCGGCAATGAATGTTATGCTGCATCTTCTGCCGATTGACCTGTACGGACAGCAACTAGCAGTAAAATCGGACTTGAAACTAAGGGAACTATCTCTTCTAGCCACTAATTTAGGGGGGCACTCTGCTATCCTAGAAAAGTTTACATTCATCCCCAGGACCACTGACTTTTGTAGTTCGGTGGAACTGTAGGTAGAAAAGCCATTCACCACAATCATCAATTCAAGAGAAGACTGGGATGGCAAAATAGATTGTACCGGTAAGGTCGTCATATGTACAAATGGATCTACTGTACTGGGGTGTCTACTCCAAGGAACTAGGCACATATTCCTTCCGTTTGCCGGACTATTGTAGTGTATTTCAGGCTGAAATCTTAGCCATCAAAGAAGCGCTATTAATTGTCAAGAAATATGTTCCTACCACAAAAGAAATTAATATCTACTCTGACAGTCAGTCTGCTCTGAGAACATAACACTGATTGTTATGTCATTGTTATGACATTCATCCAAGACAGTGATTGAATGTCATGAACTATTAACTGAGCTTTCGAAATATTTTAGCATAACTCTGTCTTGGGTACCCGGCCATAGGGGTAACTGCATATTGAGGGTAACTGCAAGGCGGATGAATTGGCAAGGCAAGCTACGACAATGCCACTCCACCAGGACAAGGCGTTGGTCCCAATACCATTGACAACTTGCAAGTTACTAATAGATAGGTTTACCATCGATGTCGCTAACACGCGTTGGAGACAAACCCCATAACTGTTTAACTAGTAGGCTAACGTGGCCGGAATGGAGCTGAAGTCGAACTAAGCTACTTTTTTGGCTGGACACAAGAAGAACAATTGTGGTTCTAACTAGCCAGCAATTGCATTCTCGGTGAGCACGCAAATAGACTAGTTGCACCTTTTTACGACTATTGTAGAAGCTGGCAGGATTGTTGAAGCGGAAGAAACCGTAGAACACTTTCTGTGCGGATGCATGGCTCTGTGCAGGAGGAGGTTCAATACGCTCGGAATCGACTCTCTTGACAGCATCACGGAAGTTGCAAATATAAAACTAACAAAGATTATTTCGTTCGTTAAATCCACAGGATGGTTTAGAGAAGACCGAGAGGGATAAGGATAAGTTTCTGTGGTATTACAATGGGCCTTCAAATCGCCTAAGTGCGTAGCAGGACAGTCACTCTACCTACCTACCTACTTACATAGGTTTTGATTTTATAAATCGCCCCTTCCATTGGCACAAAAAAAGCGGTGTGCTTTTTCATTGGTTTGTAGCCTAGCATTACTTTCTCCCCTGCTGTTATATAGGTTTCGTTTCGGGGTTATTTTTTTCGCAAACAGGACCCATTTGGTCCCAATTATGGATGCCAGAACGTTTTTTAACGTCTCAGTGAATTTGTAAACATGGAAAAAATTGGTCACCGTTACGTAATTCAATACTTTCATTTGAAAAATCTCAGTCCAACGAATATTAAAGCCGAACTAGATTCTACTCTGGGGGAGAGTTAAGAAAATCCACAAAATGGTATTGGATGATCGCCGGCTGAAGGTGCGTGAACTAGGTATATTGACCGAAAATTTGGAGATGAAAAAGCTGTGTGCAAGATGGGTGCCGTGTTTGCTTACAATAGAACATCCGCTATTGCGATGGCCAAAATCAATGAGTTAAAGCTCGAATTGCTTCAGCACACACCATATTCGCCAGATTTATATTCTGCGGATTATTTTCTATTTTCAAATTTGAAAAAATTGCTTGGTGGTAGAAGATTTGCAAACAATTAAAAGGTGGAGTCTGCGGTAGATGGCTATTTTAATGAGCTAGACAGTTCATACTATAAACAGGGTATCGAAGCTATAGAATATCGCTGGGAAAAGTGTAATAAGCTAAAAGGAGATTATGTAGAGAAATAAAGAAAAATTTTTCCAAATTTGTTGCTTTCTTTGTTAGGTCGGGTAGTTCTGGGACCGCCCTCGTAGCATATGACGTAAACAATTTTTTTGTTTCGGACACCGTATAATATGTTCTCGCCTGTGAACATACATACCCTCTGTGAAACCATCACTAGAATAAATTATTATATTTGTAAATACAATAGTACTTCTGTATATGGAGACATACACTCTATTGTCCAATATAAACGAGGCAAGCAAAATCTGCACAGATAAGCTACTTTAGATACTCTATCATAGTCATCGTATTTTTTCAGTCTTATTTCTATGTCCCTTGTACCTGCCTTCCCCTTCTACCGGCACTACTTGCCAACATTTTGATTTTTTAAATTTTATATTATTTTTATACCTTCTGCAACATTATTTTAACGTGTTATAAGGGAAGTAACGTATTAGAACACATAGCACACGGCAGAACACAGTATAGCACAGACGACAATGAACAGCAACGACCCATGACGACTCAAGATACCAAAATTAACAACAACAGTACTCGTAACAGCAACAGTAGCAACGACAATATCATTAAATGCTACTGTTGGTGCTGCTGTTGCAAAAAAGTGTGAATGACTTGAGTGCGTCAGCACTAGCGACGGCACTAAAATGCGGCGTCGCACAGTGTAACGAGTTTATATACATAAATATATATATCGAATAATAAAAAATAGCAAATATTGTTCAATTTGAATTATTGTAAATTTAATTCACATAACCATGTTAGTCAAAGTGAACTTCTAATCGAAAGTTGATCAAGATTATCGGGCTGCCACGATCATGCAAAACATTCGTAAATATTTTAATTAAATTAGACTAAACCAAATTTAGTTTGACCTTTTTACAAATCAATTTTTTTTTTCAAATTATCAGTAAGCGCTCTATTCACAAAAAGGGAGCGAGATGCCCCGCCCCCGTTCAAGTGATTTATAATTGCCGAAATAATAAGGGTATAGCAATAAGTTTATAATTAACGCTAACAGAAGCAAACATGCTCACCTCGACATGCATTAGAATGCAAAAATTAATTATAAAAAAAATAAATATGTGGCACTTAAAGCCCCAAAGGGCTCATTGGCCGAGCTTCTCTTCCATTACTGTTGTGCGTCTTAAATTTTGGACAATATTAGAAGGGACCTACTTATTTTAGCCGGTTTCGAACGGCAGAACACTTGTGACATAACTTTTTGTGAGCTTTGTCACAGAGTTCTTTTAGAAGCTTTTTCATGGCAAGTTGTTACGGTCGGAAGAATTGCCAATTGCTTGCCGACAGGTGGGTACCGTTAGAAAGAATAATCTTATCGATATTACCTACAGAACAGAAGGCGAACACACTAACCACTGAACTACGGCAAAAATTAATTACTTCAATATAAAATCAGGAAGTGTATTAGTATTAGTATTCGGTAATCGGTTTTTTTTAAGGTCAAATAGTTGAGAACTGTATTTGGTTGTTTATTTTGTCAAAGCTTTTTTTAAACCCCTTCTATTTGAAATATTTTACAATGGAACTGCATTAAAATACTTTTCTCTATTTTGATCGCTCTCGTTACACTGTGCATCGTTGTCACATGTTCTGCATGCGTTTATTTTTTTTTTTTTTTTGAATGAATTGGTGTCTGTGTTTGCGAATGTATGTATATATTATGTTAGATTTTCACCATAATTTATAGCGCCGCATTGAATAAAACTTTTCTGGTCGCTGTTCTTGTTGTTGTTGTTGTTGTTGTTGTTGTTGTAGTTTTATAATTTTCTCTTCTTTCTTTTAGTTATGTCGCTTTGCCATGCACGGGATGAATAGCTATGTATGTGCTTACATATGGGCATTTTCTGGGTTATGAATGGGACATTCGTGTGCATAAATTGTAGAAACGAAAAAATGAAAAGATCTAATACAAATTGTGTAGCGTACTAGATGAGTACTACATATGCATATTTAAAGAGAAAATTGGATACAATGTAGTGGATGATTTCAAAATAAGAACCAATATACAAATTGTATATTGTATATACAGGGTATGCCATCTTATATGTCGATAGATGAACATTTGAATAATTTTGACATTTATAAGCTGATTGACGTGAGTAGGCAGTTTTTTGAAATGTCAACTCGGTGCAATTTTAACCATGAAAGCGCTGAAATAGTAATTATCATCGTGTTAACACAACATGCATATCGTCGAAAATATTATGGTGAACAAACACACCAACATTACTCGTCTGACAACATTATGCATCATTTGGTCCCGAATTTTGACAGTGGGAGATCGCCCACATGCCGTTCGTTAACGTCCAAGACATTCCAATCAATTTGTTGAAGCGGTAAGGAAGTGTAACCGAGAACCCAATTGTGACGTATCGTCATCGCGCTCAGCATTTTAGCGTATGGACAGTTCACATCGCTTGAAATACGATGAAATATCCAAATGGCGACATAAAAGGAGATTCGATAAAATATTAGTGTATTTTTGTTATAGGAGATCAAATCAACATTCTATTTTCCATCAGTAATGGTTAGTGTTTTCTAAGAAATGCCCATATTTATTCTGATACTTTGATACGATAGAGTAGATACCTACAGAAGTGTTGTATCCATTGTGTGTGTATTATTGCAAATTCTTTGTTTTCAACTGCCCGCCTTCTGCCCATATGATAGCTGTCTGCATACGTCTAAGTCTCTATGTATATATGTAGAACGCAGCCGCCGCTGTCCTTCCATTCTACTCCCTCAGCAATACGTGCAGTATATGAGTTGTACGTAAATACAATTCTTATATATTATAGTACAATATGTTCTGATATTGAGTCACGCGTTTCTACATATGTTAGACGCATCGCAAGACCACACACGCACACCCTTTTATATAAATTGTTAGTATATATACATATATGTCTATTTTTCATATATGTACGTACATATATATATATATATATATATATATATATATATATATATATATATATATATATATATATATATATATATATATATATATATATATATATATATATATATATATATGTATGTATATGTTTATTAGCACGTGAATGCTTGTTTGTATTTGTGAATTTTCAATGTTTTTATGTTTTCATTATTTAAAATTGCTTTCATTATTTTCCTGCCCAACAGAACCAATATAGGCGCATATAGTTAAATATCAAATAAAATAATTGTTATCCAATATTTGTTATTTTTATTTAAATGTTTATAAATTATTTCATAATTATACTGCTTTTAGAGACTCACTATGAAAAATTCTTGCCACGAATTAGGTGAAATGAAGTGCGATGTCAAGATGGTTTAGGTTACGTTGCATCTCTTCCAGTTGTGCGTGTTAAATTTGGACAACATTAGAAGGGACCTACTTATATTAGCCGGTTCCGAACGGCAGAACTCTTGTGACATCACTTTAACTTAGTTTTGTCACAAAGCTCTTTCAAAAAGCATTTTTGGCAAATTGTTTCTGGCGGAAAAATTGCCAATTCTTGCCGGCAGGTGGGTACCGTTCGAAAAAAAAATATTTTCGATATTAAATTTTGTTATGCCTCAGCCGGGAATTGAACCCACGACCTACAGATCAGAAGGCCAACGCACTAACCACTGAGCTATGGCACCCACACTTGGACAATATTAGAAGGGACCTACTTATATTAGCCGAAACGACAGAACTCTTGTGACATCACGTTTTATGATCTTTGTCACAGAGTTCCTTAAAAAGCATTTTCGTCGACAGGCGGGCAACGTTCGAAAGAAATTGTTCTTCGATATTAAAATTGCCTCAGTCGTACAGCTAATGTAGCGACTTGAACTCCAAAAAAGTTGGTTTACTTAGATATATTGCAAGTTTATATTTTTTCTTTTGAAAAAAAATTCAAAAACAAAAAAATATTTTAAACAACTCTGTCGTTTTTTTTTTATTAAAATGTTTGATTTGAGTGTCAATTTGAAAACAGAATTTTGATTATTTTAAAATTTATTGCTGGCAACTCTGTCTTCTATTATCTCGCTCTCTCTCTCACTTTCTACATCGTTTTCTCTCTTTGTATTCATTTAATATTTTCTTTCTCCATCTACATCTAATTGTACAATATTATTTACTTAAAATGTACATATGTTAATATTTAAATATATAAATGTGCGTGCGTATTTATATAATCAACTACTTGTACTATTATTTCTCATCTACATATAGGTACTTTGGCTATTTTACAATTCCTTCAATGCGATTTCCCATCATTTTCACCTCCACCTTACCACTCTACAAACTGACTACTTCCGTTTATGGTTATGTTCTATGCCATTCCTATGTCCGTCTATATGTAGGTACGTGAATAACATACGTATGTACCTATGTATATATCAATGTGACAGCAAATTTGTTTGCATATGTGTATGCTGTTCGTTTCTCATTTGTTCCTTCTCTCATTATGTACATTATGTACGATGTAAATACGAATACATTATACCACCATATGCCACCTTCCATCAACCACCCACTGGGTGATTGTTGTTGACTAGTTAACTCTATGGCTGACTGACTAAAATACCATTATTCAGAATTCTCAATGCGTCAATAGTAAGCAGCAGTTGTCTACTCTTGATGCGTTATTCTTTACGCTCTGCTCTTTATTTTGCTCTTCATTGTAGTAGGTAGTTTGCAACCCCCTTTCCTCTCATTTGTCTAGCTTCGGATTATTATACTAATTTCATCTGCCAACATAGTCGCACATACAATATTATATGTATCTCTCGTTGCCTCACAGGTACTCATATATGTATGTATATTCGAGCGGGTCATATTGGTAAAGCGAAAAAATCGTGACAAATCGTATAACAAAAACTGAAACTACCGTTGATTCTAAAGTCTATTTGCATAAGAAACTATGGGTCTAAAGTAAATTTTTAACTCCCCCATTTTCGCAAATAAAAATATTTATTTCCATACAAAACATTTTATTTTATTACTTTTACGACCTGATACAATTTGACCTGCTCTACTGTATGCCCAGTGAGAAAGGGTTGCGTTATGATGATTCTTATTGATGAAATTTTTTACCCTTTGGCAACTAAATAGTTAATCTTTATCAAGAATAAAAGTTTTCCATTAATTTTTAATTGTTTATTATTTACACTTAATAAAAAGTTTGATTCTTTTATTTTTAGGAATTTCATATTTTTTTGGAATACTTAGGAAAGTAGATAATATTTAATGAATTCTTGAATTAGAAAGATTTAGTTACCAATGATATGAGGAATTTTGTTTTATGCAGTTGCATTAAAGAATTCATTCACTATAAGATACGCGAAAGAGTTGCTATTAAATCTCATCTCCTCGCTTACCCCATCTATGCATGTGTCATGCAGCAGTTTGCGATGACGTCATAATATTGAAATTCAGCAAAACTCTAAACAATCGTTTGTAGGGAAATTTGCTTAACTCTTTTGCTGCCATTTCTAACATCTTCCAACTTTGTAGCCTGTTTTATTTTATAACGTTGAGTGAAGAGACAGTGTGTCGCCAAACAACCAAGTGAGAAATATATTTTTTACTGGTGATAATTATGCACCGAATATATCGATCAGTTATATATCGTTAGAAATGTTTTGTCAAAAACATGAACAAAATATGTCTATCTGTATATACATCTGAAGCTGTTCACTCCAGAACCAATTTCGTGAGGGTCGTCCAAAATCGGTCATTGTGCCAGAAACCATCGATGCTGTGCATGAACTGATAATGAAAGATCGTCATGTGACATACCGTGATATAGAGGCATCCTTGGGCATTAGTTCCACCGCCGTGCATTCGATATTGCATGAATATTTAGCTGACATAAAGATTTATTCTCGTTGGATCTCGCATAAATTAACAATCGCTCAAAAAAAGGGCTCGTGTCGATTGGTCCAAAGAAATGATAAAAAAAAATTCGATCGCGGTGCTTCAAAAGACTTTTATAAGATCGTAACAAATCATGAATATATGCGTATGAGCCCGAAACAAAACATCAATCGACCGTGTGGATCTTCCAAGACGAGCCAAACCAAACAAAAGTTGTTCTGGCCCTCAGCATATCGAAGAAAATGGTCATTGCCTGTTTCTTCGGCAAAACTGGTCATGTAGCTATTGTGCCGTTAGAACAATGTAGAACTATCAATTCTGAATGGTACACAACTATTTGTTTGCCAGAAGTAGTTCAATGAAATAAGGAAAAACAACCGCCGACGCAGCATCATTCTTCACCATGATAATGCAAATTCTCACACATCGGCTCAAACCATCGCGACCAAAACATCGAATTAATGGGTGATCCGCCGTACAGCCATTATTTGGCCCCCAATGACTTCTTTTTATTGCCGCACATTAAAAAAAATTGCGTGGTCATATTTTGGATCGCTTCGACAATTGGTTTGAGCGCATGCAAAAGTGTATAAATCTTCATGGGGAATACTTAAAACTGTTGGACTGTTTTCCTTAGACGCAGAACTGTAGCACTGCAGAAACATGTCGATTTTAACTTTGACTATAACTAAGTGCAAATGTGTTTTATTTTTTCATATTTTTTCTACATCTGATCTGCATAAACGCTAATAAAAGCTAATCGCATCGGATATCAGAGAGCGAAAATGGAGGTGACTCGGCCATACACTGCGAAAAAGTGGTACCGATTTAGGCATTAGACTGGAACCCACAGGGACAATGCAGAAAAGGCAAACCCAAAGGCTCCTGGCGACGCTGTGTCGAAGATGAGATGAAAGCCGTGTACAAAAACTTAACCTGGCAGAGAGTAAAGGCAAAAGCAGTAAACCGAAACGACTGGAAAAATTTTACTTTGACCCTATGCTCCGCAATGGAATTAACGGATAAATTATGATGATTATTATTATTACATATTCCCTTTTAGATTAATTTCGTTCGTTTCGATACTTCCTTTTCACTTTCGCGCTCTCGTCACTATTCGTGAACACTTCCAATTAGTGATGTGTTACCATCGGTTTTCCTGACAACATTATGGAAGTGGAACTTTCTTCCACTCTGTGTTTTATTACGTACCTACAATTTTATCAATTCATAACAAAAGTAAATGGGTACTTGTTATGGCGCAGCAACATATGAAATATCCTTATCATATGCCGTTTTTAACTCGCAGCCCTCCAAAAAAAATTAATTTGGATGTCACGAAGCAGAGTGGTCAGATTTTATGAACTTTGGGTCGTTGAATGCGAATCCGTGGTCGGACTACGTTTCGACCATTCAAACTTCCAAAAATATCTCTTTTTTATCTGTTTGCCAGGACTTTTGTGGTTAAAAAAAATCTGAGGGAGGTTGCGGAAATTCGACCGCGGAATTCAACAATTCAAAGTTCATAGTATGTAAGAAAGAGTAATAAGTTTTCCTTCAACCAGAGAAGAAGACAGAAGATAAGACTTAGAATTGCTATTATCGTCTTAAAAATTCGCTTAGCTAAATGTAGTTAAAACGATTTGAATGTATTGCATCGAAAAAGTGCATCGGCGAATTTTTGTTTCAAGTCAAACAATCAAGATATTTACTAGTAGTAGACACACACATGCCACGTCTGTTTTTTTTTTATGTTGCTTAGCAATAATATAAGGGTTAAAAAACCAATAACCAAAATAGTTACCCTGATGTTTTTTGAAGCAATCTAAAATACTAAAATAAAGAGCTCATTAAATTAAAAACAAATTGTTTAACGTAAAAAGGGTAATTTCGTGGATTTCTTTTAACGATGAGACAAATAATATTTTATGCCTTTATTTTTTAGTTAAAACGGCATCTTCCTACCGGTATTCCTAATTCATTTAAAAAAGGGTTTCACCCCACCTTGGTGCGTACTTGCAACAAAACTATAGCAAATGAAAAAATATGGAGGGAAATGGAAAATGTATTGTGTTCAATCGGCTTCTAAAAAATATGGACTCTAGTCAAGTCTCGACAAATAAATATAATATTGTATTTTACAAACAAACAAAAATAAGTTGTGTTTCAAAAGTGTTCATCGGACATTCTACATAATTATAATAATTTGCAGACGTGCAAATCCGAATCCTATGATCAAAAACTTATATAGCTAATCCCTTTACTACTATTAGCTTCTCAAAAAAGACGTACATACCTACGTGAGCCTCGTTTTTTATCATACAAAGAAGATGGCATAGAAAACCGGTGATGAATTGATATTGATAATATGATATTTAAGACGTAAATTGTCATTAAATGTTTTACATACTTCGTCCATCAGCTAATATTTGTCATCGGTCATATTTAGTCATTTACGATCTCAATTTTGTTTGGGTTGCCGGTGTTTAATTTTTATATTGCTACTACTATTCCAGAAGTAGCTGAGCAAAGTGATTCCTTATATAAATTGTCGATAATATTATTACACTTTAAAAATGCACTGATTTTTTGGTTTTGACCTCTTGTTTTCATCATTAATTTAAATTAATCGTTTCTTAATAAACACAGGCGATATTACTTCATACACATTCTATGCATTGCAAATGTGCGTACACGCTTATTCACACAAGCACAATAATCAACAAATTCACATAGTGAAAAAGCACCGTTATACATATGTGATGTTTCCTATACATATAAAAATGTATTGAATTTTCATTTTGCTGCACTTCTTTAGATATTCTCATGTAATATATTTTGTTATCATTGATGTCAGACCGTCGTAGCCAGAACCCGCTACTTGCACCATACACTACAACGCACTATACACAAATGATTCCTATACGAATGCAAGAAGTGTAGTTGACCTGCTGCTGTTTTCGCTGTTGTCGGTATTTCAAATTACTCTCTTCATTTTCTCTTAGGTACTCTTAAGGGATGTATGTGCATTAAAGTGACCCCTTATTTTGCGAAATAAATGTTTCGTTGCGCATACCCTTTCGTTTGTTTAATCGAAACGTTTGGTTTGAAATTCATTTCGACACACACTGTGAATTAGTTGACGATTTTAATTTAACGTTATTCGCCGCAGAGTAATTATGGAACATATGTAAAGTTTGTTCGCGTAGATTACCATCACTTTCTGTCATTAAGAGAGTAAAAACACATTACACTCTCAGAGCCAGATTCACAATAGCAAATTAACTCATAGAATAGAGTTAACTAACAGTTTAGCCACTGAATGTGAGAAAATATACAAAAAGTATTCGAACGGAGTCCTATTAGATACTTGCAAATTAACAATCACAGTACATAATTGACAGCTGAATTTTTTACTTCCATAAGTGATGGAAAGGTGGGTGCCGTAGCTCAGTGGTTAGTGTGTTCACCTTCTGATCTGTAGGTCGTGGTTCAATACCCGGCTGATGCATAACAAATTTAATATCGAAAAGATTTTTCTTTCGAACGGTACCCACCTGTCGGCAAGCAATTGGCAATTCTTCCGACAGTAAAAACTTGCCATGAAAAAGCTTCTAAAAAGAACTCTGTGACAAAGCTCAGAAAAAGTGATGTCACAAGTGTTCTGCCGTTCGGAACCGGCTAAAATAAGTAGGTCCATTCTAATACTGTCCAAAATTTAAGACGCACAACAGTAATGGAAGAGAAGCTCGGCCAATGAACCCTTTGGGGCTTTAAGTGCCACATATTTATTTTTTTTTTAAGTGATGGAAAGTGAAGGCAACAATTTTACTATCACAACCCTCAACAGCTCTCTTCAATTTTTACGCTCTCATTTTTGGATTCTCTATCACATAAATCGAGTACGCGAACGATTTCCTCTGGACAATTGTTAACAATTTTTGTTAGTTGAGCGCGAACAAACCTGTATACTTCACAATATCAAAATAAATGACAAAAATCGTCAACTTCGCCATACACGCAGAACCGATTGCAAAATTCGAAGAGAAAATCGCCACCGATTGAAAGTTGACAAAAATTTTTGTCAACTTTCAATCGGGTTGCAAACCACGCCACAAACATATCAATCTGTTGAAAATTTAACAAATCGTTTCGATTTGTTGACAGTGTATGGCCTGCTTTAGTCTATTCATGGTGAAATGGTAAATCAAACTGATTATAATTGATAATAGTGTTACCAGATTTGACCGTTTAATCGCTATAGGAAATGGAACCTCTAAAACACCCTTCATATATATAAATTACGCTTATAGGCTTCGAAGAGCCCAAAGTTTATTGGAAGGAGCCTACTGCCCGTTTCGAAAGGCAGAACCTTTGTGACATCACTTTTTTCTGAGCTTTGTGACAAAGTGTGTGTTTATGGCAAATTCCCACTGCAGAACAAATTGCCAATTGCTTGCCGATAGGTGGACACCGTCGGCGCATTGCCATTGTGAAACGGGATGGTACAATCAGGCAAAAAGGGCACCCGATTTAAAAACAAAACAACAAAATTATCCACGCGGTGTTAATTAATGTTTGTGTTTGGAATTGTTCATTGTGTTAAATTGTATGTTCTTGCGTTGATTGCGTTACATAACGCATATGCACGCATAGACGCATAACATAAATATTACCGCCAGTAATTATAGTCAAAGTTAAAATAATCTTAAATTTAGAATCAGCTTATTTCCAATATTTCTCATGTAAAAATCTGTCAAAAGGCATACACTAAGTTGGAGATTCATTTTGATTATAGCTACAGGCCTACATACATATTTCATTCTATTGTCATAATGCAGTTGTTATAATAGGTGTATTAGGTTTTTTTTGCACCATGCTGTACATACATACATATATGTGTATGTATCTGTCAACTTTTCACACTAGGCTGCAGGCTGCGTTTGACGTTCTCAAGCACAAGGACAACAACAAAATACACGCAATTGTTGTTTTTGTTATACTGCTACTACCTCTTCAGTCTACCTTGCTTACAACATTATACAGGAGACAGATTGGATGCGGCAGTAAAATTGCAACTCTACAAGAACATAGCGTCTGCACAGAATTTTGACTGCGACTGAAACATAATGAATGCGACAAAATTAAAATTCATCAATATACGTTTTCAAAAAATATACCAATAACTTTCGTAAAACTGTCCACAAACTAATTTGTTATTATTATATTCTAGCGAAAAAACAACCAAACTCTAGTTGTATCATCCTTGATAATAATTTACATTGTTTTACGTATGCAATTGATGAAAATGATGTCAAGATATTCAGTAGTTTTCTTAGTGGTTGTTTACATTGGCCTGACCAAGAGCGTGCTGCGCATGAACGTTGAGTTTAGTTTAGTACATTTGCGCTGGTTTTATTTGAATTGAAATACTATAGTGGAATGGGAATTTTTGAATAAAGTAGGGCTGTGCAATTATTAATTTGTTCAAAAATGTTGATTAACCTAAATAATAGATTAATCAAATATGAAATTATTCTAATCATCATGATTTTGAATAATCAAAAATTGAAATTATTCGATTAATCAGGATAAGATTATTCGAATAAAATATTTAAAACATTTATAAGCTTACCAAAGCTAAGAACATGAGAATGCGTTTTCAATTTTTATTCCCAAGGAAAATATCAAAAACAAAGAAAAAATACAAATGAAAAATATTTTGTTGAATCGAAAAATTTCAATTTTGATTAATCGAAATTCTGATGAATCGAATAGTTTGAACCATCAATTAATCGCATAATCCTAATACAGAAGACTTCTTACTTATGTTTCTCTTCAACGATTAAAAATTTGTGAGCAAATTTATCGAATTCGAAACACTTTGCACGTAGAACATAGCTTGTTGCACCGATTTTTAATTTTGGATTGGACTTTCGACGCAAAACTTCCATCCTTTTCTGACTGCCTACTTTTCTACATATCTCGCTCGCACAGTTGCGCCTGGGCAGGCCAATGTGAACAGGCAGTTACAATAAAATGCGTTGTGAATTTGGACATTTTTATCATTTTCTATCGGTACGAACTTTTCAAAACTCCGCATTTCAAATAAAGATGCAGGATGAAGTGTCAGTTACTCGAGACATAAACATAAAAACATAATCGTAGGACTAGTTTTTCAGTACAAGTTTTAACTAGGTTTAAACTAAGTTTACGTAAACGAAATTTAAATTTAAACTTATTTTAAACCGCAGCAAGAAAAGAAGTACTGGAGTGGAAGAACAGACAGCTGAACAACTGAGAGGTTCATCTTAGTTTAAACCAGCTAGATTGGAGGTTTAAACTTAGTTTAAACTACGTTGAAATTTGACTGAAAAACTGCAAATCGAGTATAAACGACAAATATACTTCAACTCACTGTTGAACTGATGAACTGGCCGTTAGAAGCCAAATCGATATAGGTTTTTGTTATGTTCTATGTGTTTTGGATAATCTGCTGTACTGCTTTAGGGAATGGCATGTCGTGTCAGTTGACATGTCTAACTTAAACCCGAAAGCAGTATAACCGATTGTCCGAAACATAGAACATAACAAACCTATATCGAATTGGTTTTTGAGTTTATGTCAAACTATGTTACGTTTCGGGAAACTGACGCTTAAGGCTTTGAATCTAACGTTAACAATAATAAAAACAAATGTAAATAAGTCGTGTTTAAAGTTGATTTGGTATATTTGAGTTTATTTTAATTTGAGTTTACATATTCATTTTTTTTTTAGCAAAGACGGTCGTGTGTCGAAATTATTTTAATCATCTTAAAACGTTATTTGTTCCTATTCTGGTTTTCTTTACTTTCATATGTACTATATATACAAGATACATTAGTGTTGAAAGTACATACATATTATTAGTGGAAAAGTGGAAACTATTATTGTTTTCTGTTTTCCTCTTCAAAAACTATAAAATAATATACAAGTATTTTTTATGCTGTACAGAAGTACATATGTATGTATTAATACCATAACTGTAAAATTACAAACAATGAAATTCAAAAAAAAAAAAGGAAAATGCATTTTATTTTGTTTGCCAAAAAAATAATAAATCTAACATTAAATAAAAATATTTAATTAATGATGCAATTGTAGTATATAAATTTAAATATGTGTTGACACATATCTATATACCTATATTTGTATAAATTCAAATGAATGCTTCGACTCGGCTTTAAATGGATATATCCATGGTTGAGGTTGTAGCATTTGTGGTTGTGCCATTAGTACTATCTGAGGCTTCACTCAGCTTTATTTGTTTTGCTCGTTGCTCTGCTAATAATGATTTTACCAAATCAGATGTGAATTTTTCCACCAAACGCAATGCATCCTTCTCATTCATTTCAATCAGCGATGAAGCAAGAAATTGTCCAAATGCTTTAAACTTGTCAATGCCAGCAGTAGCGCAGCTGCTACTAGCAACAATAGTGCCACTGCTCCCACAACCACTTCCACCACCACCACCACCAACACCTCCACCACTACCACCACCACCATTTGTTAGTTCCAATTTTCTTAATTGTTGTTGTTTTTGTTGTTGTTGTTGTTGTTGATGATGATGCTGCTGCTGCTGTTGCTGCTGCTGTTGTTGTTGTTGATGGTGATGATGATTATGATGGCGAAGGTTGCGTAGCCGCATCTTAGTTATTAACCTGCCACCGGCTACATAATCATTTGAATTAGAATCCGTCTCATTAATGCTATTACGATTTATTTTGACGCCACCACTAATGTGTTGTTCGTCTTTGGATTCATTTGGTGTGCAGTTGCTAAAAATAAAAACCATAAAGTAAAAACGGAGTAAATAATATTTCAATAAGTTTACTTACACATAATGTTCAGAATCATCATTTTCATCAGGATCACTGTGAAAGCGAAAATAAGAATAAATTAAGTTAAATGAATATTCATATTACAACGAAAAATGTATATTATTATGAATGCTTCCTTAGAAATTTACCTCGAATTTGATGCTGGTGGACGTTTTGGTTCCAATGGAATCTGCTTTGAAAACGAACGACGCGATTTGATGTGATCACCAAGAAATGAGAGTTTATCATAAAGTACCCATTGTGATTGGATATGCTGGTCGCTATATTGCTCCTGTAATGCTTCCAAACGTCTCTTTTCCAAGTTATATCGATTACGTAGCTGTATCATACGATTTTTAACTAATGAAACTGAAATATTGTAATTGAAAATGTTGTCTTTATCCGAAAGTGTTTTTGTTGCTATGGTCTTTTTTTTATTGTATAGTTCTAATTATTTTAATTATATCATTTTGACCTTTTTTGTATTATTATATGTAAGGATATATCTTTCCATAAACTAATTTAAACTAAACTAAATCAAAACAACAAAATTGTTTATTTGTATAGTAGGTAAGTAAATCACGAAGATATGCATACCATTGTAGCCAAGGCTGCGTGCCATGTCTATCCAAAGTGGTTCGAGATATTCTCGATTACGATATTGTGGATGTGTACGATCATAGAAGGCCGGTCGCTGTTGAAATTCTTGTACAAGGGCCAAATCGAATTCATTGATTTCCCGTGGTTCATCACGGCGTGGACGTCCACGTTTACGTTTAATTGCAACGTTGGACATGTGGTTGATGTTTTAAAAAACAAACTACAGTTATGTATGTATTTATTTAAAATGAATTCTCAATTAGAGGCAATTATACTCGACGGCTGAGATGATCTATTCGGGCGTGCAATCTGTCAATGTATAACTTGCTGCAGTTATAAAAACTGCCGAAAATTATGGTTTTTATTTTTCTTCACCCGAATGGCATTGAATTTATTTAATTACACACTCTTAAATATAAACACTTATACTAATCGAGTGTACATTTTCTGTAATATTTCTCAGTTTTAGCTTACACCTTCCTCTTATTCTTCAATTTGACGCACCGTTTTACTTTTGTTTTCATATGGCGTTTCTTATGTCAGCGTATAAAAAATTATTGTGGTGTTGCCACGGTAAAATTATTTACTTTTTAAAGTTATGTTCGCATACAGAAAATGTGAACAAAGTTGTCGTAATGGCACCTTTACCCACGAGGTATGGTAACGTGTGGTAAACTAAGGTAAACGTAGAAAATATAGCAATTAGCTAAATCGTAGGCTGCAATAGAAATTAAAAACTTGCCGGTCAATAAAAACCATGAATTTTGTGCTACCGTATATTTCTCTATAAAAATACCTGAATGTTGATATTTCACTTCAGCATTCCATCACTTGATATACTTACTTACAGTTGGTAGCTTACAACTTATAAGTTTTTTTAATATATCATATAAAAGACATTATGCAACCATGGTGATTTAATCGGAAAGATGTTTGTTGCAATTTTGACTATTTTACTAGTCTGACTGGCAGTGATGTTCTCTTTACCAAACAAAAAAAATGTACGAAAATACCCTTTTCGTGTTCTTCTCTACAAAACATGTATACTTGTTTAAACTTTATATTAATTATTTAAATTTTTTTATGACAAATTGGGAACATTTCGTTTAATTTTCAACATGAGAATTGAAAAACTTACTAAAATGGGTTAAATCAAAAACATAAACTCAGATCTTTTTGAGTACGTTAAAATTATGTCATATATAAGAATGCCAAACAAATGAGGGTATGTTGTTGATATCACCTTAGTTTTATTACACCATAATGCAACCCCATAACACCGCTTTTACATCTAAAAAATTGAATAACGTAGCAACGTTATTTAAAATATTGACAAATTGAAAGTTTTCGTATATCCGTCAAAAATTTTGTAGAAGAATGAGGGTAAAATCCACATATAATTTCTCATCCATTATATCCATGGTATAAATATTTGTTTTTAACAATACAAAAAGCTCATTTAGTAGTAACAATATATATCTATTGGAAAAATTGTATAGACTGAATGAATAATACAACTATTTGACCAGTGTGTCGTCACATGGCGTTTCAGACGAGCAACTCCACATCAAACTTTTCGCTCCTGACGTTTCTTCGAAGTCTTGACATTTCCCAGTCAATATTTCTAAATATTTTCATTAGAAACACTATTCTTTGCATATTTCTCTTATTTACATTAAAGAAAAATATTTTATACAATGGAAAACGTTTTACTGGCATTGGAGAATTTGATCAATTTCATGGAGTTTGTAAACATATCTATGTCGAAATGAAATTTTCGACAAATGAGATATCGCCTAAAAATGCTAGTTGAATAAATCATTTAATTTTAATTAATTCAGTAATTTTGTTCACATTTTTATATTAATTTTCATATAAAAAACAATTTTTCTATGTATTCTATTTTCTAAAATTTAAAGTAGCACATAGATAGTACAAGATAAGAGTTCCAATTATATTGACAGCATCTAGTGATCGAACAGGGTTGATTCGAGTTAGAATAAAGAGTGCACAAAATAAAAACGTATCAATATTTGTTTCACATTTATAATATTATAAGTATATAGTTACAAGTTGTAATTCGAATATCATTTGAAATATTCGAAAAGAAAAAATAGAATACATTTGAGATGTTTGACCCCTATACACATCCGGGGATCAATGTGTCAAAATATTTTTGAATTTTCATTTTGATAGATTTTAATCAGTTGTGTTTTCGCATTTCTTCAGCACATTGGTTTCAAGTCATGAGCGTAAAAGTTCCTCTCGGGAGTAGTTTTACCTGTACAATGAAACCCTTTGTTAATAATTATATCAGCTGATATTGCGACGCGTTGACATGCTGACGTAAATATCAACAATGTATATCTAAACATTATTGTGAATGAAACTTTTACGAGAACGAGAAAACATATCTATCGTGTTTGCAAACCTTTCGGTTTTCGGAACAAATGTTTAAATATATCATTTTTATACGTGTAATTAAAATAAAAGTCATTAAATCATTATTTTAGCCTACTGTGCAAAATGGTGGAACTACAAATTCGGCGTCGTAACGCATGTATTGTTGTTCTCGGAGACATTGGCCGTAGTCCTCGCATGGAATATCATGCCTTAAGTCTATTGGAGGAGAACTTTAATGTCGACCTGATTGGTTATGTTGAAACAAAACCATTAGAAGCGTTGAGTAGTGCGCAACCAAAATGTAAAATACATGAATTAGCCCCTGTTCCAATCACGAATCTAACACCAAAGTTGAAACTCATCTTTAAGACTTTTTGGCAAATGCTAAGCTTACTTATAGCCTTAATATCAATACGTCGACCCAATTTTTTACTTATACAAAATCCTCCCGGCATACCGACACTATTTGTTTGTTATATTTATTGTGTGGTAACGCGAACAAAGCTGGTGATTGATTGGCATAATTACACCTATACCGTACTAGCACTGGGAGTAGCGGGCGGTGAAAAGAGTCGTCTTTGTCGTTTAGCCAAATGGTTAGAACGATACTTTGGTGCTAAAGCAAATGCTCATTTTTGCGTAACGCAAGCAATGCAAGAAGATTTACAACAAAATTGGAATATTAGGTGAATATTATGCTCCTCACATACACATATTTAATAATATTCATATTTGTTTTTCGCAGTCCAGTGACCGTTCTGTATGATCGTCCACCAACTCAATTTAAACCCATTGACTTGGCCCAAAAACATGCTCTCTTTATGAAACTATCCAAAGATTATCCACAATTTTTGCCGAAATGTTACTCCGATCTGAAAGAATCCGGAGTGATTGAATCAACCGCATTAACGCATAAATCCAGCAACAACTCTGTATCATATAAAAGTCAACGTCCGGCATTGCTTGTATCCAGTACCAGTTGGACAGCAGATGAAGATTTTAATATTTTACTAAAAGCTTTAGAAGGTATGTACAGGGGTTTAGTAAAGTGTAGAGGACGATTCAAAAATCACTCCTATTATACACTACTCACTTGCTTTGTGTAACCACTGTAAATTAATTAAATCAAGAACGGCCGAAGAACCGCTGATAGTTGTCTACTTCTTATAGTTTCCTCAAACATTCTACGGTCATTCGTTTTTTTTTTTTTTGTCTAATTTTATCTTTACTGAATTAGGAAATCAAAACTTTTGTTCTACATTTGTATTTGTTATATTCTTTTATTTATATTTTATTCACAAGAATTCTTATTTCACTAGTAGGTATCAACTTCAGCTGCTACTTATGTACTATGTCCAAAATAAAATATATTACTAGGCGCAAAGCACGATTCAGTCGATGCAACGTTTCCGCAAGACGATCCAACTTCAATTGAGTTTTAATCAATTTCTTCATTTTTTGCAGACTATGAATGTTCTGCTTTTGCAGAACCTAAAAAATATCCAGCACTTCTTTGCATCATCACCGGCAAGGGGCCAGAGAAAGCACAATACGTGGACAAGATATCAAAATTGAAATGGCAAAAGGTATCGATTATAACTCCATGGCTGGAAATCGAAGATTATCCAACTGTTTTGGCTGCTGCCGATTTGGGAGTTTGCTTACATTGGAGTTCTAGCGGTCTGGATTTACCTATGAAAGTAGTCGATATGTTTGGTTGTGGACTTCCTGTTTGTGCACACAATTTCAAATGGTTAGTAAAAAGTATAAACAACTTATTGTTATTAAATTTCTCCTCATACACTTTTTCAGTCTCAATGAATTAGTCGTTCATGGTCAGAATGGTTTTGTATTTGAGAATCATATGGAACTTGCGGAACAGTTGAAATTATGGTTTGAACATTTTCCAAATAATCCACGCGTCCTGGAGACTAAAGAATTGTTTCGTCGCAATTTAAATGAATTTCAATCGTTGCGATGGCATGAAAATTGGAGAGCTAAGGCACTACCCATTTTGAATAAGTTTATTTAATTTACATATGTACACTATTTGTCCTAGTTTACACCCAAAAGTTTCGTTTTTTTTACAATATGGGCTTATACCCTATGAGATATAGATATAATAAAGAAAAAGTTACTTGTGAACCGCTTTCACTGAGACCGCCTTGAAATTTTGAATATATTAACCTATTTAATTTATTTCCGGTATATTACCTAGCAGCAAGCAATGTACTCTAGGACATATAATCGTTGCATAAAAATATATTTATTAATAAAACACTTCTACATTGCTCTTATATGGAGGCACAAAGTCTTAGATTAGATTTAATGTAAGTAATTGTGAAGAAGCGTCAATATAGTCGTACCTTCTGCACACACGTACTAAATAAGTGTGTGTGAACTGTAACATTTAAAAAAAAAATGAAAATCTACAAAGTTAATTTTATATAAGCTGAAAGCAACCCAGTTAATTTCTTGTGTGCTGCTTGCTAGTATGAGTATGCTTATAAGAGGCGTTTGGTGCAACAGCGCCTCAAGCCACATTAATTTAAAGCATCGAAGGACATGAGACTTGATCCTATCGAAACGAACTTCCCTAACGTTTTGAGGCGATATTGTTTGATAAAATTGTAATACACCATTAGAGCGTTTAATTTGCTCTCAACGCCTTCATTTTGGCGCGCAGAATAAAAATGAGCGGAACTACTGTACTTGTCCACCTGTTTCGTTCATTTTTATTTTGAGCGCAAAATATATAATTTTTAGTGAGAAACGAAAACGAAACATAATTCAAACAATAAATGTTTCAAATTGAATATTTGAACAATTTTCTAAGTTAATGTTCACTATTCCTTATAGGCTTATGTATGTATGTTTACATAGTATTGGTTCAAGATATGTATTAGGAATCTGATCACAAGTTCTTACAAACTGTGATCAAATCTTTTACGGCATATGGGGCAGCATCTGTCGAAGGATACCAAAGCTTGAAGACATTTATGGTGTAATGCGTGTTGACACGGCATATAACACATATCACTGTTATTCATTACGTTCAAACAAATTGTACATCTATCGCCAGGTTGTCTACACATACATATATATAAATACACAAACGGTCAATTTTGTAATATAATCAAAATAATATTTTACATACGATCTATAATTCATCTCTTCAATATCGTCTCTTCGCGTATTATGTGGCAATTCTCTATAATCAGGATTCTCATGGTATTGATGTCCATTATTGGGTTGTTGAAATGCAGAGTATGTCAAAAGACCGAGTATACCAACACCCAATATACCAAAACCAACGCCGAGCATTATTTGTAGAAGTGGTCCCATCTTTATGATCTTTAATTTGTATATTTATAAACATATATTTCACGAACAACACAGCAGTCGTATACAAATATGCAAATACGCAAAACAGATGAAATTTGCTAATGCAATCAAATTATACTAATATTTACAATTACCAAACGCAATACCAAGGTTTACCCAACAAGGTGGTACTACTGCTGCAACAGTTGCAACAAAAAGATCCAGGTATTTTGTATCGTCAAATTGACAATCTAAAACTTGGGGTTATAATATAAGGTAGAGCCAATAGGGAGAGTTCTTACGAATGGAGAAGAAAAAGTAAATAAAACAACAACAAGCACATGGTTAAAGAAGAAGTAGAAAAAAAAACAACAAACACACGAGTTTGACACTATAAGGAAACAGTTTCTGAAAGTACAGCCAAAAGAAATCTTTTATAATTGCTCTACCTGTATTATCATACCATGACAAAAAAAAGAATAAAGCTAATTACATGATTCGTAGTTATAAGGTTTGTTCGCTAACTGACAACTTTCAACAATTGTTAACAATTGTCGACAAGAAAGCGTCCGCGTACTCGATATGTGTGACAGAGAATCTGTAAAAATTGAATAGAACTGATAAATTGTGATAGTAAAATGTTTGCCATCACTTTCACGTACTCTAATTGTCAATTTGCAGATTTGTGATAAGTTTCCGTTCGCGTACTTTCTGTATATTTTCTCACATTCAGAGTGTAATTTGTTTTTACTCTCTTAATGGCAGAAAATGATGGTAATGTACGCGAACAAACTTCTAGTCAAAGTTAAGATCATCATAATTTACAATAGACTTAAGTATAATCTTAGTTTTGACTATAATACTATGTTCATGCTGAGCCATATATGCGCATTTAGCACATTTACACTAAATGCTACTTTAAATGTACACTTATCCATACAAAATTCTCTGTATAAATGTAATTAAATGCAACTTAATTTTTTGCATTTAGAATCCTAAAAACAAATCTGCAATCTTCGAAAATAATTACGTTTAAAAAAAGGTTTACTGACTGGTTGAGGTGAAATTTTATGTATAAATAATAAAAGTGTAGAAATATCACTTTTATTTAAATTTATAAGCTCATAAGCGAGCTCTAGAATTTCATTTATTGAAATTGATTGGGTTAAAATTTTCTAGAATCAAATATTTTTAAGGAATGAGCTAGGAAAAAAAACTTGCATAAACGCACCACCATAATTTACATATGTAGATTATTAGAATGTTAGATTTTATTTTGTTGTAAAGTTAAGAATGCTACAAAAATTAATTTATTTTTTGTAGACTTGGCATATTTTCCTTTCTGCTGTAAAAATAAGTCAAATGTCTTTTTTGACTATCACTGTGCAAAAATTAATTTAAATACAATTCAAAATGAGAAATAAGAAAATTTCGAACATTTTACATTTTATAGCCTAGACAGACGGCAGCCTAATTCCGTATTATCGGCGCACTTAATCCGAATAAAATAATAACCTGACAGACGGCAGTATTGCGGATTAACTAAACGGCTGATTACTGTTTTATTAGGTCTGTCCACTTACATTACTATCACTATCAATTTCTTTCATCTATCACTCTCGATATGAGAAAATCTACAAGAAGTACGTGAACTAAAAACTATCAGAAACTTGTAAATTGACATTCACCGTTCGTAATTAACAGCTGGATTTATATGTTCGCCAAGACTTTTCATGTTGAAAACTGTTAACAATTGTTGAAAGTTTTTTGTTGCGAACACACCTAATATTTTGTAAAATGGATGGAGAAAAATTCACAATAGACAATTTTTAGCAGTGTTGCCATCGCAAATTGCCCTATTCCTCCTTTATTTTGAGAATTAACTCATAGAGTTTATGCGGATTAGCTGCAGTTAATGCCCGAGTTAATTTGAATTAACTCGGTAATCCGGAATTAGGCTGCCGTCTGTCTAGGCTATTACTGAAATCAACAATACATTATATTATTAAAATTATTAATAAACAAATGTTTTCTAATACTTATGTACATCCTTGCTTGTATTTAAATCATTTGAAGCGTTCTAATGAAATAAACATATCTCCACATATTTCGCTTCATGAAATATCATAATAAAGTCTCCACAAGCCTAAAAAACAGCTTTAAGGAAAAAATGCAATGAAAATAAAACCATCGATGAAACACTTTTGAAAAAATCGATAAGAAACTATAAATATCGACCAACATACATCGATTCTGTAATATCGATATATTGTTTGCATCCCTACTGCTGTCATCACTTGGAAAAAATTACAGGAGAATGAAAAAATAATTTTTATTGTAATGCGAAAAGGAATTTACTGAGTTATACATATATGTAAACTTCAACATTAAAAAAGTTCTAAGAGATAATTAAAGGTATAAGCTAAAAGTACTGTGATGTGTCTTAATAATTGTTAGTCGCATGTAATTAAAAGTGGAAAAATTATGACCGCAATTTATCATAAAATCGATTTTTGTTTACTTTTCATAATTCATGTAGTCATGGTGGTAGAAAACTGATTAATTTCCTTAATTACAAGACTAATACTTTTCTATATTTCTATCTAAAATGACTGGATTGCATATAGATGTATATATTCAATATAATTGCAGCTAGACAGAATCTAACAAAATGTCTCATTCGGTTCATACGGAACGTAGCATACATGAAATGCTAAAGGACACACCCCCTATGAATGAAAGCGGTAGCGCCATACACACCGGCACTGGAGAAGCTAGAGCATTTAACCCACCAAATAGTCTACCCCTTAGAAATCATTCTGGTAATGAGTTCTGAATATGTATATAACCATTTTGTAGTTTATAATGAACTGTGTTACAGCACCTGTCACACCAATGTCTCCGAATAGTCCACAAAATGGCCTGGATAATGGTATACTTCGGACAGGCGCATCAAAAATTGATACAATCAAGAATTGGAGCATATCAACGTACAAATGCACAAGACAGATAATGCTCGAAAAATTGGGAAAATCCCAACGTACAGTCGATTCGGAGCTGGAAGCTCAAATTGAGCAATTACGTGAAACCCAACGTAAATATTTGTCGATTTTACGTTTAACAAGAGCGTTTAGTTCACATTTTCATCATGTTGTTGTTACACAACACGCCTTAGCAGAGGCATTTGCGGATTTAGCGCAAAAAAGTCCAGAATTACAAGAAGAGTTCACATGCAATTCTGAGACACAACGAAATTTAACCAAGAATGGGGAATTGTTATTGAACGCCTTAAATTTTTTTATATCATCCGTTAATACATTGTGCAATAAAACCATCGATGATACATTGCTAACTATTAAGCAATATGAGACAGCTAGGTGAATACACATCAACTTACACGCACACACACATACACAGTTTATATGCTACATATTTGAATGTTTACATAAATCGAATTTAAATACCTATTCTTTAAATTATAGAGTTGAATTTGATGCGTATCGTATGGATTTGGAAAATTCAAGACCTGAATTGCCACAAAGTCCCATATCTGAAGAGGCACAGAAGAATTACTCACGCCATAAAGAACTATATGAAAAGTTACGTGCAGATGTTGCTGTCAAAATGCAATTCCTTGATGAAAATAGGGTAAGGGAATACACAACAGCAACTTATATTTTTGAACACTAAACAAATCTGAAATTGATGCTTAATATCGTATCTAAAATCTGCACGAAGTCATTGAAGCTTGAGATGGTTCAAGCAAATTTTAATTTTATTTGAAAACCTGCGAAAATGTATAATTTTTCGTTTTGCATTTTTGTTCATCATATATTTTAGGTTTTTAAAGAATTCGCTATTTCGCAACAGAGTAACAATTTATTTTTTGTTTTCGTCATTTTGTATTATTGAACCAAAAAAAACCGAAATTTTTATATATATATATATATATATATATATATATATATATATATATATATATATATATATATATATATATATGTATGTATATATATATATAACTTGAAATCAGAAAAAGTTAATTCGCTATTTCGCAACAGAGTAACAATTTATTTTTTGTTTTCGTCATTTTGTATTATTGAACCAAAAAAAACCGAAATTTTTTTGGTGTTTTTAAACGAAATCAAAACCCTTCTTCTTCTTCTTGCTTTTATAGATTAAAGTGATGCATAAACAATTGGTTTTACTCCATAATGCCATAGCGGCGTATTTTTCCGGTAATGCTGTAGCACTTGAAAGTACTTTAAAACAATTTAATATAAAAGTAAGTCATATATATATAATTTCAACTTGAATGGTTTTTAATTTTGTTCCTATATTTCTAGTTGAAAACCCCAAATGCTGCAATAGGATCCTGGCTGGAACAGTAGTATTATTATGAAAATCCTATACGTATAAGAGAAAAATCCAATAACTTATGTGTCCATACGTATTCGTCTATGAAAATAGTAAAATTCCGGAGAATAAGAACTAATGTGGGAACCACATTTATAATTACATATATAACAAAAAAACAAGAAATATTTAAAATAAAATTAAAACGGTTCAAAGAACACCCACACAGAGAAGCAGTTGCAGCAAGTATTATATACATATATATATATATATATATATATATATATATATATATATATATATATATATATATATATATATATATATATATATATATATAACTTGAAATCAGAAAAAGTTAATGCACCCAACGCATCCGCATATATGAAATGTTTTTTAATGCTTTTCTTTTTCTGTGTATCTATTTAATCAAAACTCTAAATACATATAACGATACATAATATTACTAAAGAAAATAACGATAACGAAATTTATAGTGTAATAGCAACTAAAAAAAAAAAAAACAATCTAATTTCATATTGGATATGTAGAACACATTAAGAAAAACAATTAAAATCTCCAACACAAAATAGTTCCTCAAGCGAATGGATAAACCCTGTTTTGGTACTATACAATCATCTAATGAATATTTAATTTTTTACCTATTTATTTTTTATATAATTTATGTGATTTATTTCTTAATTTGTATAATTTGGTATAAGATTTAACTAAGATATCGTTTAACTGTGACTCTAACCATGACAATGGTGATATTATATTTCATATTTTTCAAAACTATATATACGAACCTTTATATAACATCAAAATAGTTGTCATACAAACGACGAAATGGTAAAGATCCTTTAGATATCGTTCATGAACGATAATTACACTCATATTTATGTAGTTTGTTTTATATGATTGATTTTGTTATATCATTCCAAATTTACATGTATGTAATTCAATGCACTAATTTATGTATCAACCATTAATAGGAAACAGATCGAATAAAATAAAAAGAATGAAAAGAAACACTCGAAACATATACATGGATATGTATTGTATGTATATTTCCATACATTATGGCATTTATAGAGAAGAAAGCATTCAAACTAAACAAGTCAATATGTAATGTTTAATTTAGCCGTGTAATCTAATGTAATCATACATAAAACAAATATGAAATTGTTTAATCTAGTCGACGTATATTTATATATAATTATATATATATATATATACTTACACTATTTACTAAATACATACATATAATAAAATAAAGCTTTCATTTTTTCACTGTATATCCAAATTCTACTAAACTATAATCCATATAAATTTTTTGAGACAAGTGTCGTAGTTAGTTTGTTTCCAATTGTAAATTATTTAATTTGTCGTTAAGTGTTGCTTCTTCGTCCTCTGCTGCTTTGAACATTTCCTACGAAGAGAAACAAACAATTTAATTAAAGCTTTAATTTCATATATATGCACTCTTTCAAATTTGGTTTCATTAGATATTCAAAACGTTGTGGTATTCACTTATTGGATTGGACTGTCAGAACTCCAAGTAGGATTACCATAAGCTTAGTGTGCTAAAGTATCTCATTGAAGGCTTAATTTCACTTCACTGAAATTTTCTGGCAAATATTTCTGTAGACCACTTTATTTTTTGAACGCCATCAATAAGAGCACTACTGAATTTATTAAAAAAATGGGTCGAAAAGTATTTATTTGTTGGTGCAAGCAGCTACATAAGACAGTTGCAAGTTGCTGACCACAAGATTAATTCTAACCGGAAATTTATGTATGTAGGTACATTAACAAAAATTAGATTTAAACTACTAACACTTTTGACCCTTATTTTACAAATTGACGATGCTTGCCGTAACCTGATTAAAAATTGCCGATTTGCTCAAAGCAGTTTAACGCTATAAGAACTCAATATGGAAATGGTTCAAAGAAAACATACCGGATCATATATGACTTTGATGACGAGCGAACAACTTGGACACGTTGCCACTTCTTCACCTTCAATTAATTCTTCCTAAAATTGCCAAAAACAATATATATTTTTTTTTAATTCGGGCAAAGGTATAACTTGATTTTTTTTTTTAAACTTTTGATTTACCTTTGAAACTTGGAAACGATCACCGCATGGACACGGATAATAGTACATTTCATCTTCTTCGTCATATTCAAAATCTTCAATTTCTACTTCATCATGATATATACCCATTATTTACTTTATTCAAAAGTTTACTAGACGTTTCTTGAAAAACACATCAATTCTTGTTAGAAATTTTGAGTCACGTTGTTGCATATATAAATATACATAATTCACATGTTGTTCGACGCGAAGCCAAATTACAAATTGTCAATCTAAACTAGGGATGGACGATATATGGATATTTGAAAAGGTAATTTTATAGGTGGTTGATGTCACAAGAATCGATTGTAACACAATATGCTATCATAATATAAGGTCAGGCTATTAGAGAGAGTTCTCACGAATGAAGGAGAAAAGGTAAATAAAATAAAGAAAATAAAAGAAGAAGAAGACTAAGTAGTAGAAAAGAAAACAACAATCACACTATTTTGACACTATAAAAAGCCATTTTCTGACATTATATGTTGCAGCCAAGAGGAATTGTTTTACTATTGCTCTACCTCTATTAATATACCTAGGTAACAAATCATTAATTGCAAATATACACGAATAATGACAAACACGCCAAAGAGAAAGAGGAGAATCGAAACAAATGTCAAGTAAAAGAAAATATGCAAAGCAGTAGGACCCAAACTCTACAGGAAAAATGGGCGTGCATTACTGCCGTTTTTGCATCGTTTCTCTTAATTCTTTTTAGATTTTTCCAATTTAAAACTGAATTAGTCTGTTCACATTGGCCTACAGATGAACTCCGTGTTCACATTAGGGCAATTATGCCGGTTTTATGTGAAATTTGGAATTTTGGAAAAAAGTAGGGCTGTGCAATTAATCGTTTGCTCATATATAATTAATCATATATAAAATTATTCGAATAATCATGATTTTGAATATTCAAAATTTGAAATTTCAATTTTGATAAATCATAGATTTGATTAAGTGACTGCAGCAACTGTTAGCACTTATGGTTCAACTGACCATTGACGTCACCGTCATGTGGTGGTGAGTTTTCGTCAACACGACAATGCCATAAGGTAGATCGTATCAGCTGAAAAGGTCTACGGTTTTACGTCGGTGGGTAGTTGAGCCATTAGCATTATTTTCTAAAATGGAACTCCATAATATCCGCGTGCATGCGATTGCATTCTCCCTTTCAATGCACTTTCGTGAGAACTGATAAGGCAACTCCATAGTATACGTTCTAAACGCTCGAAAATGACATTATATTAATATTTTTAAAAATAAGAATGGACGAAGATTTTATGTTTATATCGGTAGCGATTGGAACTAATGACAACAAGAAGGAAGTGAAGATGATGAACTTAGTGGATTCTTTGCCATAACGTTCAAGAAATTAAAACAGCGCGATCCTGAACAATTTCGCGTCGCAATGCGCATGAAATCCACAGTCTTTGATGCTTTATTCAGCCTCACAAAGTTGTAAAAGCATTCCAAATGGCCAGCACTTCCGGTGGAGGGCAGACTGTTACTTATAGTGATGTTTTTTTTCACAAAAAGCCTTAAATAAAGAGTGCAATGCCTTGTAACATAAAATACATATTGTCCTTTAATTTCATTATCGCATTTCATTTCAATTCTATCATAATTTTGTCATTTCGAATTACTATCATTACTGTCATTTTGATTTACAGCGTTATCGTATAAGTAATTGTACGCATACGTCTACGCGTGTATTGGAGGTCCACGTTAATAATAACACCATGCACTGAAACCATACGCCGTTTTTATGTCGCAGGAATCTGAAAATCACAAGATATGGATCCCGTTCTGAGTGCTGAACTGGAGAACATTCAACAATGCTTATTGGAAACGTTTGAGTTGGCGTCAGTTTATGGATACGATGGTTATACAAACAATTTAAAGAGAAAATCTAAATAATTTATAAACATGTTTTTCAGATGTAAACAATACGAACGTATATCTTGATTTAAATACTAAATTATGTGAAATTAAGCAAGTATCTATGCTTAAGGATAAAGCACTAGCAGCAGCCAAAAATGAAGAAACAATTGATAATTTTGAAAAAATGTTCGAAAAGGAGTACTCTGATCTTACTAAGAAAAAATTTAATCCCAAGAGTACGAGTGAATACAAATTATTCCAAAACCGCATGATTCAAACCAAGGAGGCAGTTAAATCTACCATACCATCACAGAGCGGTCGCGCTGAGTGTGATGAAATCATAATGGAAAGTGGTATAAATATTTATGATCCCCTCACGAAGTTGCCCATGCAAGATCCCGTACGTAACTCAATATGTGGTCATCACTACGAAAAGACTGCTATAAATGAGGCCATAACAATTAATAAAAGATTGCGGTAAGAAATTGCGTTATCGGTGTAGTAAATAAATCCATTATTTTTGCAGTAGACGGCTTTAGCAATTTTATCTCGAGTTGTATAAGCGTTACGGACTACGCTAAATGACAGAGAGATAAGATTTCTTGCTAAAATGTGTTCGTCGATTCTGTTACGGTAATATTGATGTTAAAATGCTCCTCACACTAAAAGAAAGGTGAATTATCGAAAATATTGATAAAATCATGAACGTCGTCTAGTCTGGCCGTCATGTAAATACTATTTCGATTGTCCAGTAGCTACACATTGTAATTAAATCCACTTGGAACCACTTTAATAAAGCTGAACACAAAAATATGTGCGGTATATGGGTGCCACACGACTTAACGCAGAAAACCTCATGGATACAGATGCAGTTGCGACGAATCGACGCTAACGGTGATCAAGCCAGGCATGTTTTGCTGTATTTGGTGAGATTGGCTGGGAATTGAAATGCTCCTATACGGCCAAACTCCTACTTCGGACCTAAACTGTCAACAATTAGAAAGGAATCGCGCAGCTTTGGCCTATGGGACAGGAATTTTGTTTCATCAATACAACACAAGGCCACACACACAACGATAGTTACTCGTGAGAAGTTCCATGAGCTTCGTTGATGAGCTTATGATACATCCATGTTAGTGAGATCGATATTTGCATCGTCTTCATTATGCTGAATGCCATAAATTTCACTTAAAAATAATGGATTTGTTTTTACTAAACCTATATAAATCAAATTTTTCTCATAAAATGTTATTTTTTTAGCTGTCCTGTAGCGGGTTGCGGTAATAATACATTCATACAAAACCACCATTTAATTCCAGACAATGCATTCAGAATCCAGCTACTACAAATGGCTCAATCAGAACATTGACCCTATGGCTGAAATTTAATTTACATAGTTAACACTTTCGAAAGTTTATTGGTTTCATCTTTTATAACTACAAATACACATAAATACATCGTAATCATCAATCAGTTTGTATCATTAATGTCTTTAGCGGATTGTATATGTACGCGTACAGTTATTAAGTACTTCGAATGCGTTATAGGTTCACCAGGATTATCTTGCATATATGGTTCCATACGCACGGGAGTGACTTCTGCTGGTAAATAGTGTTGTGCAGATGATAATCATTGCATACATTGAATCGCCGTTTTTAAATGTAGCTCGATTTGATCACAATATGTGAAAAGTCTTCCAAATGTTTATCAAAGCGCAGTGAATGGGTGCCAGTATCTCTTTTTTAAATTTCTTTTTCTTTTCTTTCCCTGCAAAGTAAATGCATCAGAATGAAGTGTAGGGAATAGATTCTCGTAAATGGACTTTTGAGACATTGTAAATTTTTTTCTGCAACTGGTTACTGCTAATGTACTGTATTTGAAATTTGCCTTTGCAACTGTTGTCTTTGAGGTCCCATGACATTTCCAGGGGAAACAGGTTGCATCATTTGATTTGGCCCACTTACACCCAATTGTGGTTAAGGAACATCAAATACAGTGCGGTTCAAACCGTGTAAAACGAAACAAATCAATTTTATTTATAAAGAAATTTAGTTGCTCAGTAGGGTTTTTTTTACTTAAAGAAGTGTTCTGAAGCATCAAAATCTTCTTCTTATGGGGCCATAACAACTGATGATCGATTTAGGTCGAGCGGCGCCAGTCTTTTCTGTTCTTCACTTGCTTGCGTCAATTGGATATTCTAAGCGCCGCCAGGTTACCCAACATATCATACTTATATTTAAAGGATCCTCCGATTAACGCGTAAACGAATGCGTTTATTTATCAGGAGAGTAGGATATACGACCTAATGGAATGAAAGCGCGTCAAGGTATTTGAAAATATAAAAATTGAACTTTTTCTATTTGTTTTCATACGTAAAATGACAGTGTCACGTTTTTATTTTGTGAACGTGTAATTCTATTTAAATCAACCCTGTTCGATCACGAGATGCTGTCAATAATAATTGCAACACTTATTTTGTTCAACTATAAACAGCAACCATTTATTTAATCAACTCTATTTACAATAACCATGCACTACAACTTTTGCTGCATACGCCATCTTGTCGTTGTTGCAATGTTGCTGGCGCAGTGAATCTGTTTTTACTTCAGTCGTAGCTGGTAGTGTCAGTGGCAGACGGGTTATGTGGCAACACTGATTAGCTAATTTTGTTTTACATTGGTTTTAAAGCAAAGAATAAGCTGTGATTATCAAAGAAAATAGCATAATAATTCAATTTGTTTATTATTCAAAAGAATCATTAATGACAAAATAAGCCGATATGTCTAACAAGAAGTTTTGTAGCGATGTCAATCTTTATGAGCTATTGGGTATCGGCGTTGAAGCTGAACAATCAGAGATACGTAAGGCGTACCGGAAAAAAGCGCTTGAATGCCATCCGGACAAAAATCCAGATAATCCAAAGGCTGTAGAATTGTTTCTTGAACTATCCAAGGCATTGGAGATACTAACGGATGTTAATGCACGAGCAGCGTACGATAAAGTACTAAAAGCAAAAAAAGCAGCTGAGTTACGTTCCAAACAACTTGATGGTAAACGACAAAAACTTAAAGCTGACCTAGAGCAAAGAGAACGTGACGCCCTACACAAATTGCATGCATCACAATCATATACAACTGTACGTAAAAGTGATGAAGAAGTACTACAAGATCAAATAGAACGACTTCGGCGAGAAGGCTCTAAATTACTCGAAGAGGAACAACGTCTTATGCGTGAACAGCTGCAACGTACTTGGAGCAATAATCGAAAGGAAACAGAACAATACGACCCAACACAACATCGAATAAAAATCAAATGGAAGGCAGAAAAGGGAGATGCCACTAATGGTGGTTACACACAAGAGAAATTAATGAACTTTTTAAAGAAGTACGGAGATATAAATGCACTCGTTTTGTCTAAAAAGAATGGTACGGCATTGGTTGAATATAAAACGTTGGAACCAGGCGAAATGGCGATTGCATATGAAAAAGGTTTACTAGAGAACCCATTGCACATGGAATGGTTAAATCCGCCAGCGTCGAAAAATGCACCAGTATCTAGTCAAGTGTCATCATCACTGGACTATGAGAGTTTAGTATTACGTAAATTGCGTCAAGCTGAAGAACGTAAACGATTAATAGAACAAATGCAGAAAGAGGATGATGAAGGACAAAACACTGATATTTAATGTTACAAAGATAAAATTGGAAATGAATGTAAATTATAATAGAATTAACTATACTTAAGTATGTCAATAAATTTAAACCAAGTTTTTAAAAAATAGAGATGTCTCATTGTTAATGTACAGAATTTTAACAGTTTTCTAGATTTATATCATCTGACTCAAAATGTAGACAATATGATTACATTCTGGGCTGCATGCTTCCATCCTTTCATCGTTGTTCATCCGGTTGCACCTATTTCTACTTTGATACTTTTATTTTCTTATAACTGTTATAACTGTTAAATTTTGTGCACTGCAAAAGTCTGTATATTTAAAAGCACAATTATGCGGCTGATGGATGATAATAGCCCTGACAGACGGCAGCATTAATTCGGATTAACAATTTAATTCGAATTAACTCGGATATTAACTGCAGCTAATCCGCATTCACTATACGAGTTAATTCTCAAAATTAAAGAGGATTAGGGCAATTTACGATGGCAACACTGCTGAAAAATTTATATTTTGAATTTACAAAACAATAGCTGTGTTCGCTTATAAAAAAAACTTTCAACAATTGTTAACAGTTTCCGACATGAAAAGCGATGGCGAACAAATAAATCCAGCTGTCAATTACGAACGGTGAATGTCAATTTATAAGTTTCTGATAGTTTTCAGTTCACGTGCTTCTTGTAGATTTTCTCATATCAAGAGTAACAGATGACAGAAATTGATAATGATAGTAATGTAAGTGAGCAGACCTAATAAAATAGCAATCACCTGTTTAGTTAATCCGCCATCTGCCATCTGTCAGGTTAGTATTTTATTCGTATTAAGTGCGTCGTTAATCCGGATTAACGCTGCCGTCTGCCTAGGCTATAAGACAAATATCATGTCATTTTGCTTTGTGCTGAATATTGTGATGCTTCTCAAATAATTGCATTTAGCCAAAAAACTGTGGAGATTTGTTGTAGTTACCTTCAACCGGGCCGCATCGGGGTTTAAAAATGACCCCACAGCTGCCCAGGAGTCAACTCTAGAGTGGTAAAATGTATGACTAACACCCCTTTAACGTTTTGTACCCAATATTTTTCTGGATTATATTTAACTCCTATCGCCATCTCAAAATTGACGATTTTTTTACAATTCGTTAGCTTTGCACCTGGGAATTATCTCCAAAGGCAGAAAATGTAAGACCTTCTGCCTTTAAATCACACCTTCCCACCCCCTCACATTTCTTCAGAACATCTCTATCCTCTACCATCACTCTTAAGGGGATCATCCATACAAATTTGACGTTTTTACAAAATTGACTCCTATCGCTCCCATAATACTCATAGGTGTTTGAGACAAGCATATTTTGCACAAAGTTTAACATTGGCGTTTCTGATAATTTCACGAAAAACCAACGATCCACGCCTTCGATTTATTGTAGCCCCCGTAAAAAGTATCACAATTACTTTACGTAGTCTTTCGCCTATGACAACCATACTTGACATATACACATATTAAAGCTGTTGATAGTTTTTTTTTAATTTCAAGGAAACACCCGAAACTTATTATGATTATATATCCCTAAAATTACTACTATTTTACATATTCAATCCGAATATTTTTACCTATAAGAGGGAAAGAAACGAAAAAATGCTTACTGGACCGTTGATATGATGCATCTTTGAACGCACTCAACAAAAGGTCCGTCCGGTGCTTCACTAGTAATATTTTCTATCAACACTATTCAAGAGCGAAAGAAAAATCTCTAAAAATGAGAACAAAGTGAAAAGGTATGCGAACGGAAAAGTTGTAAGATTTACTAGTATTTTCCAAACTGCTTCAGTTTTGTCACTTGCCAGTAAGAACTAACGAACGGACCTAATGATGAACAGCTGATTACTGTTTTTGTACTTTATGCTTTTGCACAATTTTCTCTTCATTGCATTTAATGCCACGAAAAGTTTTCTCAATTTTTCCTTAAATATTGTGTTTTTTTATATTGTAAAAAATCAGTTTTTTAAAATAATTAAACTAAACTTTGAGGCAAGGCATCATTCCATTTTGATTTTGATAAATGGAAAAGGGCAAACGTGATTTGGAGGCGCTTGTGTCGTCTCAGAAGGAGCAGTTGATACGATACGAGAAGCGTTTGAAAGGTATATTTGTGGCAAATGAAATCCTTGTGACTCAACATTTGTTTTTCAATTCCATAGATGTCGTTACCGCGTATAAAGGTTTACTAAAAGAAAAGGAAGCGCTCGAAACAAGTTTGGTGGCGGTAACTGCCAGTCAGGAAGCTCAACTATGCAAAGCAGAGAAGAATGGCAGTAAAGTTGAGTTGAGTGCAGATATATGCACAAATAAAGATGCCACTGCTTCCGATGATGGGAAAACACCCTTAACACCTGCCGTAAACGAGCCAACGATGACCACTGCAAATGATGTATCCAACGATGAAAATAGTAATTTACAAACTCAAATCATTACATTGATGACTTCGTTGGCCACGCTATCGGCAGAGAAATCACGCATGGAAGCTTCATTTCAAGCGGATAAAAAACAGTTGCGTGCCCTTTTAGCAGAAAAAGACCAAATCATTGACGAACTGAAAGCACAGAAGCAAGAAACAGATGCACGTGCCAAAGAGGATCTGAACGAAATGAAAGCCAAATGGATTATTGAGCGACAAGATCGTGAAAAAGAATCAAACAATCAAATGATAATGATACGTGAATTGCAAAAACTTTACGCTGACGAGCGTCAACTTAAGGAGAGCATTGAAATGCAGTTGAATAATTTCAAAATTCAATTTGCCAACGATGAAGCTGAGAACACACGACTGCAAGAATTACAAACACAACTGACGCAAGCGCAAACACAATTGAAGCAAATGAATCAGAACATCACTGCGGATACGATCGCAGACCAGCAAAAAAACACGGTGACGGCAACAGAAAGTGCTGCTGTACTGCAACAGGTGCAACAGGAAATGCAGCAATTGAAGGAACAACATGCGATCGCAATCAAAAATGAACAGCGTCGAGTGCTATTAGCCGAGGAGCAAAGCAAACGGCAAGCTGCATTACATGAAGATCGCGTTGCCAATTTGGAAGCACGTTTAGCTGAGTTAAGCAATACCGTAGGATCGTACGATCGTCTACGACAACAAGACCAACATAGCATACAGGCACTAAAGAAGAAATTGCAAGAATTGGAACATCAATCTGTTGGCACTGATAATATCGAGCCGAAACAACGGCTACAGCGCCAACGTAATTTACCGACACCCGATAATATTGCAGCTCTTGTCGATGAGATTATGCGTATGAAAAAACTGTTGATAACTGAGAATGCACGTGCTGCACATCCGATTGACGTGAGCAAGGTGTTTGCCATTGTTGGAGCAGACCATTTGCAATGTCAGGAGGAATTGAATCGTCTACAAAAGCTTTGTGAAGAAGGTAGTAGCACTACGATTGATAACGTCGACTTTATTTTGACTATGACTATGCACCAATTTGATTTAGTGCATTTCTGTATTATATTTCTTAATCATGGGACAGCCCTAGCCAGGCAAAGAAGCTTAGGTTAGGTTAGGTTAGAGCGGTCGCCCTCTCTAATGAGAGAACGCACATAGGCCATATTTGGGGCCGTTGTAATACCGCCACGCGGATTATCCTTCTACCTAGTTACTCGCTGAACCACCCAGAATATTGAATGAATTTTAGGAGATTGATTGATGGGATAAATGGGCTAGGTCACTCAGCTGGTAATGTCCTAGAAATTTTTTGCGATTTTTACATAAAGCAGGGCAAGTACATAGTAGATGTGAGATCGTTTCAAGTTCCTCCTCATCTCTGCAGCATCTGCAGAAGTCATGAGCGACGTTGCCCAAACCTAATCTCACAGCGTGAGGACCTATGAGGCAGTGACCACTCTCACATAAGTAGAGATGTCTACCCTATTAAGGTCAGCAAGTTTGCGTGAACGTTTCTTACTGAGTAGGGAACACAGCAATTTCGCCGTCCTACAGATGGGTGTATCCGTCTATATTTTCTGGAAGACGTTGGTGGTGATGACCTCCAAATTATTCTTACACGTAGCTATGGGGATCCCTAACCGAGAATTCTAATGGGTTAGAGGTTGGCCCATGACATAGTAGCTTATGTAATAAAATATCCATCATTCGAATCAAGTAATTCTGAGACAAAGTGGCACTTAACAGGCACTTTCCATGAACTCTAACTTTAAATTGTGTTAATCATATTTGAATATATATATTTTTGTTGTTGTTGCATTATTTTATACAATCCTCTGTAGTAAAATTCGAAAATTCACAATTACAAGAGAAGCTGCAAGTGCAAAAATCCCATATTGCAACGCTGCAGGAGAAGGTGAAAGTCCTTAATCGTAATATCGATGAACAGGAATTAGATCTGAAGCTGCAGCACGAGAAATTACAACTTACTCTCAAGGAGGAACGTAATAAATGGAAAGATAAAATAGCTGAAATAGAAAATGAATGCCGATGTAAAATTAGCAATTTAGAGCAACACCTGCAGAAGCAGCGACAACGCTCTCTGCAGCTGCTTGATGAAAAAGAGCAAGAAATAAAAACGCTACAAACATCTATTGAGGTATTCCATTCCAATCCAGCAGCCAGTAACACATTAGTAGCATACGATGGCAACGATTTGGGCAATACTGCAACAGCAGAATATTCATCAGATGCGGATAGTGTTGAGGGCTGTAGCGGATCTGCTGCTACTGTAGGGGCGCAGCAGAACAAGACGCTTATGAAACCAAAGAGACTATCGGTGGGTGATAATTGTCATATGCTGCACTATGTAAATGAGCTGGCACGAAAGGATATTGAAATCACGGCACTACGCAAAGCCAAATATACAGCTGAAACATCGTTACGCAAGGCGATACACGAAAAGGTAACAGCACAGGAGGAGCTTTGTGACAAAATCGATGTACTAGAACAGCAAGTTGATCGGTATAGTATACTAACACATCAGAAGCACTACAATAATTATAGCATAGACTTAATAAAATGTATTCTATTGCAGACTTGAACGTTGCAAAACACGTGAGGGTGCAAATTTGGAGTATTTGAAAAATGTTATAATCAGTTTTATCGTTACCAAGGATGCTGATGGTAAACGTCATATGATGAACGCCATTAGTGCAGTACTACAATTTACACCAACCGAAATACAATCAATCAATGCTGCATTCCATAAGAAATAATCGACATTCTTGAGATTTTCCTCTTGAAAATCTATGTACATACTGTTAGGGTAGTTATAGTGCAAGTATTAATATATTCAAAATAATCAAATAAATTTAAATAACACAGTATTTCACACACACACACACAAGTGAAGCAAATATACCTTGATTACAATGTCATAACTTGAACGTTTATCCTATTAAAACCAGCACTCCCTGGGGGGATGGGAAAAGTTTGGCGGAGGATGATTATAAATCGATTATTTGAACTTAACCTGGTCAAACTCCGGCAGCAAGAGAGACTTCATGATGACCGGAGAAAGCAATGAGATGGGACGGCGAGACCTCCCCAGCTCCAGCGGCTTGCCAGGCTTTATAATTGGCACCACACGGCCCACCTTCCATATATCGGGTATGTTAAGCGACGCTATGGAGAGGTTTAACACCCAAGTAAGATAAGCCAGCTCATTTGGCCCCAGGTGTTTCTTTTTTCCTTTTTCCATTACATTCCATTATGCGATTTTTGTTATTGTTATTTTTATTTTTTTTTTAATATTTTTTTATGGAGATATTTAATTTATGAAGAATGAGTAATTGAATGTATGTACAATAAATCAATGAAAACCATGAACGGGAAATTTTGTCAGATGCTCCATGAGCACGTTGGGGAACATAGATAGAAATTTAAAACGTGTTCCCATTTCATCGGGATGCGTTAACATATTATATCCACTTTTAATTAAATCCTGATTTTCCGGTAAAGCATTTTCAAGTAATTGCTAATAAAAAAAAAGCAAAATTAATCATATTTAAATATGATGACATATTGCATATAATATTGTGGACTAGCTTACTTGTAAACGAGCATCACCATGCATTTGTTTCAAAAAGAATTCCTGCGTTACTGGACCACAACAGAATACTTGATTTGATTTCTCAGCGACATGTTTGATTTGTCGAAAATCAACATCAGCCGTTAGATCAGCAGAGCCTGGTTCCTTTAATGGATTATGTAGTTTATGTTTTTTAAAAGCCTACACAACAAGGATATATCACTCAAATACGATTCGTTATATATATGCACGTTTATAATTAAATAATCACCCTAAATGTATCAGTTTTATCACCAAAATGTCCATAATCCATAATTAGACCAATACCACCGAACTGTTCAAATCGTTGAGCTAGTATTTCAATAATACGGTTTGCCTCAACGGAGTATTCTAAGCAGGTGCGGGTTTCACCATCAATGGGTTGAAAAATACGCGACACTGGTGTTGGTGCTTTCGATAGAACTAAACGAAAATCCTCTTTCTCTTCTTCATGGTCTTCAAGTACATCAATAAGCACCTCCTTCCATACGCCCTGATCAAATTGCAACTTATGAACTGGTAATGCATCAAAGAATTCATGTGCCAACACAATAGAAAATTCTTGTGGTACATCCTCAAGGCATTTGTACCAATATGCATTTGTTCCGGTTGCTGTTTTACCCATCTGATAATGCAAAGAAGCTTCATCCGTAATCTCATTGTGAGTATAACAGAAACTTTGAGCTTGTATTTTACTTAAAAATGGACTAAGCTCAACCAAATGCATTGAGAATTGGCCCGTCAATTTGAACTTTGTCAACACTTTGAGAACATCTCGCATCAACGTACCACGTCCAGGCCCCAATTCCACTATTTGAAATGGTGTGGGTGAACCAATTTTACGCCATTCGCTTAAAATCCATATTCCAATTAACTGGAAAAACCGAAAAACTAGACAATATGCTATTGAAAACAAGCAAGAACACAGACAGGAGTTTACGACTGAATGGACCAACTAACCTCTCCAAAAATTTGTGAAATCTCTGGCGATGTTATAAAATCACCATCCCGTCCAAAAACATCACGATACATGTAGTAACCTGCTGACGGATTTGTTAGCACCTCACGCATATATTCAGCCACTGTTATTGGACCTGTGGCCAAAATTTTCTGCTGTATTTGTTTTGTCAGATTTGGTGCCTGTTTCTGTTCCAATTGTGGTGCCGTCAGTTTGCGATTCAAAGAAATCTCCGGTCGCCGTACTTGTTTATAGCTGTAATTTCGCAGAAATAAAAATTTGCGCATTTTTATTGTAATTTTCTCCAACGAAAAGGTTAATGTTACAATTAATCAACGCGAATCAACGCGTATCGCTAAACGAGTCAGCTGTTCCGATCTATTTCATGCACAAGCCATACAAGGGATTTGTCAAAACGAATCGGTTTGTAACGTTACGTTGGAATCTATTGGAAATAGATTTTCGACGGAGGTTATGCCAAAAATGAGAGTCATTCTCTTTTCTCTCATACCGTTTTGATTAATGGTACTACAATATAACATGTCTTCACAGACTCTTCTGGTCATGTGTAACGCTAAACATACTTTGATAAATCAAGGCTAGCTTCACCAGTTAATCGTTGTTTTCTCTTGCGGAAACATTTTTTTTTTAAACCAAAGAATAAATTATATCAGCCTCAACACATATATGAATCTGTTCCAGAACAACAGGTGTTTTTGTACTTTTCCAGTAACAATTACCCAGTAAACAAATTTCTAAGAATTTGACAGCTTTCGCTCTCAAAGAGAAAAATATGCCAAAAAGTACAAGAACGCAAAACCAGCAAAAACCTGCAAGTTTCTTTTGCTTATGATCAGCTGTTTTTCCTACTTGCAAGTCTTTACTGGCGTAAATTTGTCCAGTAACAATTTGCAACTTCCCCTCAAACTGAAATGTCATTTCGCTCTCTCAATTTCCCCTTCTTTGCAATTTGTTTGGGTACGAGAACGCCAAAACGTGATAGTTTGTAACAATTATCACAAACTATTGCGTACGAGAACACTCCTATAGTCTCACGAATGATGGTTCAATTATCCACCGACGTAAAGCCCGTACGTAAAAACGTACAAATTGCTTTTGATTCTCTCCGGTACGGGCAACGTCACCGTCATGCGATGGTGAGTTTTCGATAACACGACAATCCCATAAGTAGGTCGTGTCAGCTGACACGGTCTGTAATTTTACGTCGGTGTGTAGATGAACCAGAAGTAGAGGTAAACAAAAAAAAAAAAAAACAAATACACAAAAGAGGGAGTATTAGTAAAGAAAAAAAAAACAACCCACAATTTTGACGTGCCTTAACTTATGGAAGTTTTCGATGGAACACTTTTTTAATAAATTCTATGATCTACTATTCTGTTTTGAACAGCATACTCGTTATCAAATTATCGTTCTTTCAAATTGAACGTCTATAATTTTTCACTTTCAACTGATACCTATACGTTACGCTATGGCAATTGTTTCGACACGATACGATACTACTAAATAATTGAACCTTTATTACATTTTGTTTTCGTATTAGATAGTATGACAGAACCTTTTTTAGCACCACTGCAAAGCCTTGCTTTATTGCGAACGAATTGTTTACAAATATTGCAACATCAAAATTAAAAGAATTTTAATCAAAGGAAAACTGAATGGTTACTTTGAAAAATATGAGTAACTTGTGTAGAATTTGTGTAACAACGACAGATGAACCGGCGGTGGAGAAAATCTTTGATCGGCGGCATAGACGACTACTACAGCAAATCCAAGAACTAACTGGCTTATTGGTATTTATATATACATGTTATCGTTTATTTACAATTCTGTAGGATCAAATTATTCTAGTTGAGAAAGTCAAAAGATCTGCCACAACAAATTTGTAAACAATGTCAAGTGGAATTGGTACAGGCACATGTATTTCGTGAGCGTTGTATCGCCTCACAAAAATACTTTAATACAAAATATTGTAAAGAGAAAAGCAAATTGATCACGGAGAAAGATCCGAATCTTGAACCCGGTTGTGGAGAGCGTTACGAGGGAGAAGAACAAGAAGTGGCAATAGAGTGTGAAGCTTTAAGGGAATCTAAAATTGGAATTTTTATTAAAGTTGAACAAACAGCTGTACAGGAAGAAGAATATTTTGAAGATGTCACGGACATTGGAGATCAGATGCAAGAACACCACGAATCTCAAGATAGTGGTGAAAAGACAGACATTGAAAAAGAACAAATTTCAAATAAAAACATAAAACAATTGGAAAAATTCAAGATTAAAACTAGTAGTAATCAAGTGTGCACAAAAAAGAGCAAATCAAAGGAGAAGAGTAACAATTATATTTGTGACCAATGTGGAAATCATTTCAAAGGTCGTTATCGTTTTATGACTCACCAGATACGACACACAGGCGTTAAACCATATCAATGCGAGTATGTATAAATAAGTACCTACATACAAGTAAACATTACAATGCCATCCATGACTTTCTAACGCATTACTTAACTTCCAGAGTATGTCCAGATAAATTTTTTACACAATCTGAATTGAATCGTCATATGCGAAGACACACAGGAGAGCGACCATTTGGTTGTAAATATTGTAGTCGATCATTTTCAGATTACAGCACGCGAATAAAACATGAGAGGTGCATACATATTATAGTGATTATCTTAATTGTGTTTAAAATTTTATTTTTGCAAATAGAACACATACAAATGAGCGTCCCTTTTCGTGTGTACATTGCTCAAAATCTTTCACAACATCATATATTTTAAAAAATCACTTGCTCATTCATTCAGGCGAAAGACCTTTCACGTATGTATTCATGATAGTATTTTCGTATATAGAAATTATTATTAAGTATTAATTATGTATCCTGACAGATGTGCATTGTGTCATAAATCTTTTCAACTTCAATCCCATCTAATGGTACATTATCGGTCAATAATACATAAGCAAAATGAAGAGCAACAACGAAAACTGAAACTAGAAGAAAACACGATAATTCCTACACAGTGCGACCAGATGACCAGCTTGTAACGCCATATTAACACATCGTTTGTAGGCGTAGAGTTCAAAATATGTTGAAATAATGTACCATATATTGTAGTCTGGAACATACATATGTATATTATTTAGAAAAATTAACTTGTGTTTTCATTACCTGCTACAAATTAAGAATTGTTCTATCTAAGATGTTTTGTTCGTCATATTGGAACTTTCTTTTTGACAACACTGTTTTTGGCCGCTCAGCTGTTTTCGTGTAACATGTTACTGTCAAACATGTTCAGTTTGGTATATAATTTAACCATGAATCGACTTACAAACGAACAATGCTTGCAGATTATTGAATTTTATTATTAAAATTCATGCTCGGTTAAGAAAATGCATCGTGCACTTTTTTGTGTTCAGCGACGAAGCTCATTTCTGGTTAAATGGATACGTGAACAGTCAAAATTGCCGTGTTTGGTGTGAAGAGCAGCCAGAAGCATTGCAATAACTGCCAATGCATCCCGAAAAATGCACTGTTTGGTGTGGATTATGGGCCGGTGGCATCATCTTTTTCAAAGACAACGAAGGCAGGAACATTACTGTGAATGACGATTGCTACCGTGCGATGATTACAAACTTTTTTTTTGCCAAATATGGAAGGGCTGGACTTGGCTGACGTGTGGTTTCAACAAGACAGTGTCAAATGCCACACAGCATACGAAACAATGGCCCAATTGAGAGGCGAGTTCGGTGAACAGTTTATTTCACGTTTGGGGCCGGTAAATTGGCCGCCTAGATCTCGCGATTTAACCCCTTTATATTATATTTTGTGGGGCTACGTTAAGGTCATGATAAGCCCGCAACGGTTGACGACTGGAAGCCAATAGCCTTTATACACTGATGACGTGTCGTTCTGTGTATATAAAGTTTGTGTGACAATACGTCATCTGTGTATAAAGTCATCAGCTGTTTATTTCTTACACTATGGCAGAATTTAAAATAACTTGATCTCTATTTGGATCATATTCCTTTTATTTCTATCAGCATCTCCGTTGTATTTATTTGAGCGGACAACGTATAGAGTACTCTGTGTCTATGACTTTACGCATTAAGAAATTGGTTTGTCGTGCATTGCCTGTGTTCACCATTACACGAACTCAAACATCAAAATAATTCCTCAGCGACAAGGGAATAACATTTTGTTGACATTTACGGAATTGTAACAATTTTAATGATATAAAATATTTTTATATTTTGGTGTAGGCAATTTTTAAAGTTGCACTAAATATGAATAAATTGGAAATGTGTAGAATTTGTGCAGAGACCAGCAATGAGTTATTGGTGGATAATATCTTTGAGCGACAACATAAACACCTCATACAACAGATCAAAGAGATTACAGGCTTTACGGTTAGCTAATATTTATATGTGCAATCTTTTTATGATAATTTTTTCCAATTTAAAGTTGAGGAATATTAAAGGACTTCCGGAACATATGTGCAAGCAGTGTAAACTGCAGTTAGAGCAAGCATACGTATTTCGAAAGCGCTGCATTGCCGCACAGAATGTCTTTAAATATACCAGTTCTAAAACTGAACCGAAAAACGGTCGTTCGAAGAAAAGATATGAGACGACTAAGGACATAGATATCAAAAGAGAACAACAGGAAGAGAACGAAGAAATAAAACAAGATAATCTAACAATATTTTTGAAGGAAGAACCTGAAATATCTGAGGAAAGCTGTAGAATTTATGAGGAGGGTGTTGCCCACATACCCGAAGAATCTACTGGGAGTTCCGACAAAGGTGATGTCAATAATCACAATGGTTCTCATGATCCAATTGATAGTAATGATGGGTGCGCTCAAAATGAAACGAAGAAGATGAAGAACAAGATGAAGGACAGGATGAAAGACAAATTCAAAAAGCCACGAATTTCAAGGAAACAGTTAAATCCTAAAATCAGTAAGAGTTCGAAGAAAACTTCAGCTAAACAACATTCATTAATATGTGATCAATGTGGTAATCACTTTACCTGTCCTCAACATTTTCGCACGCATCTAATGCGGCATTCAGGCGACAAACCGTTTCAATGCGAGTATGGCATAACATAACTTTTAGATATAAATAGATGATTTTTTTATCGGAATATACAAAAAAATTCTTGCAGAATTTGTCCAAATAAGTTTACTACATCGTCCGAATTAAAACGTCATATGCGAAGGCATACTGGAGAACGTCCATTCGAATGTAAGCACTGTGGTAGACGTTTTTCCGATTACAGCACACGCATAAAACATGAGAGGTACTATTTGTATTACATTCAATTATTATTATACGTCTAATTGTATATTTCATCCTAGAATTCATACCAATGAACGTCCCTTTCCATGTACACAATGTGACAGGGCTTTTACAACATCGTACATTTTAAAAAATCACCTCCTGACACATTCCGGTGAAAAGTCATTCAAGTATGTGTTGTCCAAATATTAGCTTAGCACATCCCTTCCAGAATTGTGATTTTTACATTTTTATTACGAATGTAATATTTTGAAATAATTTTCCTGATATTAATTTTAAAAGCTAACAATCACCATAGAAAATATGAGATTTCAAATACATCTTATCAAAAATATCATATTAAATATTATGGATATAATGCGATGCCGCCATAACATTTTACATTAATAAGACATTCATTTGAAATCTCAAATTTTTGGATCGCAGAAGCTTTAATTTCAATACATTACATTTCTAAAAATGTGCCACATCTGTATTAACACGTTTTTTTTTATTTTGTTGCAGATGTCACATATGTGATAAATCATTTTCGCGCCATACACATTTGCTTGTCCATTATCGTTCTCTAATGCACAAACAAACCGAAGAAGAAAAACCGCAATCGGAGAGAACTATGGATTTTCACACTGCAGTCGATGGCAACATCAAATGAGGATGACAATCTATCTCCTAAGATTATACATATTCAATAATTCATAAGTTTCTTTGTGCAAATCGATTGCTTTATAATCGATTATATTTTTAGTACTATAGTTTGTAAAATAATTTGCGTAAACTTAATTATTAAATGATTATTATACATTACTCATGAGTGCTTATTTGTGATATTGAGTTGGTGTTATCTTTTGGATCAGTATCATATGTAGCCGTCAGGTTTTTAACAGTTTGTTGATGTGTTAATGTACCACAATGTTGATCCAATTGATGCTTGCGTGAGAATGTCTTATTACAGGGTAAACAACTGAAAATAAATATAATATATATAAAACTAAATATTGAAATAGTACACAATATCTACTTACGAAAATGGTTTTTCGCCGGTGTGCGTAAGCATATGATTTTTCAAAACATTCGAGTACGTAAATGATTTGTCGCATGTGTTACATTTGAAAGGGCGTTCATTAGTGTGAATTCTAGAACGATATATTAATGGTAAGTGAGTTCACATAACAAAAAAGAGATGTATATGCATTACCGTTCATGTTTTATATTGCTGCTACGATCGGCAAAGGTGCGTCCACAAAATCTACATACGTAAGGTTTCTCGCCAGTATGCACGCGCATATGTCGACGCATTTCCGAGGGGCATGCAAACTTTTTCGAACAAATTCTAAACGAAAAACAAAATCACAATATTTACTACGTATAATTCATTGTACTTATGGTAGTATGGTATATTTACTCGCATGAAAATGGCTTCTCTGCCATATGCCTACGCATGTGCATGTTTAACAAACTTTGTTTGGTGTATTTATTGCCACATATCTCACACATGATATCCGCTGTAGCAATTTCTACTTGCTTGCGTCCTTTATTTCTTTTCGCATCCGGTTCCCTTACTATTGGCTGTCGCTTCGGTTTCTTCTTTTTATTACAAATTGTGTGTTGCGGTCGCACAATATTGCGTTTATTACGCAGTTTACGTGGTACTGTCGAATTGATTTTAACATTTGTGTCTTCATCCAAAGATGCATCTTCATCGTCAGCTTCCGCTTTAACCATAACTTGTTCATCTTTACTATTTTCTTTATATATTGCTTTCTTCTCAGTACCACTGTCATCATCACTGCCAGAATATAACATGTTATGTGCATTTTCATTGATTCCGTCGCAATCATCAACATAATCGATTGGCTTAACATCTGAAACGGCAGCCATATCTGCATATTCGACATCTTCGGCATCAATAAATTCTGTTCTCAAATCGAAAAATAGTTGATTCTCTGGTGTCGGTGAGGAAATGATGGAGTGTGTGGCTGAAAATTCTTTTTCTTCTGATTTCAATTCAGACTATATTGAATTTGAGAAACAGGAGAATGCATATCAAAAGATAATTATAATATGTTTATGTACGCACTTTTACGATGGCATCCAATAGTGCATGCTCACTTTCTTGGCACATAGATCTAAATTTATAAGATGTATTCAAGCAATCTAAACACTGTTGGCATATCATTTTTGGTAACTCCTCGTGCGGTCTCAACTGTAGAAAAACGAATTTTGTTTGAACAGAATCAATTCGAGGGAAACACTTCTCATATTGTACTTACCACTATACCACCGCATACTTCAATCTTTTTTACAATATCAGCACATAGTGCATTTTGCGAATCAAAGAGAGCCTGCATCGCTTTTGTATTTGTGTCTTCTGTTAGACAAATCCGACATAAATTGTAAATTGGCATTTTTCGCTGCATTTCGCTTTAAGTTTTATTACAATATTTTTCAAAATCGAAAGAGTAAATACGATTTGTATGTAAATACAACATACATAAATAATTATTTATGCACCCAATGGGTAAAAATTTTATAATGCTAGAAGTACTAAATGATGTAGTAAACAGATTGACCGCGGATGCAGCATTACAACAACTGTCAACACTAAGTAACATGCGTCTCTTTCGTAGACGTTCAAAAATTCATAATAGTCATTCCTAATTCGTGCAAGTAGTCGTTCAATAACGCCAAAAAAATATACATCAATCAAAACTTGAGAGATCAAAGTAACGGTTCGTTGCAAGCGAGACATTGATTTTCTGCTGGAGAAATTTTAGCAAGCAAAAAACGAAAACACATCTGAAACCATATGATTTTAATTTTTATAAAGAAATAAATTTATTGCCAATTTGCATTTTACAGCTCTTTTCTATCGGTTTATGCAAGTGATGCCAAATTTCCTGTTTGAGAGAGAATTTTGGCTTATGCTTTTGATGATGATTGATAGCTGGTGTTGCCAATTTTGATATCCAACAAACTAATGAAACACGACGACAGTAGTCGACTTCAATATATTTCTAATTTGACATGCTAGCAAGTGATATATATAGCAACTAGCAACTCTGAAATAATTCCATTTAATTATTTTGATGTGTTTTTTCGCTCTAACTACTAAATGTGTATTTTAACGAAATTTTAATTTTGTAAAAACTTTCACTCTTAAACTTCTTAACTAAAATTTCTTCATTTAAACTCTAAAAATAAATTATCAGCACAATATTGGAGTTTAAGAGAAAATGCAGTTCTGATTCGCTAAATTCTTCACCTAATTTGTAGTTGCTTGCCGACTCTAGCCGCTCGTTTTTAATAGAAGCTGTGTTCTTTTACACGCGAGTTGCAAAACACTCGCTTATTTATCGAATTGCATGCAAAGCAACAACAAAAATAAGTGACCTGAGTTATAGGGTTACAAAGTAAAAAAGTACCACTATTGTGAATAGGCTACTGGAATGTGCTTGGGAAATTTCAACAACACGTCAAACTATTGTAAATATATATATTTGAAATAATCGAATATATTTATCAGATTCCGCCGAATTGCTCTGTTATGTTTTTATTTCGTTTACAAATTTCACGAATAACCATATATACCAGCAGCGTTGCTAAGTAACTAAAAGGAAATTATAAGCAAGTAAAAGGGAAAGTATATGCGAGTTGATGTTCTTTTGCAACTGGCTTACAAAAGAATGCAGCCAGTTTATCCGAAATTTGAAACTGATTAACTAAGCAATTAGAATCGGAATTTCCCTTAAATTAGGAAGATTTTAGCGAGAACTTAAGCTAGAGAGTGATTTAGAATAGGAAACTCATTGACATGCAAGTGCTCAATTCTACATTTCTTTTCTCACTTTCTATTGAAAGCAACAACACTTATTTTGAGTGACCTTATAACCGCGGCATCAGTAATATTATTGTTAAGCAAGATAGAATAGAAGATTGCCCCCATCAGAGAGGATTTGTGCGCGTTGTGATGTAGCTCTGGTCGATTTAGGAGAGTAATGACAAAATGGCCAAAGAAAATTATAAACAGTGCGGAATAATAAATTAATAATGCAACCATTGGACCAGTGTAACGTCACATACACAGCTGATTCTGTCAAATACACTGAGGACCGATTAGCGATAAGAGACGGGCGCAACCATAATATTCAATCATCCGTGATTGTTAAAAATGTTTTCTGTACTTCTATTTTAATTTTATTTGTGTACAACGTTCTCTTAGAATTTGACAATCGTTGTCAGTTTCACACAATCTTCCTTGATTATAACTGATACTACATCGTGCGATTAGTCAACACGTATCGGTAGGTATCGGATCAGATGTTCCAATCTATTCCATACAAAAGCGATGAAATGTTTGAAATCTCTAGAAAAGGCATATGTAAAAAAATGAGTCATTCTCTCTTCTCTCAATCATATTTCCATTTTATAATATCTCTTCCCTAATCATATAGCATATACGCTGAGCTATCCCTCTTAAGTAATTTCTGTTACCTTATGTATTGACTATTCGCACTATTACGTCGTAGTAACGCCGCCTTTATTAAACCATTTGCATTTCTTCTGCCTTTAGCGTTTGTTTTGTTTTTCAAACGGCGTTTCATATCTTTAATAATTATATACTTGCATTTAACTGGAACAATATTTTTTTCCTTTTCGAGATTTTTTAATCAGTCGTATACATAAAATAATGAAATATGTATATATATAATATCTTAATAAATTCAAAAAGTTTGTATCCATTTAGCGAAAGAAAATTTTGTGCCAATAATCCTGGAGTAATAGTTTAGTGTATTTAGATATTTATGAATGGAAAATAAAAAGAAAAAAATACAAAATTTATTTGAATTTGCAAATCGTAGTTGGCAACGCTATCTTATGACATTGACTTCCTAGTGGCTCCGTGTTGTTTATGCGATTCAATAATATATACATTTGTAAACAATAATTGTAGAAAAATTGCAATAGAAATAATTGTTAATAATAATTGTTATTATTTATTTATATTCAAGTATAAATTGTAAAGCTATTATTTAATTATGGAAATTTGCATAAAATGGAATGTATGTCGTGTTTGTCTGAAAGAAGCGCAGCCTCAACAACAGGAGAAGAACTGCCAAAATCACATTGAATTGCATCGTATCTTCAAAGATAACAAGTTGCCTAAACAAATCTATGAATGTTCTGGTGTTTTGGTGAGTAACGTTGATGACAATAATGGTATGAAAGATAATTTTAGAATATTGTGTCTCATAGATGAAGCCTGGAGACAGTTTACCAGATAAGATATGTCGAAAATGTCTAATCACCCTAAATCATGCAGTCAATTTTCGCTCCACCTGCAGAAATACAGATGAATACCTGCATTCTATTGTACAAAAAACTAAATCAGCAACATCTTTAATAAGTAAATTTGATAAGCGAAACCACGAAGATACTGTCGAATTAGTTGATGATCTTACTGAAAGCCATGCAGCATCAGATTCTGAACTTATTCATGAGAATGTTGGATATGTTGATAGTGGCAGGCCTCACACACAACACGCAACAAAGACCACAGTAGATCCGGACTGTGCTAAAGTTGAAGTAGATTCCAATTTGGTACGTACAAATATGCTTGCATCGGTTAGTGTGGTTAAAACGGAAAGGATGAAATCAGTTCAAGAGAAATTGAATAACAGTAACAATGTTGTAGAGCAGTTGAGCAATGTTGAGTTCTTAGCAGAAGATGAGCACGTGGAAGAGGACGTTGATGAAGAATACAACATGGGTGAATATGAAGAAAGTGAATATAAAAGAAGACTTTTTCCCAAAATTACGTCCGCATGCAGTTTAGAAGTTGATGGTTACCTGGAAGAAGTTCCACAAGAGCAACAAATCGGAAGTAATGCAAAACACTGTGAAGAAAATTCGCTTCTAAGAAAATTTGATAAGCAGACAACAGCAGAAGATGACGAGGCTGAGGTAGACGGGGAGTACTTTTATGTATTAAATACTGATGCAGTTAAGCAGGAATATATTTACGAAGAAGACAATGCAACAGCAACAAACATTACCGAAGAAAGCACAGCAATTGAGTTGATACATCTAGGCGACATGGATGATGATGATACCAAATCAGTCAACTCAGTTGCATCACTTGATAATGTTGAGTATCTTATGGACGATGAAAGTGGAGGTGAAGAAAACAATACAGCTCATAAAATGGATCGCACGACAATAGCAGCAGTTTCGCAAACAACAAAAACAACAGCAATGAACGAATCAATATCGAAACCCGTTAAAATTGCGAATAATAAACGAGTAAGTGCTCAATGTACAAAGCGCCAAGTTGCTGCCAGTGGAGCAGATTCCAAGATGTTCGTTTGTGAAGTGTGCGGCAATCATTTTACAAATCGCAGCTTAATGAACTATCACATGCGTATACATCGCAACGAAAAAAGCTACGAATGCGAGTAAGTTTTTGCCATTCCAAGTAGTTGGTGTTTAATTAAATAACAAATATTATCTTCCGTAACGTATATAGGTTATGTTTCAAACGTTTCAATGCACCATGCAATTTAACAGCACATATGCGTATACACACTGGTGAAAAGCCATATAAGTGCCATTTTTGTGGACGTTTCTTTCGGGATCGTAGTACACAAATCAAGCATGAACGGTAAGTTTTTGGAAATCAATGTATGTATGTTTAACACAATAATTACGTGTGTCCTTACAGTGTACACACAAACGAAAAACCCTATCATTGCACCATATGCGGCAAATCCTTCTCACTTTCCACTAGTCTGCGTGCGCATGAGAAGATACACACCGGCGAAAAACCGCATAAGTAAGTATGACTTTTTTAATAATCGAATGAGAAACTCACATTTTTCTGTTTACTTGTAGATGCGAATCATGTGCTAAATCGTTTAAATTACCTCACCAATTGAAGGCGCACTTGAAAACACATCTACACAAAGCTTTAGAATCAGAACAAGGCGCGATATATAAATAAATTGTATAACTAGGCAGATATTGAATGTAATTTTGATTTTTCTTACATTAAATAAGTACATTTGCAATTATAAATATTATTGATATTTTCGGTTTATTTCTTAATTCATTTATATTTTTTTTTTTACTTTTCGCTTGAATTATGTATTCCTTTACAACAATTGGCATAGGGACACCTTGTTTTTTCAAGATCTGTCCGTACAATCGTAATCTGTACTAAAATTGTCACATATGTATATGCACTCGTTCATACACACAACATCCATTACTCGTAAACAACTTCATATCCAGCCGCAACGTATTGCGTTTCCTTTTGTTTGTGTGTAATCGTCTGAAGATGTGCTTTGAGTTGATGTTGCAATGTAAATGATTTCTGACACACCAGACAGCTGTTAATCCCAGAAAAAAAAAATGAAAACGATAGAAATTTGACGAAATTAATCTTCATAGTGTTAGACTACATACTTGAAATCTTTTTGACCTAAATGCAATTTTGTATGATTCTTAAGAATAGCCGAATACATGAAACTTTTTCCACATGTTTTACAAGAATATGGTCGAGTATTTGTATGCACTCTGGAATGATAATAGTTATGTAGTCAGTTATGTGTATTTATTAGAGGACACCCTCAAATATGGAGATTACCTTTCATGACGATGTTTCTCACTGCGATCTATAAAACGACGATCACAAAATGAACATTTGTATGGTTTTTCACCAGTATGCCTACGCATGTGATTTTTCAGTTCGCACACCTGTCGAAATTTTTTGCCGCATAACCTAAATAAAATAGGAATTAATATTAAATAATTCATAAATAATTGTAATTTATAGTGCTTACTCGCATTCATGTGGTTTTATATTCGAATGCAATGACATGTGATATTGAAAGGATGGTTTTTTCGAATATACATTACCACATATCGAACACATATAAGATGTGGGCAAAGGTGGACGATATGATTTTTTTTCAACACAGCCATTTGATTTTTTAGGCGGCTTAGAAGTTTGCTTTTGTCTTTTAGCCGATTTCTTTGCTGGAATTCTCCGTGCTGGTTTTGCTTTAGTCTCTTCTTCTTCGTCTTCATAAAATTGTCCTTCGTGAACTTCATTCTCTTGTTCTTTTTTAATATTATCCAATACATTCTCTATTTCTATATACGAATCAACAGTTTCAATTGGTATGGTCTCTACATAATTATCCTCATCTGCGTCCGATGACAAAGATTCCTCGTCCGTCATGTCCGATTGATTAATATTGAATGCATTATTGATACGACGATGCTCTTGTCGAAATGTCTGTAAATCATCGATAAGATATTCCAGATAACTGTTCTCATCTTCATTGTCATCATCAATGTCTGAATGTTTTGCGTGACGATCTTTACATAGACTTTCCAAATACACTTGCGAGTTGATGCACATTTGACGAAAGTTAAACCAAATGCGTGTTAGATCGAAACATTTTGCACAAATTTTTGTCGGCATTTCCGGTGAATTTCTTATCTAGAGAAAATATTCGTTCACCTTTATATGGATGCAATAAATACAAAATGTATACTGTACGTACCCGTACTCCACAACAAAATTCTACTTTCTCATACAGTCCCAAACCATTCGTTTTACTGGTGCTATCCTTGAAGAGATCATGCATCTTCTCTTCGTCAAACTCATCCAAACAGGTGCGACATTTTAAAATTATCTTATGAGCCATTTTCTTCTATATAAATACAATTTATTATTTTTTCAACAAGTTTATAAGTCCTTTATTGTGTTGTTTATAAATTTGGTATGCTCAAAAAACGCAGAAAACGATGTAGAGGGTACTGTCAAAATTGCGCGTTACCAACTGAATGAATAGCGTATAAAAAGTATTACCAAAGAAACGACTGCAGATAACGGCCATTTACACAATATTTTAAACTCTATTAACACATGGTATAATTATAGATGAGCAATTGAAAACGTTTTCTCTTGACTCAGCTTATAATGTCAGACACAATGTTCGAAAGCGACAGTGCAGCAGCTTCAATTAGCGCATGTTGGTTCCGAAGAAAGCGGAAATTGATTTCAGAAAATTGAACGATGTTACCATTGAACAGGGGTTTTCAATTTCCCGCATCCATGAAATATTCCATCCGTTAGGGCAAGCAGATAGTTTACTACTCTTGACCTATAAAGTTTATATCATGTGTTTATTGGAAAACAGCTTTCAGTTCAGGTGTAGAGAATTAGGAATTTCATACTTGATATCTCTCATAGATCGATGAACCACGTATCAATTGAACTTCAAGGATTTGATTGTTACTTGATATCTCTCATAGATCGATGAACCACGTATCAATTGAACTTCAAGGATTTGATTGTTTTGTGTTGTCAGACGCTGTGTTATTTTCCTAGATTTTATTGGCTAAAAATTAATTAAAATTCTTGCGTTGGAGATTTTATCTCTCCGAAAGTAGCTATTAACAAACATTTTCTTTTGGAATAAATTGGGTTTTCTTTAAAGATATTCAAGCATACATTTTAAAATTTATTTTCTGCCATTTTTTCTTCAGGATTTTTGCTCAATTGTCACGAATTTTCTCTTTAGTTTATTATCCATATCATTATACTGCGTGAAGAATAAAAAAAACTTGTTTGGTGCAAAAATCGATTTATGGAAAACAGCCCTCTGGTGGGCTAAGTAGATTGCCCCTGACCGATAAGATTTAATAGGACGTTGATAAAAAAAATTGCATGCCAAAAACCATAACAGTGTAATTATTTTTTAATGAACTTGCTACTTCAACTTGTTATCGTGTTATGATGCCTAGGTCACTTTCGGAATTGAATTGATTCATTCATCAACAAACTCGTTATATTTATACTCTGTGGCAAGACTCTAATCGAGTAGAATTACGATTTGGAGTACAACGGAGTAAAGAGAGTCTGCAGGAATTCGATACCGATATTGAACGCTTATGCCATCTAGTGTTCTCCAATAATTCGGAAAAATTAATCGAAAAAATAAAAATAGAAGCATTTATAGGCGGTATTCATGATGGAGAGACTAAGCGTGCCATAGTCATGCTTAATGTGTCAACCAATGCCACGAATACTCCAACTAGAAGAAGAAACATCAGATCTGACTGAAGTAGCGTGGCAGACAGTAAAATCAGTAGTGCAGCTTGAAGCAAAAACAAAGGTCGATGTGAAAATTAATTTACTGGAAAGGACTTCATTGTAGACGTGTATCTGTCAACTCTTCACAGTAGTTGCGTTTGACGTTCTCAAGCACAAGGGCTACAACATAAAACACACAATTATTGATTTTGTTCTAGTGCTACTACCTTGGCATCACCTTAGTTTTATTGCACCATGACTGATTTTTTATCAAACGTCAATGAATGACAGTTGTACTTTACTTCCCTTTGGAAATTATGTCAATATTGACATTCTATGAAAAATAATGCAGATTCTAATTCAAATTTGCTCAGAATGAAAGACCTTCTATTTTTATACCAATGGAGTGTTTTGTAGCTCTCTAATACTTACCAACTTTCCATCCCTTAAGGGGACTTACATACAAATTTAAAAACATCCGTTCAGAAATATCCTGATCCTGGAAAAATTCATATCTTTTATTAAATTTAATAAATTCACGTAAGGACGTTTTATGTGAATATTTTCAAACTATGGTATATATAATGAAAATTTTTTGAAAATTTATTTGATAAATATGTATGGGATTTCTTAATTTTAAATTATGCATGCACAGTGATTGCATTCAGGATTCAATGATCACGTTTTTTAACCTTGCCATTTTTTACTGCACGTAATTTTTTGTTCGAAGTCTGATTTATTGTTCCTTTCTTTTTCTTCGACGGTTTACCCAAATCATTAATGTTAATCGAAGCTGACTCATCTTCGCCTCCATATTTCGCTAGTAATGAATCCATTAACGTATTATAACTATCCTCTCTAGATTTATGTCTTTCCATCATTTGCTGTTCTAGACTACTACCACTTGCATCGTTCGATTTGGCTGCCTGCTTCCTTCTAGATAGTATCTCTTCGGATTCCTTCAATTCACGAGCATATTTCTTGTGACGACGTTGTCGCTTTTGTGCAGACTCTTCTGTGAACATTTTAAATTCGGGCACTTCACCATCTGCTATCATTTTGCCAACAATGTCTTGCAGACGAGGCTCATCTTCGATTTTTAAAAACGGCACATTGTTCATCATATAATTAATACATCCCTTACCAGAGAGGTAAGCCTTCTTAATATCAGAACGTTCCAGCTCAGAACCAGTATAAGTTTTCTCATAGTTGTTAATGTCTTCTTCCGTGATAGGCTTGAAAATTTTTCTCCACAAATCCAACCAAGATGTAAGTTTACTCTCCAAATCATCATCATCTATAATGTTTTGCTCGTCGTATACGGCACGTTTACTCCTATCTGTTAATACTTGATACACTTTGGATAGCACTTGGAACTTTTCCGTAGCAATTTTTTTCTCAGACTCATTAACACGGTCAGGATGTACTTGAAGTGACAATTTGTAATAGGCCTTCTTGATGTCTTTCGAAGTAGCATCCTTTTCAACTTGGAACAATGCGTAAACGTCCCGAGTACCAAAGTATTCTTGGCACAAATCTAATGTGGACATTTTTTAATATTTAAATGCCTCAATTAAAGTATAAAAAACTCCCAAAAAAATATACACATCAATGTAATGAAATCAATCAAAACAATGCGCGCCAAATACCGATTAAAATTAATCGATTGTACATAAATCCATAGAGTATCGTTCACTATCTCATAAGTGGTATAGCACTAATCGATTGGCACAAATTCATTGCGCAAAGTTCTGTGTCAACCCGTCATACGCCACATACGCTGACGTTTATTTCTAACTCAACGTATTGTTCGATGTACAAGAGTTTTGCATAAAATTCTGTGGTCATAAAAACAATTTTTTTATTGGAGAATATATTGTGAAAATTACTATGTGCCAAAATATCAATAAAAGAAGAATGTCAAAATCTGTTAAGGCAGTGTCAAAATATTAAATGTTGGTTTTGAGTTAAACATTTTTTTTTAACGAAAAGCATTCAAAACGGCCAGCAATTCTGGCGGAGGGCAGACTGTTCCTTATACTGGTGTTTTTAATTTTCGCGAAATATTTCATTATCACATCTCATTTCATTTCTATCATAATTTCATCATTTCAATTTACTATCATTACTATCATTTTGATGTACAGCGTTATCGTATTAGTATTTTTTCACAGAATTGGCAGTTGTCATTTTACGCATGAAAGTAGAAAACGTTCAACTTATATGCGTTCAAATACTTTTAGGCGCGTGTCTATAGACTTTATCCCATGAGATCGCGTTTTTTCTACTCTACAGTCAAATGCACGCATACGAATATGCGTTAATTGATGTTTCTCTCTAAGGCTGATGTTACACAGAGACTAATGATCAAGAGTTGTTGTTGCTTTCAATACAAAATTAAAGTTTTGGTTGGTTAAAACAGCATAAAATCCTCTCGCAGACGATCACGAAATGAACGGTCATCAGTAGGCAAATCAAAGTGCCGTGAGAGTGTTGAATAAATATATTTGAAGCAAAATTCCTACCATTTCGATATTGAAAAATTTTGTATCATCAATGCAGAAGAAATCTTAATGTGGTTGAAATATTGAGATAAATTGAGCGTAAAATATCCATGACTTTCATGACTGTGACTCTCTGTATAACATCTGCCGAAACTTATCAACTCATCAGAATACGAAAATGCTTTGTACGGACTAGAACAAAGCATTTTCATATTCTTGCTGTTACAACAACTTTTAAATTCAGAATATTTTGTTTAATATAACAATATATTGACATATTATTTTAATTTTTAAATATTAATATTTGTGAAAAACGTCAAGAACTTCAAATTGATTTGCAGATTTTTACAAATCTTGTACCATTTAAAACGCCAATTTGGTATTGAGGGAAAGCAAAAAGCCGTAATAAACCAGCATTGTTGAGAGATTTATTAAGTATATATATTTTTTTACAATTAATAAGAATATTTGAAATCATAATTTTAATATTATTGCATTACGTTTTTGAAATAAAATAATTGGACACCAAATTATCATAAACTGACAGCTTATATCGTTATTGGAATACGATATTTTAAGGGTTTTGCCTGTTCTATTTTGTTAAAGGGAATCGGGATATACATTCTTTTTTTACCAATTTACCAAATTTAAAAATTTTGCTCAAAATGTTCACATTTCGTAAAAAGAAAAAACAAAACACAAAAAACGTGTACATATATGCTACTTAAACAAAAGTAGTATTCCGTTGTAGTAGATGAACTTATAAAGGACGGGTAACATATTTCTGTTCTTTCTCCTATACATTTTTCTCTTTCATATAAACATCATCGTTAGCTTTGTGATATTCTGATCTATCACCGTTGGTATTTGCGCTCTCATTTATCACTTCGAAATATTGTAGAGCAGCAGCAACAGAACGTGGAGGCACATTGAAAAGTGGATGTGTTGGTAGAAGCTCATTTGCTGGATCACCCAGCACTTGTGGGTTTAGTGTCGATTCCGAGTGTTGAGCAACAGCTACACCACTTAGTGTATAGCAGGTGTGATAGAGATCTTGTGGTCTATATATATGTTAATAGTAATTAATTAAAAATGTAAAAAGACCTATGTTATTGTACTAACTTTCCGGGCTTATCAATTAATCCACCATTTGATTTTTGACAACATAACAAAATATACTCCTGCAAGGCAGCCACATCAAATAGTGATTGTTTGACCAGTTTGCCTATTTCGAATATTTAATCATTTAATGAAAATTAAATCATTTACCATATTGTTAATTCATGTGAATGTACCTTCATTAGCAATTATCGCTTGTGTTATTGGTATCGTTGCACCAACCCAAAACGAATAACAACCATCAACCAGTTTATTAGTACGTCCTTGAAAACCACCTTCGTATGGCATTTGACGTTGCACATTCCATTTCTGATTACAGTGGAGACGGTAGTCAGTTTATAATATTTAGGTAAACAATTCACAGTTGTACCACTCACCAACAGACTGTCCGTATTACATTTGTGTCCTTCATTAAGTAATGCTAGCGCAGCTATGCCACAAAATGTGTAACCACCATGTGCTTCTAAGTCGGGTGCACCACCAAAACCACCTTCATATGTTTGACAACTTGCAATCCAATCGCCTGTCTTATCAAAGAGTTTAGCCAGTGTTTGTGCAGGTACATTTGTTAGTTTTGCGCACGATATCGCGCAATAAGCACCACGTACATCCGTTTCACCATCAACATGCATACGAAAAGCACCATCTTCTTCTCGAATAGAGAACAGGAAACGAATAAGTGATTCGCGATCTATGGCGCGATAGGCGCTGGGTGTACCAATCATACATAAACAGTTTACAGCTGCATATGTAGGCGCCAAATGTGCCGCTTGACCAGGGCCACCACCAAAACCACCAGTTGGTTGACGGCAACTGCACTCGCCCATACACACACAATGGAAATATAATATGTAGAAGATATAGAAACTACAGCAACATTAAAATATATGCATGTACCGTATTAGGAATTCCACGACATGCTCAAGTGTCTCATTACAGAATGTAAAATTCAATAAATGTGCTGCCTGCATTATCCAATAGACATTCCACGGTCGACTACTATCGAGGCATTCGTAATTGGTGGGCAGACGATGTAGCATGGATTCTAAATAGCGTTGGTGCTCTTCACGATGAAACTGTGCTAGGTTTTTGTCTAAATGTTGCAGCTCCTGGAAACGATCATAACATCGTTCCACGGAACTTTCTGTCTTTTGCTAAAATATATGGGTTTTTATTTTATTGAAATGTACTTTGTCTACACTTCCTGCAACATACTTGTTCTCTTGATGTGACTGTGGAGACCTTTTCGTCATCGAACTTCAATTGTTTTATTTGTGTGTAATCACGAAATATTAATTCTATTTCGGAGTTCATTTTCTTAGTTTATTTTGCAATATTTTTTGTTTTAATTTGAAACGATAGTACAAACAAAAACTAAAAAATAAATCAGAATAAACCGTTGTCGAAATGAACGTTCTTGCCTGATTTTTTTATTATGATTCTCTTCTTCTTCTTTTGAATATTAATTCTTGACATTTGATCAGCTGTAACAGAAAATCAAATTAATGAGGTAAAGAAATTAGAAGTTAGCAAACCAAATTCACACATCTTAATACAAAATGATCTAAATCATTATTTATTGCATTTAAAGCATCAATTCCTTTTTTACATATACATACACTTATCCATATACCGGCAAGTTAATTTATGTTATTTTTCAAATTTTCAGAGTACGATGCATACATTACTATATTTATTATTAATTCACTTCTTTTTTGGAATTAATCGAGTTGTTGCCTCAATATCAATTAACAGAATTGTAGTTCGTACACCAAAACTAAATGACATTGGATTAATATTTGGTAATATTTGGTTCTGATGCATATTAATATCATAGACACAATCAATTAATTTTAATTATAATTCAAATTACACCTATAGATGTATCTATTGTTAATACAGCAGTAAATCAGAAGAAAGAAATACTTGAATATCGTATACGACCGGATGGTACATGTTGGCTAAATCTAACTAATAATCATATGATGAAGGATGTGAGTAAAGTAAAATAAAGAGCAGAATATTTAGCTAGTTTTAAAAAACAAGAAGTAAAATTCTCGCATTTGCAATTTTTGACCTTCATCTCCACGGTTATTGAAAGTTCAACTTATGATTTACATGATTTATAGCCTAGACAGACGGCAGCCTAATTCCGGATTACCGAGTTAATTCGAAATAACTCGGGCATTAACTGCAGCTAATCCGCATTAACTCTATGAGTTAATTCTCAGAATAAAAGAGGATTAGCGCATTTTGCGATGGCAACACTGCTGAAAAATCTCTATTGTGAATTTTTCTCGATCCATTTTATAAAATATTAGGTGTGTTCGCTTATAAAAAACTTTCAACAATTATTAACAGTTTTCAACATGAAAAGGGTTGGCGAACAAATAAATCCAGCTGTCAATTACGAACTGTGAATGTCAATTTACAAGTTTCTAATAGTTTTCAGTTCACGTACTTGTAGATTTTCTCATATCGAGAGTGACAGATGACAGAAATTGATAGTGATAGTAATGTAAGTGAGCAGACCTAATAAAAGAGCAATTAGCGGTTTAGTTAATCCCCAATACTGCCGTCTGTCAGGCTAATATTTTATTCGGATTAAGTGCGGCGGTAATCCGGATTATGGCTGCCGTCTGTCTAGGCTATTATTCATTTCGGTCAGATGTTTGTAACCACTTGAAGGAAGCTTCGGAGATTAAGAAAAGTATAAATATTGTTGCCTAAATAGGCAATTTACGATCTGTCAATTTACGTAAGAACATACAAAATTGCATTTGATTCTTTCCGCTACGAGCAACGGGTACGTACGTCACCGTCATGTGGTGGTGAGTTTTCCTAAACACGACAATCCCATAAGATTTATCATGTCAGCTAACTCTGTCTGCTAGTAAAATTTCTCTATCAACACAATGCAAGAGCGTAAGAAAAATCCTCAAAAAATGAGAAAAAAGTAAAAAAAAGTACGCGAGCGGAAAATTTGTACTAGTAATTTTCAAAATCCTTCAGTTCGAATTTTTACTAGTAAAAATATTACCAGTAAAAATTTTCAAGAATTATCACAGAGAGGAAATAATTTGCTCTCAATTTCCCCTCTTTTACTGGTTTTTGACGTATGCGAACTCGTTTCCAGTAAAAATTAGTAAAATTTGTAATAATTTCAATTTCCAATAGACAAGTCCGAAAAGTGTGTTACCAGCTCTAATCAGCAGTATAGAACTTAAAAATGCAATGCGAAGGTTTTTCTTCTAGTTTTTAAAACATGATCTTACAATAAGTACCCTTTATTTGAATCTGTTAATTTCCGTTAATTTCTTAGGCCAGTAAAGTTGTTGGTGGTAATTTTGGTGAAATTGCTCCTGGTGCAACACAAACTGTTTCATTGATATGGCCTACTGTGGTACGTTGCACATGTGTATACATACGGCATATGTAAAGGGTGGACCAATAAGTCCAGATGTTATTTTCACATTGACAGTTTATAAAAGCAATAGTTGGTTATACGCATTATACGCATATTTCGTATCATTTTAGTCACTTTATAATCGTGTCGGATTTTGTCCAATACAAATTGTCACAACAAATGAGCTGAGTGAGCAATGCAAATTGAAACATATGATATATTTTGATACAAGATTTACGACCATCGATCCTGAGGGGCGCACCTTTAGAAAGTGTAAGTGGTAAACATAAACATTTTAGTATGGGAAAAGTATCTGGGCTTTTTAGTCAAAGTGGCAGGGTGTAGAAATATGGTATCATGTTTATCACACGCTACCAAAATGTGTCCTTATTTTCTTCTTATTCATTATGGTTCTTTAATTTGGTTTAGTAAAAAATTATAATGATTGTAACAATTGGGATAAGGATTATTTACGTAATTGCACACCAGTCGATTGTGAGGAGCGTTATTTTGGACGTCGTAGCTTTTATAATTACACCACGGAGCAGTGTGAAGAAGTGCCACATTGCTGTAAACGTAATCAGGTGCAGAGATCAGATATAATTGTGATTTGAATAAATTTTATGAAAACTGGTCCATTTATGTATCCACAGTTGTATGATCCTTGGGCGAATGAATGCATTGATACAGAGAATTTTTGCACTGAGGATGATATTGAAATGATACGACAGGGTAAATTTGAAAAAAATTTTCTGGATTTTCGACCTTCAACATCGGTAAGTAGTATGGATATTTGTATATTTTTACATGTATCATTTGGAAAAAGATGGACATGGTATAATAAATAAGTAGCTGCACTTATCGTTTTCACAAGACATATTTTTTTGAAAATCGTACAACCATATTTTCAAAAATAGACAAAATCTGTCAGTATTAAAAATTCAAATCAATTATATTTCTGTCACTCTCAACGTATATTAAAAAAAAATTATAAACCTTTACCAAATTTATGGATTTGTTGCAATCTAAATTTTCTGTTTTCTTCATATGTGTCATGTTCTCATCTCAGTACAGGTAAATTTTGTGACGTCATTTTCACAAAATTTCCCCAACAAACGATTTTAAGCAGAAGTATGCTTTTTTCCTTTCTTCATGTTTCATCAAATATCGGATTTCGTTTGATATGCGAATTATTGAAGAGTGATAGTGCTTTTATGGCCTACTATTTCTGGCCATAAACTCAGAACTCAGTCGTCATAAGAAAGAAGAAACTCTCAAATTAAGAGATAATCAAAAATATAAATACTTTTGTCATTTTTATATTTTAAATAATATATTGTATATTTATTTTTTCTGTATATTTATTTTTAAGAAATGTTAATTTTCAAACATTTGCTAATTTATACCACCCTCAATGATTGGGAGCATATTCTTTCTTTCTGATGTAGTTGATTTTGAATTTATTAGTAAATATTCGAAATTGGTCGCTACCAGCTTATTACATAACACCCTAATATAAAATTTATAAAATTAGAATTCATAACTTTTTTCGTATGATATTTATAAAATTATAATAAAAGCTTTATTTGAAATAAATGAAAAGCCTTCGGTATATGTAGCATAATATTCAAGGTGAAATTATGAGGCGCCGTGGCTTAGTTGGTTAAAGCGCCTGTCTAGTAAACAGGAGATCGTGAGTTCGAATCTCGCCGGGGCCTTCCTTGTGGATATTTATTTTTTCTATAATTTTTAATATAATTATGTTAGTACAAAACCGTTTTTTTTTGTAATTTAATGCACAGCCATCAAATACAGTTTGTAATGAAGACGATGGATTTAAAGTAGACAGCACTTCAACTAAAGATGAGACGGTAAATTCAGTTCATCGACGTCAAACATCATCAAATAGTTTTGCTAATACCAATAGTAGTGAAGATGGTGAAGGTCTATGGCCATACTGGTTAAAAGGTTTAGCAGATGGATTACTTATAGTAAGCAATTACATATATCCAATTACAATTACATTATATTCATTTAATAATTAATGCGAAAAAAGGTTGGTGTCATCATATTTTTTCAGGTTGTAGCAACAATTGCAATTTATATTATGATTTGTTTTATAATATTCCTAATTGTTACGTGTATAACGCGTCGTAGTACAAAGCAAAATTGTGACATTAAATATAATACATTAAGATCGCCGGTTAGCTCAGAGCATACAGTGGCACCAAGATATACAGCCTCCAGTTTATTATCACACGAACGTTAGATCGCTTGGATGTATTGTATGAATGCAATTGATGAACATTTTTTTTTTTCGAATATTTGTACATTTACTTAAATATTATTTTATTATACTTACTGTATTAATGTGTTAATAAAATAACTAATATTGCTGGTATGACCCATACACCATATCACACTTAAAAAAAATTTTGTCACAATTCTTTGAAGAGATTAAATTTGACGGCGTTAAGAACGAGATAAAGGAAATTTTCACATTTTCATCAAAATCTTTGAGAATAAGATGATTTTTTCATTCTGATATATTTAAGTTGATTTAAAAAAATTATTTTAAACTGAAAATTTAATTAAACACATTTGTACTGTTGTTGTACTGTTGGGAATTAAGAACAACAATGGCCGTCTAGCAAGCTGAGTTGCCAATTCTCTTAATATCAAAGTGTTAAGGATATGCAGGCAATGCACGTTACATATTCTGGCATAGAAATCGGGGCAAAACGCACAATTGTACGTTTTATTGGATTTTAAAAATGCCACAAATATCATCCTTAACACTTCATGTACATATGTATGGGGTAGGGTATTCACACGAAATCAATACATTCCCACGTTATGAATTGTATGCATATTAGGGTGCACCTTATTTTCAACTTGGAAAAATATGGAGCACTTCTTCCTTTGCAATTGTTAATTTGAGCATAAAAATAAAAAATTGCTGTAAAGACACAAAGTCGTGCCACATCTGATATATTTCAATTTTTCACTTTTTGGGAACACTTTGAAGGTAAAAATACATTTTTTTGCGAAAAAATCTTTTAATTTGTTATTGTAAAATGAAAAATATTAATGAATTTGAAAAAAAACTCTCTAGCGTTACCTCGTAAATTATGTAGAGAAATAGTGTTCAAAATTTCAAAATGATCGCTGTAGTAGTTTTGAAGTTATGAGGGACACCGACTTTGAAAACGTGAGTTGTGGGAAAAACGCTTTAAAGTTTTGAATCATAAAAAAGTTGGTATGAAACGTTCAGAAGCGAGTTCTATCGGCTTACCTCATACTGAATCATCTATGCCAGTCCATAAAGGATGTTGCAATTATCCATGATGTCTAAAGCATCTTTTTGCTCTTGTCTACGGTGAATCCTGCCTTCTTTTGTTTGTTTTTCAGCTTCCTGCTCGGCCTATAAGCATGGAGTCAGTTGATCGCGCGGTATAAAGAGTGTCATAACTTCGTTAATTTTGCTCCATTTGGCTTGAAATTTAGACACATTATTCAACAAAAAAAAAAAATTTAAAGACCCTTATGTAAAGATAGTCGTCGTAGATTGTCATTTAAAGTGGCTGTTAATATATTCATCTTATTAAAATTTAATCATAACATAAAATGAAACTAAATAATTAATGATGGGTCCTTTATGTCTCGATTTTGTGTAGAAAACATGTTGGTTATGACTATTTTTTCAAGAAAACTTATGTTATTGCAAAAAACAGTACACAAAGATACATTGAGGACTATGCCAAAATAGAAATCCAGGATCACATCCAATTTTTACTTTGCCTGTATAACTAAGGTTTACACTAATGCACATATTTATATAAGTAAATTTTTTGAATGAATCTACTACAAAAAAATAGAAACAACGAAGAGAAGTTGCAATACCTATGTACATTCATTTTTAAAGCAAATATTCTATATATGTATATTATATGAATTAAAAAAAAAACAATTAAAAAATACTATAATAACAATATTAAAAAATGGCGTAAGCAGTAAAAACAACAACGAATATAACAACAAGAATCCCAATTCTATATGTATTATCACCATCATCTTATTTGTGGTGGGTTGCTGCATGTAAGTCTGGTGTGTTTTAATTTAAACTGACATATGGGAAAAGGTTTACAATCGCAATATTTTATAAGAAGGCATACCCAATAGGAAAAAAATTACATTACATATTTTAGGTTTCAATATGTGAATTTGCAATTTTACTTATATTCAAAAAATGTTGCTAAAGAAATACATACAACAAAAATTCTATAAGACTAACCTTTATTGAGTTCGGTAATTTAAATACCCACTGTCTTGCCAATTCTTCAGATTGTAAATTAAAATTTATTTCCAGGTGTAATTGACTTACAATATAAAATAGAAATTTCATAATATTTCTCTGTATAATGTAAGAGTACACCACTGTGAAAACAGCACTTAGTTCACAATAGACTTCAACAATTTTGAAATTTTAAAGTTTTAATGAAAAATTAATATTATATTTTTAAAAATATGCAAATTAATTTTCAACTTTCCGCTGGTCAGAAAGTTAACATACATATACATATTTCCATCAGCACATACAAACTTAACAGGTTGAGGAGTACAGTAGCCAGTCAGTCGTCAGTAGTTAAATATAAGAACATTGCAGACAGTTTGTCTATAGAATCTTTCAAAATAAGTGACAAAAAAAAAAAAAAAATTAAAATAGAATAGAAGGCAACAAAAAGGACTTTTTTTTGCTTTTATACTCATTAAAAAAAATAACAGAAGAACGTTGCATAAAGCCAATTAAATTAAGAAATCTGATGCAACTGCTGTGATGATGCTTTTATGCTTCTTCTTTTTCTTCTTCTTCACCTTTATCGTCTGGATCGTCTTCTTTTAATGGGAGTTTTACCCAAAGCAAGCTTATGCTAACGATATATACAAACATATTGTTTACATACACACACACACACACACATTTATTCATAGATATATGTGTGTACATTAAGGTGAGTGAAAAACATTATTTCATACAACGGTTTTGGAATACATGTAGAAAATTGCCGTTTTACGGGTGGCTGAAAAATATAGAAAAAAAATGTCATTATTTTCTACTTATTTAGTTTATTTATGTAGTTTTATTTTAAAAAAAAGTTAATATGTGGCACTTAAAGCCCCGAAGGGCTGTTAGGCCGAGATTCTCTTCCATTACTGGTGTTCGTGTTAAATTTTGGACAGTATTAGAGGGCAAGCAATTGGCAATTCTTCCGGCAGTAACAATTTGCCATGAAAAAGCTTCGAAAAAAACTCTGTGACAAAGTTCAGAAAAAGTGATGTCACAAGGGTTATGCCGTTGGGAATCAGCTAAAATAAGTAAGCCCCTTATAATACTGTACTGGGGGTGTAAATGCCACATATTTTTTTTTTAGGAACAATAATGTTAGCGAGTTTAAATTGATGAAATGAAAAATTGTAGTTATTGTGGAACCGTATCGAAATCTCTAAAATGTGACTTAATACATGATTTCTCAATGCATCGATTAGCATTTTTCCTATAATTATTTTCTAATGCTTTTGATGTGTGAAGAGATCATTTGAGAGGTCTCTATTATCACTCGCACAGCCACTAGAAAAAATCCGTTTTCAAAAAACTAATTCTGGTAAGATTTTTATTACGAAGTGAAAACACCTTAAATGGCTGTCTACGTTCATAAAACAACAAAAAATAAAATAAAATATAAATATAAAATTATGAAATAATATAAAATTGTATGTAATTTAGATTAGGCTGGAGCACCTGAAAACGACATAATAAGAAAATAATTTTTTGTAAAAAAATACCATACAAGTTCAGTTCACCCTATTGTAGATATAGTACAAAATAAATACATAAGTACTTTTTGCAAATGTATTTGCACTTCTCTCAGCTTTTTTAGTGACAATAAGAAATGCTAGTACATGTTGCAACATTCGGCGTGAGTCATCATACCGATCGAATATATGTATGTGTTTCATCAATAAACATTTTGTCATCGTATTTAGCATACTTATATTGGCTTTTGCTACTGAAATGCGTCCTACGTGTAAGATATTATAACCTATTGGAAATATTATGCAATTTTAGTCTAGTCAGTGGATCATGATATAGACCACTTGAAGATCTACATACTATTGCTTGTAAGAATTTAGGACCAGATAAGGATATAGTTGCAGGGGCATTACAATCGATCAAATTATTTGGTGTTCGTCCGTATGGACCTTGAGCCGCCCTCGCGTTCTATGATCTTGTGGATTGTAATGAGAGAGGTTAGTCCCATTTAGGATGACTACTGTTGTGAAATACGTATATATATATTGAATTTGAACAAGGAACTGTAGTGAGACTGGTTCAAAGATAAATCACTTCAAAAGCGTAGTGGTCACCAGGTGTTGTCCATCTATTTGTTCACTGACTCTAGGCATTTTGACTTTTACCTTTTACAGCTTTTACCTTATGGTAGACATATGCTAGCGCCATCACACCTTTATTGATGATAGTGCCGATATATCGATAGAAGTTCTAAGCTTCAGCAATTTGAAAATATATTTTAACTGCAAAATCATCACGGTCTGACGAAGATCAGAAATATATGTAACCGTTATTCCTAAGGAAAGAAAGCCTAATTTCGCTCTCTGGATAATATCTTTCTCAGATCCATTACTTCTTTTAGTTTTGCAATGAAATAATTATCGTTTTAAATAGGGACTCGAGATCTATTTTCACCACTCAGATAATATATTTCTTTGCTCTATTGGGTTCGTTCGCGAGACGGTGGATCAATTGCAGCTTTAAATAGGCCCGCTAGGGAGCTAATCGCATTATATGTTTATCAAACCTTTAATCAGAAAAGTTCGAGTGTGTAATTATTGAACACACTTGCCACATTCGATATGTATGTACGACAAATGACCTTTAAAAAATGTACAATATTCAGTCAACAATAACAACGTGACAAATATCACAATGTATATATCCGTAATCATGCATCGGTAAGGTAGCCGCTAACCAATAAACAGTAGCTGAACAAATCTGCCAAATCACGACCACGTCGAAAGACGACAACGACACAAAATTTCGAGCAGAAATAAAAGAAATACTAATACGAAGATGAAGAGAATGATGGTTATGATGATGATGATGATGATGATGAAGTTGATGGAAAATAAGAAGGTTAGTATTGTACTACAACGTAGTTTGCACACGTTACGTACAAAGTACTAACTTTGGAGTAGAAGCCAATTCAAAAACTCAATTCACACTTATTTTTTTTTTGTTTTTTAGTTTTAATTCTTCATTTGTATTGTCGTCATCGTTTTCCTTGTGTCTTCTGTTATAGATATACATATGTACATACATTCGTGTATGTTGATTAAATGAATGGATGCTTTTAATGAAAACAAGTCAACAACAGATATTTGATCGAGTAGAAGCTCAACTTGCTTTGTGTGCTTCACAAATGCATACACAATATACATAGTTATTGTGAATTTACAGGGTGACAGTGAGTTAGCCTTCTGATCTATAGGTTCTGATCTGTAGGTCGACCCTATTTTCGACTGACGTATGATCCGCTTAGTTATTTATATGTCGATTTTATAGGCTGATTGTAAGGTCATTTTTATTGTCATGTCAAATAAACAATGTTAATATAATAATATAAACTTAAAGTGTATTTCACCTTGTATAATATTTACTATGCACTATTTCTATTGATTCGCTATTTGTGTATTTTTTAGGTAATGGAAAATAATATACAGTGATTGCTGAATTTGGAATTGACTGAAATGACTGAAGACTTTATGCGAGTAGCGAAAGTACATATCCAGACGGTTGGTCGTCTCATGAGACGATGCTTAGAGTTTTCGAGAGAAAAATACTTCAAAATATTTTTGAGTCTACGAGCTTTTGCGTTGGAGACTTGAGAGGTAGACCGATCTTACGGTGATCGAACCAAGTAACCTGCCATTCATTAAATAACTTTTAGCTACTACAAACAATAGAATGAAGTAAAAAATTTATTCCTGCCACCACAGTATGTGAAACAAGTCGTACTGATGATGATTATACGTGTGCGGAAAAAGGAATGCAAGTAGATGAATGCAAGTGGATACGTTCAATATTGCTGTTTACTTGTTGCCTTCTTGTTGTTGGATGCATTGCTGTTGCATCACTTTAGTTCACAGTGTTTTCTTAGTATGCACTCATGTTGACTATAAGCTTTTGTTGCCTGCTGCTACTGCTGCTTCTTGATTTGTGATTTTCACAAAGCGATATCACAAACACAAAATGTTAATGAGCAATTTGAGATTGTGTGAACAGATTTCATTATTTCTTTCTCGGTTTTTTTTTTCCTTACGTTATTTTTGTTTCTCTTGTTACCCTCTTGATGAGTTTTTATATATTTTTTTTTTTTTTTGAAATTTATTTATTTATTTTTTTCTTGCAATAAAAGGATTTGACTTAGGATTTATTTTTCTTACTGTAATCAATAAAAGCGAAATTATTTTAATTGGAATTTTTTTGAATTTATTTATTTATTCTTTTAATCACGACACAATGAAAATAAATCGATAAATTTAAGACATCGATTTTTATGAAACTGGTATCGATTTACAGGGAATATACCAACTAAAAAGTACTCAAAATTTCAACATGAGCGTTGCGTAGCTTGTCAAAACTGACACAATTTCGTTTTTAAATATAATTACTGTTGCTGTTGAACAACAATAGATCACACAATTTTTTGAGTCCACTATATTTGTTACCGCAATTGCATATCTTAGTTAAGAGCGATTTGAAATTAGTATTTTAAAGTATGAAAAAGGTAAAAATGGTAAATTCTAGAGAAGAAGGAAAAAAAGTCTCGCCTAATTCCGCATTAATTCCTTTTGAATGTTTTGAAAATTGGTCCATAAGCTCTACATTTGATATAAATTTAGCAGCTATGCACAAAGATTAAGCACACTTTCCGCTATCCACACATTCCATAACACCATAAATCAGGTGTAGTAAAAAGACATCCAAAAGAAATTTTTCTAATAGATGACTTTAGTAATCTGTATCTCGCGTTGTATAAGTGCAATCGGGTTACGCTAGATGGCGTTAGAAAGATAGGATTTCGTACTAAACAAACTTTTCAGGCAGTTTTATGATTGCTTTACTCAGAATTGTTGGAGCATGCGTCAAAGATGGACACCAGTAAAGAGCAAATACGCCATATTTTACAGTTTTTCTTCGATAAAGGCGAAAACGCAAGCCAAACGGCTGAAAATGTGAATAGTGTTTATGGTCCTGATACTGTAACAGCCAATCATGTGCAATTTTGGTTTCGTCTATTCCGTTGCGATAATTTTGATGTCAAAGATGCAACACGCTGTGGAAGGCCAATTGTCGAAAATATTGATAAAATAATGGACATCGTCGATTCTGACGCACTGTTTCTTTTGCCCACGAGCTAAATATTCCACAAAAAACAGTTGGAACCATTTAAATAAGGCTGGATACAAAAAGAAGCTCGATGTACGAGTATGGGTGTCACACGAGTTAACGCAAAAAAACCTCATGGACCGAATTTCCACCTGCGAATTGCTACTGAGGCGCAACAAAATCGATCCATTTCTAAAGCCGATGGTTACTGGTGATAAAAATGGGTCACTTACGACAATGTCAAGCGAAAACGGTCGTGTTCGAATGGCGGTTAGATGGCGCAAACGGTGGCCAAGCCAGGATTGACGGTCAGGAAGGTTTTGCTATGTGTTTGGTGAGATTGGCAGGGAATCATCTACTATAAGCTGCTCCCCTACAGCCAAACTCTTAATTCGGACCTGTACTGTCAACAATTGAATCGTCTGAAGGAAGCAATCGCCCTGAAGTGGCCAGCTTTGGCCAACAGGAGAGGAATTGTGCTCCATTAGGACAACGCCAGGACACACACATCGATAGTGATTCGCCAGAAGCTTGGTATGGAGGTTCTTATGCATAGACCGTATAGTCCGGACCTGGCACCAAATGATTACTACCTGTTCCTGTCTATCGCGAATGATTTTGCTGGTGAAAAATTCGTCTCAAGAGAAGCTTGTGTTTCTCAATACAGACGAGGGTTTCAATGAGATTGGCATTACGAAATTACCTTCAAAATGGCAACAAGTTATCGAATAAAACGGTGCATATTTGACCTAAATCGGATCTTTCTAACTATGCTAAATAAAACCTTCAATTTAATGCAAAAATAATGAATTCATTTTTACTAGACCTTATATGAATTGTTTTCTTGATATGATATTGATATGAAATCGAATGCCTGTATACAATTATCTATGGATTTGTATAGGGAGTTAAGCGGCGATGTTTGTAGCTATTTATATAGGCAGGTAGGTAAGGTGGCTGTCATACATTACTATATGTAGTATATACAATATACCAATACTCTCACAAAAGGAGAAGAAAGTGTAATGAATAAACAAAATAACAAACACATATGATTTTGCAATTTTTTCAAAAGGAAACCCATTTGAAAGCACGAGTCCCTTACCTCTAAACATTCACACCATGATAACCTTCTGCATATGTAACATTTCTTTCTTGAGGTGTTCATCAAATTATCAATATTATTATGTAGCAAAAACTATCATGAATATCACTTGCATAATTATTTAAAACATATGAGCAGGTTGATACATACATATATGATATCTATAACCACCACAACACCACGCCCATTCATCATTACATTATTTTGGTAATTTGCAATTACATTAAATTAGTTTTATATGTTTAACATGTATAACATAACATACATATAGCAGAAGTATGAATTTTTTACAAATGTCATTATTTTTTTTTGTGTCTTGAGCTACTCGTATATTGTACTCCTATGTCTGAGGCTAACTGGTATCGTAATATGGATACACCAAAACATTTACATACGTACATATGAATAGAATACAAAAAGGTAGCAACTGATCGCTATGATAATTTCCATAATAATTAATTGTAAGAAGAATTTATGTTACTCTATCCACTCATCATTTCGTTCATACATAACTACTATCGTCGTTACATTAGGTACTTTTTATACGCGATTGACCCTAACATACCTACCCTTAGTTAAGAGCTTTATACGACGAGTATATAAGAATTATTCGTACATACTTGAACTTATACCGTCTTTTTGTTATTAATATAACTTGACTTGGTTAACTTTTGGTGGCGGTTCACCCTTTCTTCTTCTTCTTAAAGAAAACATATTTTACCTTGGTAACTTTTTGTGTAGTGTGGTGTTTTTTTGTTACATTAAAAAAAAATTTTGCAAAAAAGAAAAAACACCTAGTGATTATGCTAATTGCTGATGTGCTCAGTGAAAAGGTGATCATACAATAGCTAATTTCAGCTGTATTGTAATTACAAGTGATAACAGCAATCGTTGTACAAATATTTACAAGTAGCAATTTCAAAATGTCGGATAGCGAATCGAGTTTTTCAAACATTATAAGTACACAATACATGCAAATAATAGGTGTTCAAATGAGTTCTCTCTGATGATGTTGGTTGCATTAAAAAACATACTGAAATGCATCCAATTCTCATGGGTGTATACAGAGTAGTCATTGATGTTAGATATCAGAGCCTGAAATAACGGGTAGTTGAATCGTTAGCACAAACAACATGGCAATCTTCAATATAGACACTGCTTGTAAAGTCATACCAAAATTTACAGGGAATTTTAAGCAAATAAATAGGTTTATGGTGACGAATAAGACTACAGATTAATCATCATTAATCCATTAAAATTTTAAATTTATTGTATTATTTTTTTAAATATATCTTGCATATATAAATACAATTCCAAAAAAAAAAAAAAAATTAAAGAAAAGAATTTATATTTAAAGTCTACAACTACTCATAGTGGGCGTATAAACGAATGTGTAGTGGTGTTATAAAATAAAAGCTTCAACCCTGTTCATGTTATCCGATTGGTTAGATTCATGTATGTAACGTGTAAGAATAGAAATGACCGTAATAATGAATATTTACTGCAATTATAAAAGAAGTGAATTTGCCAAATCAACTTTGATGTTTGCTTACACTCGTGTTGTTGCTTGGTGTATGAGTGTACCCATATTTAATAGGGGTTATGTACTATATGCTGTGCGATTGTGATGTAAGCATATAAAGGGTGGTGCAAATACAAGTTTCTTTTTAAGCTGTAAAAGTGAAAAACTTAAGGAAATTGAAGATGGTAAACCCGAAGTCAGATCTAATAGACAATTTTTTGCTACAAGATGGTGTTAATGGCCTTACATTTGGTAGCCCTAATCCTATTGTGTCAAACTAATTGTTCGCCTTTGAAAGATGACATTACAGGCTACATTTTTTGTAAAGACAGTTTTAAAATTTGTCATTTGTGTGAAAAGTTATATTGACTTGAAAGTGAGTGAAATTTTTGAAGAATTACACTATGTGATGGTTTGTTACTATAAAAATGGTGGAAACTCTTTACGGTGAGAACGCCTTGACGGAACGTATTGTCCAACTGTGTTTTGTTCGATTCCATTCTAAACATCAACAACATGATAGTTTAGAATCATTTCAAAAAAGGCTGTATTGCCAAAGAAGTTCGATGGTCGGGTGCCAAATGAATTAACACAAAGGAATTTGATGGACCGAGTGAAGCGCTGCTGAAGCGCAACGAAATTGAACCATTTCTGAATCGAATCATAACGGACAAAGAAGATTGATTAAACTCGAAAGCGGAATAAACGACAAAAAACATGGTCAAAGGAAACCTGGATTGACGCCAAGTAAGATGATGCTGACTGTATGGTGGGACTGGAAGGGAAATATCTAATGTGAGTTGCTACAAACTGGCAAAACGAATAATTCTAAACCCCTACTGCTCAAATCTCGACGAAGGAATCAACCGAGAGTGACCAGAAAACTGATTACCATTTGATTCGGTATCTGCAAAACTTTCATGAGAAACTCTTTTGAAAACTCTTTGATTCTGACAAATTTTGTTCAAAAAGTAACAAAAAAAAAAACCGAAAATAATTTTTATCTCAAATACGTTGTTTCTACAATATAAACAATATATTGAATAACTTTTGGTACTATGTGCAAGACTTTTCTTCTCAACTTTGGTTTATTGCGTTTTCTCACGAATGGATCTGACGATATTCGCTTGAAGGACCTAAATCGTTTCTGAATTGCCCACAAAACATCGAGCTTCTACGGCACTCCGCAGAAAGAGTCTAACGGATGATATCACGATTACTGAACTTAGCGTCCAAGACCATTTCTTCATTTTTCGGCCCACAAAAAGTCCATAATTATGGTAACTTTCAGTTCAATGTCTTAGTTTTGAGTTCGATGGAGCAGCAACATTTTCATCGATTCGAAACGTACTACGACGGGAACCGTGTGTGTTGTTTATTAGCAAGCTAGTCTCACGTACTTTTTGCACAAACTGTGGGTATTCCATTTCAGTCAAAATGTCTTTTCGATAAACGCACTGTTTGTGAAATACAGAGCTCGCTTTGGAGGTTTCAATATTTCTGGCCATTGTTCAAACATAAGGCTCTTTATTTCGTTATGCAAAGTTATGATACTGACTGATAGTCAAGATTTTGAGAGGGAAAGCTTGAATATAATAAAGTATGATTCAAAAAGAAATCACTAGGTAGACCACCCTATACATATAGTATACGTTTATATAAGTAACGTTGTGTAATGGCTTTACAAAAAAGCGCAATTATTACTGTTATGCCATAAATTTTAAGTTGAAACAAAATTTGCATATAAAATTGAGGTGAAATAAAAAATTACAATCACACCCACTTTTCATGTCGCAAGTGTACAACAAAATTATGAGTTATAATAAATTCGATCGACATTTTTTTTTTTTTGGCAGACTTACCATACAAAAATCTGATGGAACTTAATTTTTTAACACGTCTTTTATGGGAGTGCTTAAATCCCACTATTGTAATTAGGGATTAATATAATTTTTCTATTAATATAATATAGATACACTCCAACCTTCAATTGTTATCCATTTTGTACGAATGTATAAACATACATATATGTACATATGAGCACAATCCGCCATTAATTGCAATCAGTGGCAGCATGTTCGTATACATTTATGAGTATTATACATACACATAATACATATGTAAGTAGTACCATGATTATTACAGGTATTACATTTTAAATGTGCGCGCATGTAACTTCCGCTTTTGTTCTTTCATATTCTTTGCATTTCTTTATTTTCTTTGTGGTTCCAGTAAAAAGTGTCGATATATGTAAAGTAAGTAGATTATAGGCCAGGGTTGTTCAAGTCGCAATCCAAAGGTCGAATTGTGGCTAAAATCAAGTATCAATGTAGTCCAATAAGTAAGAACACGCATTTAGAATCATTAAAGTGCGATAGTTTATCAAAAATCATATGGATCAACTATCCCTGCTGCCCCAAAATAAATTATGTTCTTACTATATCTTCCAGGAAAGCTAAAAGGTTGGATATTCCTGGTGTATGACGCTTGCAATGGCGGTAGGAAATATGAAAAGCAACAACAATTATGGAGTTAGCTATAAAGTTAAATACGGTGCTATTTTGCCACTTTGTTAAATAGCATTGAAAATGTAAGCATGAGTACTGCGTGCAGAATAGCAACTATGGTGGAAAACAACAACAATAAATTCATACATTTGTGGAAACAAGAAGAACATAAAATCATGAAAATAATAGAATTTATGGCTTTATTATACGAGCAGACGATGATGCCGGCAATGACGATTACAAAACCACACATTTTTATTTTGATCTTTCCACTACCCTTTCTTTGCCATATTTATTTAAAATTATTAACATCATTGTTGCCTTCAGACATCACAGCTCTAACTTCTTTCAAAAATAAGTGTCCAGAAATGCTTTTTAAGGCTCTTGTTTTAGGAGTTGTTTCTTCCGAAAGAGCTCATTTAGAAATCCTAAAGGAGGGTTTTCAACGAATAAAGCGAAAAAAAATATATTTATTGAATAAAAGTGTTTGAGATTCTTAAACTCAGACATATCTATAGTAAATAGTAATTCTTTCCGTACAATAAACAGTCAGGCGAAAGCCAAAAAATATTCTTTATTTTACTTTTTGGTATTGGAAAATTTATTTATTTTTCCCCGAAATATATACTTCAGTTCATAAACAATTCCGGCTGGTTGTAACACATCCTTCAACACTCAGTAGGTCTTAGCGAGATTTATGGCTCAAAACGGCATTCTATTTGCTACTTGAGCGACCAGGGTCGCAGCCATTCTACCTACCTACCTACCTTCCCCGAAATTATATACATTTATTTAGCTTGCAATAAAAAGAAACTTGTTGGTGGCATTCAACTTACGGGATGGAAAAAGGATAATTGAATTCCTTTTCGTCCAAAAGATATTTTCTCATAATTACTTATGTAGTCTTCAGCATCGAATATCGATTCAGGCTTACTTTAGCGTGCCGCGCCAGTCATTACTGTTCTTTGCAACCTGAAATTCAAAGCGCTGACAGGCTCTTTAGTGCTTGGTCTTTCTGCCGGAGGTTGGATCTTCTATTCTGTGTCATCCTCGGGTTCCGGGTTCCAAATATATAATCATATTGACTGTAGTGTGTTTTCGCTCAACTGTTGATTTTGTGGTGAACCATGAACTTAGAGAAGATCACGACACGTTAAAATCCGCCATATTGTAAGAAAAAACAGCTGGTGATTTTATACACAGATGATGTGTCGTGCTTATGTCATCTTATTCTATATCTATACATTAATAGTCGATTCTAAATAGCAGAGATCTTTCAGGACGTAAACACACCTCTTTCTGAGCCTTTCTTGGCAAATGTTACTGTCAGAAGAATTGTCAGTTACTTGCCGACTGTTGCATTCCGTTGGAAGGAACAAATATTTTGATTCGCTGATAAAATGGAGATAGCTGAGTTTGTTGGGTCGTCATTTAAACCGGAGCCATATTGTAAGAACGCTTATTAAATATTCTGGCAAAAGTACAGGATTTTTTTTTTAATATCGACGCTGATGTTGATACATGTACTCGTAAATGTGTTTCGGCTGCAAGTTACTTTGCTGTGGATACGTGTAGATATGTAATTGACGAAATTTAAATTGTAGGACGAGAATGTATGTTTCATATCAACGAAGCTTATCTGTATGTGCACATTTACAATAATTTAGATATTGTTAGATTGTGTTGTGACTTATATCAAGTAACGTACAACACTTAATTTAAAATATAACATAATACTACAATATTTATTTCCATATTTATCCATGTGGTCTCCTTACTTATAATGTACGTATTTTATTCCATTGTGATTATTGTTGTTGTTTCTGTTACCTGTTTGCAAATGAAAAGTTGTAATTTACGTTTTTATAAATTACTTTCTTCCATTGTAAGAAAAATGCTATGCAAATTTCATAAAAGCAAAAAGATGTAGCAAAAACCAAGAAATATAATAACAATTGTTTATAGGTACAGGGTGGACCAATTTGTGTATTTTTTTTTAAATTATATGTTATTTTTAAAGAAGTCTTTCCCACTGGAAATCTTCACAGAAAGTCGTTATTATATTTCCGCGCAACAAAATGAATCGCTTTTCGCTTGGACAACGTTGGGAAGTGACTCAAACTTTTTTTCAAAGTCAACGCTATGTAGCCCAAATAGTGTGTTTATTGAATAGAAGTTTCTTTCATCTCTTCTGACGAAGCACATTTTTATTTCGGCGGCTATGTTAACAAGCGGATTTTGGAGCGGTGGCATCATTGGCCCATTTTTCCTTGAAAATGCTGCTGAATGCCATTTCGGTCAACGGTGGGCGCTCCAGGGGCATGATAAACGATTTTTTGTGGCCGGAAATAAATGAATTTATTAATTAAAATTAATCAATTAATTAAAATTAATAAATAATAGTGGTCTGCCAATCCTACACCCTGAATGGAGGTTGATTTATCTGAAATGTGGTCATAATAGACCAAAAGCATGACATTTATACTGAAAAACTGGCTCCGACGACGAGTATAACGACAATTGGCAGCGTGCATAATATGCAAGACAGAGCGGTCTATTTTCAAAAGGATTCCAATGTCATTTTCCCCCCTGTCATACTCGATGTTGTTTATGTTGGTTGAACAACAATTACTATACGAGTATTTAATTTGTAATTGTAGACTTTTCAATGAAAATTCGAATTTAATTTACATAGTCAATTTCTTTTGCATTACATACCGTACATTATTATTGGGGATATTGTGGCACGTGTTATAGTTTTTTTTTTTTGCTTGTTGCTAAAGTGGAACATTAAATATTACAATGTGCACATATGTATGTATGTATATGAGTACATAGATGGATAGCACCTTTTGTTAATTGACACTGGCAATGTGGGACAATTGCAGTCAATTGACGGTCAGAAAAACAACCCTTTAAAGATTTTCCGCATTAAATTTGTTCTCATTGATGTTGTTGTTGCAGCTACAGTTGTTGTTAATTTATGAATTATGCGTATAAAGAAATAAAAATGTAATGTTGAACTCATTATCAATTAAAAACCAGCTCAACAACACCCCAATAATATGACCGATCATGCTATAGACTATATATAACAGATGCACCTGCATTGCTGGTGAGACGATTGATACATATATTGCAAAATGCTTATACTTCGTATATTCGTACTGCAAAATGAGTAGGTACGAATACATAAAATGATTGGCAAGACAATCTCAAGGAACGTGAGGATCATTAGCCACAAGCCAACAACAATAGGAAAGGATACTAATTATATGTATATAAATACGTATATTACATTGTGTGTGTGTGTGTGTTTGGGTTTAATTTTATGCTTATCACGTTTTATGACATTCAGCTACATTTGTACATTGGGTTGTTTCAATTTCAAATAACATTTTACAGTTTTAATTTTTAATTGCATTTTTTAAACGAATTAATTTTTGTTAATGCAATCTATTCGATATCTACCTATATACATACAATATTCTTGCACATGCCATATGCCTCACATATGTACGATACATATGCAAATGTCAAATACATATGACTAAATTCAATGATAAATGCTAGTCAGAAAGTTTTATCTGTTTATCATTTGCATGGTAAATTTGCAAATGAAAATAAATGAATATGCGTATATCATTTCTAAAATGTGACTAAATATCTGGGGTACAGACACACAGGTACAGAATGATCATAAAAGTATATTATGAAAGGAATACTTTTTGTAGATAAATACATGCACCTCTGAGTATCTGTATTAGTCATATGATTTATTAGGCTACCTTAAAGTTTTATTCACTTCACTTGACATTTTAATGTTATATGTAGGTGCTGATGAGCATTTGCGTAACGAGATATACGTAACACGAGAGAACCAGACAAACTAGTAGTGTTAATTTAGTTCAGTTTGAATATAATGCCTAATTGAGTAGGGTAAAACGATATGGAATAAATGATCTAGCCACTACATAAGCAATTGTGAAAAAAGTCAATATAGAAATTATATATTTGAGAAGATAATGAGTAAATTGAAGGACTTTTGAACAAAGTTGTAATAAAGCAATTGGAATTATTAGCGTCTCTCGGTCTTGTTGGGCATGAAAGTATGGTCACTCCATTTTCTCCATTGTAATTTACTACTAGAATAAATGTCAAAAGTGACATTTGATAGTTGGTTGTAAGCATGTTTTTAGATGTGGAACTAAAACTAGCGATATGCGGCTAAACTTACATGAATAGTCGCCCACCTGCATAATTTTGAAGGCATCGGTTTAAGTAAGTATACGTATATAAGTATATTATATCATACATATATATAATGAACTGGAGTGATTTAAAAATTTTATATTCATAAACTTTATAACTGGAACTATTTTAAAAAATATTATTAACATTGATAGACCATATATTTAATATTTAAAAATTCGGTTTTTCTATTTTTGTTTTTTCTATATTTATAAATACATCTTAACATTAACTATAATACAGAAGTGTGTATATTGATTCTGTGCATTTCTTCAAAACATTGTAAGAAGTGTAATAATGCATGAATATTAATATAAGAACTCTGCCACACATTCGGAAATGGCGCCGTGGCTTAGTTGGTTAAAGCGCCTGTCTAGTAAACAGGAGATCGTGAGTTCGAATCTCGCCGGGGCCTTAGTATCATTGGTGTGCTTTTTTTTATATTATATATTTTCATATTTTTTATTTAAGTAATCTGTATGCGTATTTTTTCTATAAATGTTATTGATTATAAACACTAAAAATATATCAATTTGTGTTGAAAACATTTATTTTTAGCTGATATAATGTATAATTAATCCAATTAAGACCCAAAATGGCCGAATTTTCCAGAACATTAGTGAATTTTTGTTTAATAAATGTAAAAATTGGGTGCCGTAGCTTAGTGGTTAGTGTGTTCGCCTTCTGATCTGTAGGTCGTGGTTCAATCCCCGGCTGATGCATAACAAATTTAATATCGATAAGATTTTCCTTTCGAATGGTACCCACCTGTCGGCAAGCAATTGGCAATTCTTCCGACAGTAACAACTTGCCATGAAAAAGCTTCTTAAAGAACTCTGTGACAAAGCTCAGAAAAAGTGATGTCACATGTGTTCTGCCGTTCGGAACCGGCTAAAATAAGTAGGTCCCTTCTAATACTGTCCAAATTTAAGACGCACAACAGTAATGGAAGAGAAGCTCTGCCAATAAGCCCTTTGGGGCTTTAAGTGCCACATATTTATTTTTTTTAAATGTAAAAATTAAGTAAGAATATAGAGAACAAATTTTTTATTGATGTTTTGGTCACGAAAAAAATAGAAAAATAACAAAAATTGTTTGTTTTAGTTCGTAATAACATCAATGAATTTACGATTTTATTGGCAATGCCTGTAAAAAATCATGCGTTGCCAAGACCACGCTAGAGTTGCTTTTCTGTTGGTGCAAACAAAAACTTAAGAAATGTCAGTCATTTGACGCTTGTTCGACTGTTTACTGCTATTGCAGCTGCTCTATTTTATATTTACATACATAAATGTACTCGTACACAACTAAAGTTAGCTAAGTGATGCTACCATAAAATGTGATTAATTATTAGATGATTATTAATAACAACAACAACAATTGCTACTGATAATAGCCACATTTGCAATACCATACAACAGCGTCAACAACCACACGGGTATCACTTCTTTGGCAATTGGTTTCATTGTTGGAATTGCTATTGCTCAGTTGGTAATTTTCCAATTGACAGTTTAATTGTATTTAATGAGACGATTGATTGAATAACACTTTGAAATTGTTATTTAATGTTGCTGGTGGTAGTTCAATTGTTGTATGTACATACTCGTATTGATAAAATGAATGCAATTAATGTGTTATTATCAATTAACGAAGTAAATACTTTGATTAACTTAAATTATCATTTTGATAATTGAACTTTGAATACTGTTTAACGTTTTATAAAATGTTATTAATCATGATATACATAAGTAGTAAAAGTGGATGGTTTTTAAAATCAAATATAAGGTCTAGTAAAAGGAAAACCATTATTTTTGCATTAAATTGAAGGTTTTATTTAACATAGTTAGAAAGATCCGATTTAGGCCAAATATGCACCGTTTTGTTCGATAACTTGTTGCCATTTTAAAGGTAATGCCATTCTCCCTATTGGCAAGAAACTGTGACAGTCGATTTTCACAAGTTTCTCTTGAGGCGAATTTTTCACCAGCAAAATCATTCGCCATGGACAGGAACAGGTAGTAGTAGTAGAGTAGACTCGACGATTTCCATTATTTTATCGATATTTTCGACAATTGACCTTCCAGAGTGTGGTGCATCTTTGACATCAAAATTACCGGAGCGGAATCGACGGAACCAAAATTGCACGTGATTGGCTGTTACAGTATCAGAACCATAAACACTATTCACATTTTCAGCCGTATCTGGCTTGCGTTTTCGCCGATATCGAAGAAAAACTGTAAAATAAATAAATATATATAATACATAAGAGATACTATAAGCGATATAATTGATGAAACACATGACGTTTTTAACGCTTCCTTTATTTATAATGAGCAGGTATTAATGTCAATGTCAATCATATAATCAAAATTGACTTTCACATACATAACAAAACCAATTGTAATCATCCTTCCAACGAACGTAGAAAATTCAAAAAACAATTGTAACAAAGAAGAACAAAAGAATAATATGGATATGATGTTTCCACAAATGTTAATCCGGATTAACTGTATTTTACCACAATAGCTACAATTAATTTCATGTCATTTCATGCGGTATTATGTGCATAACATTTGGTTCAAATTCTAGTGCAAGTGTTACATCTGTATTTTTTCTGGACAATCTATTGGTTGTGATTGAAAAGGAGCGGAAAGGATATGAGTAAGTTTGTAATAACCTGTTTTTCATTAAAAACTTGACATAAAAAAAAAAATAATAATAAAAAAATAAATTCGAGAACCTACGTCACTTCACATGATCGAGTGTCTGTAGTTCTTGAGTTAACTTGTTGTTATAAAGGCGCAGGCCGAATTCTTTTCGAAAGATTCGGTGTGTGGTGTGAACCCGTTGTCTCATTAGCAGCGAATATATAGACTCAAATTTTTTCAATTGACTATAAATTTCTTGTTTATTGAGAAGAGGATCAAAAATTAAATTTAAAGTTGCAGTCACCGACTAAGAATTTTGGTAGTAAATTTTAATTATTCCTAAAGTTGTTCGTTCGTTTACTTCATCATGATGAAAATATTGTTTTTTCTGAATGTTTTAACGTTAACAGCTCGGCAATTGGTTCAAGGGTACCTTTACAGTGAAAGTTTTTTACTGTCAGCGAATTAGTTCCTGGTCCCCCTGGATACGCCATTGGTGTTTAGTAAACATTTGTGATTTGAGCAATATAATCCTTTCATTGTTGAGGTAACGTCTTGTACGTTCGTATATCTACTCATATGGACAAAATCGTTAATAATATTTGCATATTTTTGTGATGGCTACTGTGATTGCTATACTTTTGTACATCAAATGACATTGCTCTTAGGCGCAAGTGTGTATATTTGGGTTAGTCGTAACCACACCCTTTTTAAATAAAATCTCTTTTATAGTACGTACGTAATTTGGTCGATTATATTGTAGCACTTACGTGTAGATCATGAAGAAATTATGAGTTACACTGTATATATGTGTATGTGTGTGTTCTCTCTTGAAATGCATTTTTAGTGAGAGTATTTTTGCATGTACGTCTTGTTCTTTCCTCTGGTTTTGCTCAATTGGAAATTTCCAGTGCAGTGTGAGTGACAAGTCGAATTAGCCACATTGACTGCTACAGGCTGCGTGTGTGCCGTGATTTACATAAGAGTATTTATGTGTACATACATACGTATAAATCTTGGATGATATTATACGGGATCTACTTTTATTAGCTAGTTACGAACGGCAGAACCTATTTGACATCACTTTTTCTCAGCTCTGTTTTTATGAGAAAATCTGCCGGAAAAACTGCCAATTGGTTGCCGGCAGATGGGTACCGTTCGAAAGAAAAATATTTTTTATATTAAAAATGAGCTTCACCAGGGGATTAAACTCATAATCTACAGATCAGAAGGCCAATGCACTAAGCTACGGCACCCTCACAAGAGTACTGTTTGTATAATTCTGGAACAATCTTAAAGTGATAAAATAAAATAATTTTTAAAGTGATAAAATAGTAATTTTAATATTTAATTGAAGAATAGCAAGTATAGCATCAGGAGTAAAAAACCAATAGGGTCCAGAGCCCGCAAATTTTGGGTGGTATTTTTTTTGTTTGTTGCAATTTCCTTCAAAATGGGATATGAAGATATGAACATATTTTCCAAACATAAACGAATAAGCTCCGTCATACCCTTGGTTTTCAGTTTATTAAAAAAACATCGAACGCAGAAACAGAATTTGAAAATGTTGACTTAGATTTGCAATTTTTCTTGACAAAGGTGATAAAAACAAAATTGCTCGTTATATCGCATGCGAAATTAGATTTTCATTTGTAATATACGTTAGAAAATTCATTATACTGATGACCACTGTATTTATATTTTCAACTGTGTATGCATATACACGCGTATTAGCTAATTTATTAAATTGACTCACTTTTTTTTTTGTAACAAAACGTAATATATACGCATTGAAGATAAATAACAATAAAATTATGAGATGTTTTTTTTTCTATTATTTATAAAATTACAGTACAAATTGCAATGACATTGTATAATTTAAATGCCACAAACAAATATAAATTCACTAGGTAAATATTAGGCCTCGATAGATGAGTTGAGGGTTACAAAAAAAACAAAAAAAAAAAGAAGCCACGGTTGTATTGAATAGACAAGGACAGCATATACTTGTAAATAAATTGTGTATTTATGTTATGTATAAAATAACTGCTACTCAATAATTTTCTCGATGAAAGATTTTCTGTGTGAAGGTTATGTGTCCCATTGTTGTCACAAATACCATCTAAATATAAATACATAATAACAACAATAGCAAATAGTATGTATGTAGGTCTTAGAGATATATGTATGTACATGCATATGTGTTTGATATGGGTGGGAGGATAAGTAAATGAGAAAGAGTTGTAGTTCGTGGACAAATGGGTGGTATTGACATAAGCAAAGTGCCAATTATGAGTATTATTATTTGCTATTTAATGGAGTTGTATTTTCTTGTGATTTGTCTTGAAATACATATATAATATACATATTTGAAGGTACATATACTCACATGTAAGTATCTATTGTTGTCTTCATTGCGGTTGGCAAAGTGTAATTGCTATATTTAATGTTATGTACTTTAATAAATATGTATGTACAACTACACATAAATATGTACATATGAATGCAATAATAAATGATTCATTGATGTAGTATTTAGAGACAGTTTGAAATTCTTTGGAATCAAACTGTTCTAAAGAATGTTGTAATGTCGAAGATCAGGTACTTGTGAAATGACATATAAAATACATATGTCTCTGTATTATATACCATACATCCATACATACGTGTTCTTTGTACTCATTACGTGTACACACACGAATGTAGGCAATAAACTTTCAATTTCTATATCAAGTGTACACATGTTGGGCTACATACATTCATACACATACACTATATATATTTATATGATCAATTTAAATTAAAGAATTCAAAGACAAGTAAAATATTGGAATTTGTTAAAATAAATTTTGGGTGGTAAATAAACGGGCACCCAGTGCGTTGGTTTTCTGATCTGTAGGTCATGATTCCTCACCTGAAGCACAACTGTAATAAAAATAATAATAATAACAGGTGTACAAGCTTAAATCCGCTGTTTTTCGGTAAAAAAAAAACACATTTTTTTTTTCATAGAAAGCCAAAAATTAATTTATTCAAAGTATTTGCCCTCACTAGCTATACATTTTTCCCATCTCTCGGGCAATTTGTGTATACCATACCAAAAGAATTCCTCATTTTTCGAGGCAAACCATTCTTCAAGCCATTTTCCGACGTCTTCATACGAATCGAAGTGCTGTTCGGCGAGCGCGTGACCCATCGACGAAAACAGGTGATAGTCAGAAGGGGCCAGGTCTGGTGAATAAGCGGGATGAGGTAGCACCTCCCAATTGAGTGTGTCCAAATACTTTTGGACCAGTTTTGACATGTGCAATGGGGCGTTGTCGTGGAGAAAAATCAGCTTCTCAGGTCTTTTTTCACCCAAAGCAAGGCGTAATTTCACTAGTTGTTGGTGGTAGCGGTGAGCATTGACAGTTTTACGAGGTTTCAACAGCTCGTAGTAGATGACACCCTGCTGATCCCACCAAGCGCACTGCATCATCTTGCATCCAAAGCGATTTGGTGTTGGAGAAGAAGTTGCTGGTTGGCCGCGATCGACCAACGATTTTTTTCGTTTAGGATTCTCAAAGTATATCCATTTTTCATCGCAAGTCACCACAAGATGCAGGAACGACTTTCTTTTTTGTCTAGCAAGCAAGATTTTCCATGTGTTTTGGCGTCGCTCCATCTGCCTATCGTTCAATTCATGGGGTACCCATTTTCCAAATTTTTGAACCTTCCCATGGCTTGTAAACGTAGGGAAATGGCTTGATGAGTAACACCTAACTGTCGAACCGACGAAACAAGTCTCTGCAAGTGGTTTCCGATAGCGAACTGTCTCCACAAGCATTCGATGCGACTCAGCAGCAGATTTCTTCAAATTGAAGAAAAAAAGTAGAGCTTCCCGCATATGTTCTTTTTCTGGCACGAAACTAGACATGAATATACAAGGAAAAATGTATGTTGTTGTATGAAATCACTGATGATGTTTACTAATTGATGTAAACAGATGTCGAACTCATAAAAAAGGATGCACAGTCGATAATAGCTCAATATGCTCACTAACGCTATCTACGAGCAAACAGCGGATTTAAGCTTGTACACCTGGTATATATATATATATATATATATATATATATATATGTATATATATATATATATATATTTATATATATTTATATATATATATATATATATATATATATATATATATATATATATATATATATATTGATATCTGAATCGAACTTCTTCAAAGTAGTTGAAATGGGGTGAAGTAGGTAGATGAGGTAGGTAACCTGACAAATATATGTATGTATAAAAGTACATTCTTTTTGCAAAATTTGAAATATCACCAATGCATTTCAATAAATCATCATTCAACAAACAGAAGAAATTTTTGCAAATTCTTTTTTTTTCGCTTCGCTTATACTTTATATTCGTTATCTGTCTTTCCGCCTCTCTTCTTTTTGTAAATACATCGACACTTCGACACGGCTCAACCATAAATAATCACTAAACAAATTTTTCACCACAGCGCTCACAGTATCTTGCTGCTGTCGTTGGAGCCATTGCGAACATATTCGTAGTTAGCAAAACCCCAGTCATGAGAACATGACACAGTGATTTGGGGCCAGCAAGCGCCATGGTTACTCAATGTGTACGAATATTTACGTTCATATAGGCATATGTATATATAACGTATTGTCAGCACATTCCAATGTTATACAACAGACGTTGTATTAGCAGCTGCTGTTGGTGGTACGTACAACTCTAACAAATTTACCATGGGATATATCCCCGTACGGGGCAATTGTTGCGCTACATTTCGTAAGATGGCGTATTGTGTAACATCATTATATGAATTTCGCTCATGTTCAATGTCATAATTTTGTCGACACACGCATACATACATACATACATATGTACAAACAATATCGACAACATTCCAGCTCATTTTGCTAAACCAATGATGTACATAGAATGAACCTGGGTGTAACAATACCTTATAGCTTTTATGGTGGTGGTGGTGGTGGTGAGTCAAGCTGGTGGTTCGTACCATATGCTCCTGTTATTATGTTCACATTGCAACATATAAAGTTGCTAAAGTTGTTGGATTCATTCTATGTGTTTTTGTTGTTGTTGTTTTTATTCGGATGAGATTATCATACTGAAGCATATGAGTAATTAAATGAGTAGTGAAGGTGAGTTTGTGTTAAAAAAAACAGGACTGGTTTATTGCCGATTCTAGAATTTATGGGGCCCTTTGGTATGATCTATTGTTTTTCCCGGTAGACAAGTATGGGAAGCAGAAGGATTTTCATGGAATTACACTTGCATCTATACAGATGGTTCTAAGCTTGATGGAAGGGTGCAAGGTGGCGTAGGTTTAGATAAACTCTATATAGACATTTCATTTTGCCTTCCTTCCTCAAGACTGCAGTGTATTTCAGGCTGAAGTCAAATTTATTCACACTGCACTCACTTGTATCAAATAGAGCGATGTCTCATCCAGAGATATATGAACTCTAAGTGACAGCCAAGCTGCAATAAAATCACTGAACGCCTTTGTTCTTAAATATAAGACCACTTTGGAATACCGCAGATCTCATAACGTGATCGCAGAGCAGCATAATGTACTCCTTTGCGGTGTGCCCAGTCATAAGGGAATAAGAGAGAACTGTAGAGCGGACGAGTTCTCAAGATAGGGATCGACTGAAGCACTTACAAATCAATATAGACTTATAAGAATTCCACTAGAAATGTGCAAACACAACTTGGTTGTATTAACCACCCACCCTGTTTAAAGAAGATGGCTAGAATCCCCCATATCCCCACATTCACGAAATTTCGTTTACTTGTGAACTTTCCTCAGAGTTGATGCTCCCCTATATGATTCTATATATCATATAGATTGGAACTTTCTTGGTTTCTGTGACAAATCCGTTCCCGTGTTGAACTTTTCATCTTAATATTCCGCCAACACGTTTGTATGTTTTATTTTTAATTTAATGAATATCCAAAGACAATTTATTAGTGAACATATTGATTTTAGTATTTTTCTTTTTTTGCTGTTGTGTGTATTTGCGAATATTTTCTTTTTATTTATTTGTGTTTTTTTCGTAACAAAAGTTATACGGTAGTTGCCGACATAAATAGCAGCAATTTAGCCAGACACCAGCACAACAAAGAATATAACATACAATAATAACAACAACAACAACAACAACGACATAAGAGCATCAGTTAACAACAACTCAGCAACAACCCAAATAATAAGATATTCTTATGCTGAACAAGAGTAGAATTAATAACAGATCATATAACCCAACACGATGGGGGGCTGTGGCAAAATTCGCATGCGCATACTCACCTCACTACACAGCATCACCATCAGTAACAGAAATAACAGCGACAATGACTGAATTTCAGTGAAAAAAGTGTAAATAAAATAAAATAAAATTATTGTAGTATAAAAAAAGTATGTAGAATGTAATACATATTCCGTATTCTTTAAAAGTCTCGCTTGGACGGGAGTAAAGATAATTTTTACTATAGGTATAGTTATAATTTTCAATAGCTAATAGTACGGTTGCACATATTCGCGTATTATTATTTTTATAAAAGATCATTTGCATCTTATTAAATTAACATGAAGATATCTTAGGTTGACGTATAAATACCTACCACAAACGATATCAATCTAAATTCGGCAATGATTTCTTACGTGTGATGATCGATTCCATTTGATTGTGTTTGAGATGATGATGATGGAGCTATTACTCGTATATGGTGACAGATTGTGATAGAAAATGATGGAAAGTGAGAATAGTGATGATATTTGCAAGGGTTTTTTTGTTATTCTCCACACCTGAGGTGTAATTGATTTTGTGCTTTAGCCGACAGTGTGTTAGGTATGGAAAAGTATATATATTCAAATATTAGTAATCAAAATTACTCTACTATTTAGTCATGTTCGAAAGCAAAACTTTTTGCTTTCGAATTAATGTCTTCTTCCTTAGCGCACCTGATAATGTAGAGTCGGTATGTTTTGGTATTACCGGAGCTAATTCCTCAGTGGTTTATTTTATTCTTCATAATTGTTATAATGACAATAATTATACTATTGACAATGATAATAATGATGATATCAAATATGTTGAGCAATAAATATGGAAATAATTTGCAGAAGTAGCTCTCTCTCTCTCATAACAATAACAGATGCTCCATATAACACACTAATACTGAACTTTATTCATTCATGATCTTCATTTCTACGAAATGAAATCGAGAAACAAAAAAAATGATTGATCTGTTCTTGAATGGTGCTCATGGTGAAATTAATTGCACCCTGTAATTTGTATTACACGACCAACGAAAATTTATATTCGTTTCATTTGACAATTGAATATCATCATCAACAACAACAACAACAGAAATAAGAATAATACAGAAAAATATAATCATCGCCAATGGTATAATTACTAAGGAGTTGTGATCTTTTTTTTCTTTAGCATAGTGATGATGGTTCGTTATAAATATATTTAAAACAGTTGGGGCATACTGGACATACTGTGTGTATAATATTAATGAGAACGATCATGATCACAAACCACATTGTCATTTTTGAAAAATTAAATATTTATTATTACCGTTTTACAATAATTAAAATTATGTACACACACACAGAAAAAGAAAAAGTAATAATTTTACTATAGCAATGTGACTTTTTCTTCTCTCTTCCACTCTCTATTTCTATCTTTCTCTTCCTCTCTACCTCTCTCTTTTCTCTAATCGACTACTGAAGACGGGTATTGCTATGAGCTCATAATGATCAACTTGCCTGTATAAACGTTCCTTCGTTCGTTCGCCAGCTGTCAATCAAAATGATTTATATTACTTCCCACCGTATATCATTCTATTTGTCCGTCCAATGCAATTTATCTCTTTTCTACAACTACCGTCACCATCATCATCATCATCATCATCATCATCATATTTGTTGTTATTGTTGTCGCTTATATGTTTACGCGATGCGCGAATGTGTATAATACCCTCATTCAAAGTTTTTGCCTTATCGAGCGGCATCTAGTTTTTGAATATTTTTCTACAGAAATTTCTCCAATTAACACCCTACATTAGATATGGGTTAGTTTAAGCGCATACTCATATACGGAGTAGTTTATGTTTTTCTAATATAACAGTTTAAGCGGTATAGGTACCAAAATATGCCAATTCTATTCCATTCAATTTCACCTACGCTCCAACCGCAACATACTTTATACCAATTTTATCATTATCTTTGCAGTTGTAGGTGGCGAAATGAAAAATAATTTCTAGAAGCTGTGAAAGAGTTTTTCTATCAAGTGTAAAAAGAATTTTTTTTTGTTGTCATGGAGTAACCGTTTTATAATTGTGTCGTTTGAACAACTAACTATACATGACAATGAGAGAACAAACAAGAATATCTTCAAAATTACAAAATATCGTTCTCGTTTATATACAATTCAATAAAACTCGTAAACATGAAAAATGTAACTGATTTTACTTAAAGTCGGTTGCTCCTTCCGCTAAATGTACTTATTTAGCCTATAATGAAAAATACTTATTTAATACTCTTATAGCCTAGACAGACGGCAGCCTTAATCCGGATTAACAGCACACTTAATCCGAATAACATATTAACCTGACAGACGGCAATATTTTTGATTAAGTAAACAGCTGATTGCTGTTTTATTAGGTTTGCTCACTTACATTACTATTACTTACTTACATTACAATTTCTGTCGTCTGTCACTTTCGATATGAGAAAATATACAAGAAGTACGCGAACTGAAAACTATCAGAAACTTGTAAATTAACATTCAGCATAAGCAAATGACAGCAATAACGCTTTTTTGAAAATTGTTAAGAATTGTTGAAAGTTTTTTTTGTTAGCGAACACACCGATTATTTTGTAAGTTGCATCGAAAAGAAAAAAATTCACAATAGAAAACAGCTGTTAATTTTCAGCAGTGTTGCCATCGATAATTGCCCTAATTCTCTTTAATTTTGAGAATTGACTCTAGAGCTAATGCGGATTAGCTGCTGTTAATGCCCGAGTTAATTCGAATTAACTCGTTAATCCGGATTAACGCTGCCGTCTGTCTAGGCTATTATGTAAAATATTTGTACATTCGAATCTAATACAGTAGGACTCCAATCTAGGTGTTTTGAGTGCACTAAACTCCGATTTTCGTTTCTTTTCGTACTATCGTGATGTTGGAAAGTTGTCCGTCTGAAGTACATATAAGGATAAATACCCTTCCTTACTTATTGTTCACCAATACCGAGTATAGAGTATTATTCATTATTGTTATGGTAATTGTTATTAATCATACATAGGTACGCAGCCTCGTGCGGAGGGGATATTAGGGGTGCGATGCGGTCCCCTTTGGAATCTTTGCGTATCGATTTTTTTTTTTACCAATAAAGTTCTCATTCTATGTAAGTTATACTGCCATTTAAATTCATACAATACTTTATTGTCAATTTTTGTCTTGCTGATTTGAGATTTTCGAATCTGATATCTTTTGAATATTGGCTCCTGGTTTACCGTCTGTTACAAATAAAAAAGCAAGTCCTACACCTCCTAAAGTTAGACTTCAGGAAACTCTTCATCGACTCTCCGACTACCGACTACATGACTCTCGAATCTGTTTAGGATAGGTGGTCATGAGTTACGCGTGCTGTTAAAGGGTGATACAGAAAGAAAAATAGTACTAGAGAAGGTACTTCATGCGCTAGAAGAGAGAATTTGAAAGGCAAAAGTGTGATGAGATTGAGAAAAGTAACGACAGAAATGTGACTTGAACATTTCTTTATAAATCTTTCACCCTTACATATGATCCACAGTTTGGAACACATAAGATAATATACATAAGGTCACACGCCCTCCCCTTTGGATAATTTCTGCGGACGGGCTTTTACATACCAACACATTTATATATGTGTTCATCTGTGCAATACTGAACGATCAATACACATCATCAAGTGTGTGGCGCTTAATTGTCGGCACTTATGTGCGAGTATGTACGTAATTGTATGTGCGGGATTTGCGCTTTTTCAAATCTTCAGCTTTTGTTGATGCTGATATTATTATGTGTAGTTTGCCGCAATAATTTTTTCCAATTTAATACAATTTACATGGGCATTTTATGATTGAATCAACTTTATATGAAATTGCTTCCGAAATTTAGCGGAGGGTAGAGAAGTCTGATATTTTGTCTTGCATGGAAATTGAAGACAAAGGACAAAAGTTGTTCGATTATTCGAAAAAATTGTATTAATTCTGTAAAATAATAAACACAGAAAAATCACCAACGCAAGGAAATCCTTTAAAGAAATTAATACAATCGTATTCGATGGAAGTGTTTTATTGAAGCCCAGTGCCCTTCGGGGAATGATAGAAGGATTTATGAAAAAGAATATAGTAAGCCCAAAAACTATCTTCTGAGAACCGAAAACAATACTATACACATTTCTAATCATGATTGGCTTTATGAACACTTGTCGCTCAAGAGTGGATATACTTTGTATTTGGGGCTTTCAAGAGAAACATTCTTCAAACCATCGCATTACGGTTGAATTTGCATTGGCAGTAAGATTAGTAAGATTATTATTAAGTCCAATGGCTTAGTTATACTGATCGAAGGACTTTTATTCGGACACTAGTGGTGAATGGCGACAAAGAAGAAACCCGATGTGAAAATCAAGCACCGAGTACATGCCCTCGTAGGGTATTTGCAGCTGGCGCAGCGATTAAAAAACAATAATAGTTGGCGAAATAAGAAATAATTGTCAAAAGGAAATTGTAAGTAGGTAGCAGCTATAATAATAATAACTTTTTTTTACATATCCAATCATCATATCTTCTTTCTTTTCAATTCTGCAAGTATCGTATCCATTTTAACAGCCATTTTGAATAAATATTATCATCGTCTAAAAAGGGGGAAAAATAAAGACCAAAACTCAGCAACAACCCTGAGAAGGAACAAATTAATTTAATTGGTCCCTCTTGAATTACATATCCTACAAATACGTACATACATATCTACATAAACATATTAAAATGGACCCAGAGCATATATGCGTACATAGCCAAATATCAATGTATTGATTCTTGTCTGCCAATCGACATGTTGATGCTGCTGTTATTCTACTGTTCTTGCATATAAAACGGCATATGATGATGAACAGTTGCCACAATAAAGACACACACACACACAGGCATATATCCAAATTGCTACAACCACCTCCAGCGGATGCTCCTGTCAGCTGTATATGGGATAATGATGGAAGAGAACCATCAATCAAATCAATTATTATCGATTCTCGCTTATTATTATTTGTTGTTGCTGTCGATACAATAGATGTCGAAGTTGATATATTCTCCACTTATGTATATGCATATGTGGACATTCGTTATACCAATCCCAACCCCAATGGATCCCGGGATTCCATGTTGAATCGGTAAAATTTGGTCGTTTTTTGCTTTAAATCGGTGTGGAATCGATCTAACAGCTATGTATAATATGGGAAAGTTGTTATTTTATGATTGTAGGTTAGGTTCGATTTTGTGGCTTCCCTCAATCTGAGAGGACACACTTAGGCTAGAAATGCTCATTGTGATACCACCGAGCTTCTCTTCCAATACTTTTGTGCGTGCAAAATTTGGACAGCATTAGAAGGGACCTACTTATATTAGCCGGTTCCGACAAGCAGAACCTTGTGACATCACTTTAACTTAGTTTAGAGTCACAGAGCTCTTTTAAGAAGCATTTTTGGCAAATTGTTGGCAAATTGCTGGAAAAATTTCCAATTCTTGCCGGCAATTGGGTAGCGTCTGAAAGAAAAATCTTTTCAATATTAAATTTTTGTTATGCTTCAGCAGGGGATTGAACCTACCACCCACAGATCAGAAGGCCAACGAACTAACTAACCATTTTGATTGTAAAGGTAATCGATGTGAATGATAACACGTGCATCAAGGTATCACCATGATCTTGGAGAACCATTTTGGTTTCTTTGGTTTCGATTTACCATGAAAAGTCCACAGATCCAAGGACGATCCTTGATGTCGATCGATCACGTTTTCGGATAGCTTTTCATATTTAAATATAAATGTAAGATGTAGTGCCATGGTAGTTTACTAACAGATGGCAGTTGACAGGAGTAGTGTTGCATTTAAAGTTACTAGTGGGGAAATTTAAAAAGGCACTGACTAATCTAGTTGCCGTCGTTCATCAGAATAAGCAAGAAAAAAAGTTTCTAATATGATTCAAAATTGCTCTAAATTGATTTAAAACAATGAAAACTCTGTTAAATAAGGAAAATATTATTTGACTGTCTTTAAGTAGATTCTTTCTTTTCAAGTGGCATTAAGATTGGCATCCCTAGTGCATTTGTACATATATACTACTCGTATATCATACAACATTCTTTTCCATCTTTGTTGTTTTCGAGTCGATGGCAAATTAAATTCTTAGAAATTTGTACATACATGTATGTACTTGGATATCCTCATTTTATATTATACTTATATGGATGTTATCATGACTTAAATTTCAATAATAATACCTTTTTGGTGGCCATAATGACTAGTTAGCTTCTAGTACAATAGATACCCCCAACAAAGAGTGTATTTTTTTATGATAAAATTCTTATGATTGGCTAATTTAGATAATAAGCTTATACACATATGTATGTGTAAGTGTATATAAGCTTATTATGGAATCAGTATATAGGCTTTTGTGCATTGATTTAGAATAATTACGAAAACATGATTTTAATACTCGTACATAGTTGCTCAATGTAGATGAAATATAAGATAAAAGCAATTTTTGGAATAAGCTAAATTAAAGCTAAATTTTAACTAAATTAAAGAGTGAAAAGAAAACTAAAGTTCAAAAACTATTGTTGGAGTCCGACAAAAACCAATAACCCAATCACGGTGGAAGGAAGAAATATCGCGAAGCAATTTTATCGTACAAGATTCTTGGATTTGTGATGAAAGCGTGACAACTCACCAAATCTTGAATGTATGTACTTCCTCGTTAAATTTGTGAATATCGATAACAATCCTTGCATGATAAAGCTACAAAGTATCGGTACATCACTAAGGCAGAGAAGAAAACAAAAAATAAACCGCCCATCAATATTATCACATTTTTACGATACCAGCTGTTATTAAATAAATTTTTAAAAGTTTTTATCGAAAAATATACAATCTTTTTCAGGAAGCTTAGGAAGTTCCTTAGTTAGCGATGAACCAGCTTGGTGAGGTTGAGAGTTAGGCCCAGACACTCATACAAAAGGTGATTTATCTGGTTCCTCCTCATCGCCATAGCTTCGGCAGTGGAGTTCTGGAGTTCGTATAGCGCCCGACGCTAGAAGTAGTTTATCATAATTGCAACCATTGGTATGTCAATGCTGTTCTTTTCAGAAAAATTTCGCAACATTGTGTCGTTCTTCGCTAGAATTTGAATACATCTATACGTGAAAGTATGCGGAAATACGGGGAATATAGGGGCACTTAATTGTCTTGAAACTGCTATAGAAATATATAATATAATATTAGCCCAGGCTTTAACTGTGAAAGCTTTTCTGTGTAAAGTATTTCCTCACCTAAGAAAACCCACAGCACAATGTATATATTTTCTTCTCGGTTTCTCGGTTATGCTGGAATGAGGGTATATAAGAGCATTTAATGTCAAATCACAAAAACCATAATAAATCATTCATTAGGGGAAGGTAATATAAAAACGCCCATTTCTCCTTTATTCAAATGATATAAAATACAAGTAGCGAAAATAGAGCCTTCTAAAAACATGGCTGAAGGCATTGCATTGCTTTATGGAAATTTTAATGAAACTCACATTTGTTTCGCGTCCATTTCACATTGCTTTTTTTGCTGGTTGTTGTTGTTGTTGGCTGAGATTAGCAATTTTGTGTGTGTTTTTTTTCCATGTGCTTCCAACTCTTCATATATGGAAATGTACTACGTATAAGGTATGTATATATAAAGTTAGATCTTCTTGTATGGATGTAAGTATGTGCATATATTCGTATATGTGTGTATATCAAAGATTTCAATCATATGCACGCAAACTTAAACAATACTTGTATAGTAGCAGTTGCAGTAGTACTTTAGGTAGCACCAGCAATAATAGTAATAACAATAATATATAGGAAAAGCAACTGCAATGTATATCTAAAATATAGGGTAATCGTTTTTTGGTAGGCAAATAACGACGAATGATTTGGCTTCGTTTAGATTTGCATAGTCCTAAAATGGCTGTCAAATACATACAATATATGTAATGTAAAGTAAAACATGTTTGCCAACGTATTTGAAATCCTCTCGAGCATGTCTTTCTTTTTGTTTTTTGTGATACTCTTTCAGTTTCTAAATATTTTCTTGCCGAACAATTTGCCAATTACAAGTACAAGTACAATTGTATATACATATGTACATACATAAGTACTACATTGTTTGCATAATTTTAATGGATTTAGTATAGGTGTCTTCATACCAAGCTCGTTACTCCGTTAGTGTGTTACTTGTTAGTTTTTTATGTAAATTTTTTTTTGTAACATTATCAAATTATCAATAAAATTGTCAATAAAATACACATACATAAGGTGTTTGTACACCTTTTGTTTCTAACTGAATATTTCAATACTACAATAGTTTTTCTATGACTACCCCCATATATCGCTGGTTCTCCTATCTAATTCATTCTACATCCGTTGGATAGATAATTTCATATACTTTAATTCTTTCATATATTATACTTATCCCCTATTGACATTTTTATAAGATAGGTAATATTTCCAGAGTGCCCCTAAAGAGGAAATAATCGCCAATATTTTTCTGTAGGATAGTGTCCCGCTAGTACCACAAAAAAAAGTTAAGTTTGTTTCAATTGTTTCTGAACACTTATCTTGAGAGTGTTCTGGGACTGTAAAAAAAATTTTCCACACCCTGTAAAAATCGATAAAATTGTTTTTTTCTGAAAACTTATTTATTTGACGTCCAATTTTTATGAATGATATAAATTATTGTAAATTTTATAATTTAATTTTAGATATAAGTGCTGTTTTCACAAACAACACGCATAACAATCAAATTTGATATGATAGGACTATGGTTTGCAAATGTCATATGTAGCTTTAATTAATACCTTTACAATGATAAATCATTCATAAAAATCGGACGTCAAATATAAGAAAAAAATCATTTAGCGTTTTTTACAAGGTGCCAAAAAATGTCCAATCTTAGAAGCGATTGGAACAAATTTAACTTTTTTTTCTCCACATATCGTGATACGATCTAATATCCATCCACTGCCTTCGTCCCTTAATAGGGCTACCATACAAAATGAAGGAAAATCCGAAAATTGTTAGTGTAAAATTTGCCATAACTTGGGGGAGGGTGGTTATGTGGCTGACCTCTCTCTGAGAGGACACGCTTAGGCCAGAAAGGCCCATTGTGATATCACCGCGCTTCTCTTCCAATACTGCTGTGCGTGTTAAATTTGGACAGCATTGGAAGGGACCCACTTATATTAGCCAGTTCCGTTCAGTTAGTTTTGTCACAGAATTCTTTTAAGAAGCATTTTTGGCAAATCGTTAGGGCCGGAAAAATTGTCAATTCCTGCCGGCAGGTGGATACCGTTCGAAAAAAAAAAATCTTTTCGATGTTAAATTGCCATAACTAAATATCGTTTTGTCTTGGTTCAACAACAATTAAAAAATATAAATGTGGCACTTTAAGCCCCGAAGGGCTCTTTGGTAGAGCTTCTCTTCCATTGCTGTTGTGCGTGTTAAATTTTTGGACAGTTTAGAACGGATCTACTTATGTTCGCCGGTTCCGAACGGCAGAACCCTTGTGACATCACTTTTTCTGAGCTTTGTCGCAATAGAGTTCTTTTAGAAGCTTTTCCATGGCAAATTGTTACTACCGGAAGAATTGCCAAGTGCTTGTCGACAGCTGAATACTGTTCGAAGGAAAATTCTTTTTGATATTTTTTATGCTTCAGCCGGGGATTGAGCCCAGAACTTACAGATCAAAGGGTCAACGCACTAACCACTGAGCTACGGCACCCAACAACAATTTCAATGCTCAATAAAAAATCAAATAAGCCGCAAATGGTAAACAAACATAACAAAAAAATTTCGAAGTATACACAATCGTAAGAGACAATTTTTTTTATACAATCAATTAATTGGAAGTTTTATTTATTTATTTTGACCGAATCTTTTTAGTTCTTATCTGATGTGACTAGTAGGTACTTCCATAACGAATTAAAATTCATTCATTCATTCAGTTGTATTTTTAATCCGTTGATCACTACTAGTATTTACCCATAATAAAATTTGCATACTTATTGACACGACATACGGTGCGACGCGTCCATACTATCGAATGACAAAAATAGAAGGATTACTTTTGATATCAAAAAAATGGGAAAATATGTCCGAAGGCTTTATTTCTGAATATCTCACCAAGTATAAAAAGTATAATAATACAATTTTTACAGGATTGACAAACGCTTGCTTAGAAAAGGTTGTATTGTAATTTATACAATAATAAGCCTTGGTTTCATATTCAAAAAATTACTTGTTGCCTTACAAAAACCATTCACAAAGTTGATGTGTATGTAAAATATTATTTTCATAAACATTGTTCATATTACATATATTTCGTGCATTTGAAGTAAAGTAATTTTACTAATTTTCCGACTTTGGTTTTTTTTTTCTCGCCCAACTCGGCACACTGTGCGACGTTGTCAACGTAAAATGAAACATACGAAAAATACGCATACTTCCATTACACTACCATGTAGGTGTATAAGTGATCTTTTAACCTCGATGCTGTATGAATGGAGTGATTAAGCATGATGGTATTGCCCTCTGTTTGTTACGAAACAAGTGTAAATGAATGGTTGCAAATTAAATTAAATGTTTAACAATTTTATATGTCATAAGAAGTCAGTATACTTGAGTTGAGTAAAATTCATATAGCATGCTATCTGGTAAAACAATATAAGCCGCTAGTGCCGGTATTGGATATTGAATGAATTTAATCAAGCTTTTATATATGCAAAGATATGTAAATACAGTATATGTATGTATGTTTATAAGTGATTAAATGAAGTATTAAGTAGAATGTTAAGTACTTTGTAAGTAAATTTACATAATCAGGTTAAATGACGTGTGTCTCTATGTATTAAAAACATTTACTTAAATCGATATTTTTACATGTTTTATACACACTTATGCACGGTCAATTTGCATTTGAAATGATCATATCTCTTAATTTTAATGATAAATGTTTTACTGTGTAACCGGTTTATTAAACATTTTTTTTATTGGTATATAAATATTTTTCCTTCAAACGGATGTCGTCAAATAATTGGTAAATTTTACGATATTATAAAAATATTTTTTTTAACGTCAGAAGAATTTTGCTATTTAGAGACAGTTGATATAAGTACGTCCCTTCCAATATTTCCAATTTAATACGCGCAGTAAGAGTGTAAAAGAGGTTCGTCCCAAATTCTTTGGAGTCTCTTGTGCTTTTTTTAAATTTATTTATTTTCTATTGGAATAAGAAACCTTTCTCGCCGGTTCCGAATTCCTGCGACATCACATTTTCGACATCTTTTTCAAGAGCTCTATTTTGAAGCATTTTCATCGCGAATTGTTACTGTCGGAAGAATTACCCATTGTCTATCTGCAAGTGAGCACCATTTGAAAGAATAAATTTTATTTTGGCATTTCTAGGTTGAAAAAAAATAAAAATAAAACGGCAGGTGGTGATGTGCTGCGTGCCGAGTTGTTTAAGTTCGAAGGTGATGAGCTGCTCACCAGCATGCACCAGCTCATAAGCATAATATGGTCGAATGAAAAAATGTCCGATGATTGGGGGCTCAGTGTTCTCTGTCCCATTTATACAAGGTCTTATCAAGCGTACTATGCGAAAGATTGAAGACTATGCTTAACAACTTGATTGAACCTTATCAGTGTGGCTTAAGATCTGGTAAATCTACCATCGATCAGATTTTTACGCTGCTCCAAATCCTAGAGAAGACTCAAGAGAAGCAGATCGACAGAAAAAGATTGATTATAAAGCCGATTTCGATGGTCCGGTCCGGTTTACCTCTAAACAACAATGTCTGAGTTTGGTATTCATGCGAAGCTCGTTCGTCTTTGCCGAAACTGTATAACTTCCGTTGTGCAGTTAAAATTGAGAAGGACCTCTTCCCACTGTTGAATACCGAACGGGATTTAAGGCAAGGTGATTCGCTATCTTGCGACTTCTTCAATCTTATTATGGAGAAAATAATACGAGCTGCTGATCTACGACATAATATCACTATCTTCAGCAAAAATGTCATGCTGTTAGCGTATGCCGATGATCTTGACATAATCGGCATGAACACGCGAGCAGTCAATGCAACATTGTGTTAAGAGAGTCGCGACGAATGGGTCTTACGGTGATCGAGGGCAAGACGAAGTACTAGTGTTAACAAATAAACAGTCCCGGCATCTTGGACACCATGTCACTGTTGACAACTGCACTTTCGAGGTGGTGAACGACTTTGTCTATCTTGGAACCAGCATTAACATCAGTAATGCCGTCAGACTGGAGATATTGCAAAGGATCACTCTTGCAAACAGCTACTTCTTTGGGCTAAGTAAGCAATTGAGAAGTCAAGTCCTCACTCGAGAAGCGAAAACTACACTCTAAAAGTCTCTCATCATCTCATATGACGCCGAAGCTTGCACAATTTCCACTGCAGATGAGGGAATGCTTGGAGTTTTTGAGAGAAAAATACTACGCAAGATGTTTGAACCTATTTGCGTTCGTAGCGAGTATCGAATATGGTATAATCATGAGCTGTATGCCGACACTAACATGGCAAAGCGCATTAAAATTCAGCAGCTGCGCCGAGTAGGTCATATCGAGCGAATGGAAGAATACGCTGGTGGAAGATGATCCAAGAGTCATTCTTATGTTCAGTTATTCTATCATCCTGTAATCGATGAATACTTTACGAGATGGTGTTATTTTGAAGTTAGAGAATTGAAGAATTTAACGGAAATAAAATAGTTTCCCATTAGAAATGTGTGATCCATATTCTTAAACTTATACAAAAGTGTAAATATAATGTACCATATATAGTACCTGCAATTTGAAGTAAAATTAATCTTCAAACAAAATCGACAAGGCAACCAAAATGATTTTCAAATTGTACAACATTCTTGTGATGTGCTTGATGATTATCAGATGTATTTTTTTTTTATCATTATTAGGTATTATATATTTTTATTTCAAGAATATTGTTTCTTCTCCACAATGTTGTTGTATGAAATAATCTTCCTGTCCATGTTGCAAAGGAAACAAGAGGAAAATTAGCAAACATTGATTGACAGGTTAAATGAGAATTTAATGAATGTCTTGCTGGTGGTTGGCATTATCTCTTGCATGGATATACAAAAGTATTATGCACACATGTATACGTGTAAACATATGTAGGTACATTTGTACCTTTACGCATATATGAAATTTAGATACAGTTTCATATCATAAAAGCAAAACTTTGTAAAGCTGCAAATTGACCCTGAACCACTACAGAAAGATTAAAGAAAAAACAGCACTAAGAACATCATCAACAAATTGATGTATAAATTGATGTTTTTGAAGATCAATTTAATATTATTTGTGAAGAGTGACCTTTTGCATAAAACTTGAAGAAGAAAGCAGCGAGCATTGTAAGGATCGTTGCAATTAAAAATTTTCATCAATACAGGTACTAAGCAAAAAATTAACCTTTTGAGATCTAAGAGTGTAGAAATTTGTTGTTTACATACGTTCGTACACACGACAACATTTGCTTATGAATGGATGCGCTGCAAAATGGACCGGATCGGATGAAAACGTCTAATTCTCTCGCAAGGTTTTGCTTCCGTATGTATGCTTTCACACTTTGTTAACAAAAATATATAAAGATATCAAGCTCAATACATATGATTATATTTAATAATGAATGGATGAGCTAGGAAATGGGCTAGAAATGTTCATTTTACTTATGCGGACTTGGTTTTTGTTTTTACAAAAAATTAAAATTTGACTTCTTTTTTTTTTTTAAATTCTAAATGATTCTGGTTTTATTTTTATTTTAATTATAAATCAGTTTATTACTATTATAGTAGTTTAGAAATGAAGAATGGGTTAAGCCTACGCAGAAACACATACGTACATGTCCATATATATTGACGATCAAATTCAATGTCGGGAAAGTTCGTCAATCTATTTGGAGGAGATGTTTTACCTTCATACTCTTATCATTCAATTTGTTGTTGTTGTTTTTGTAACAATTTTGCACATTTCAAATAATGCATTTAATCGTTGAGGTGTGTTAAGTACTACATATGCACGTGCAATTGAGTTGTACATATTTGCACGCAAAGGAACATCATATGTTATTGCTGTGTTCTGTTATGCATGTTGCAATTGTCACTATTACTGTCGATCCGACGCCAATGACACGCATTTTCTTACATTCATGCAACTATCTCTTTTCAAGAACCATGTGTTTTACAATGCTCCTCTTCAGTTCTTTTTCCTTTTTTATTCTCCCACTTATAGCTCGTAAGGGCATTTGAAAAACTTTCGAAAAGTGAAAAGAAATATCTTGGTTTTATCATGCCATACTATCTACATATGAATGTACATTAGATCGCATCACAAAAAAAAAGAGATTTTCTTTATTTTATAATAATTACCGAAATATTAGAGAGCTAGATTATTTTTAAATAGGCTTATAAAAATTTTATAATGCATAAAAAATTTTCGCTACGCTATTTGTGGACAAACGAATTTGAATTTGATTTTTAATTGACTTAACCTTTTCAGTTTAATATGTAGACATATTGGCTAAAAGTCCAATGGTGCACAAAGTGTTGACGCATGGAAGCAATATAATGGAACAACTAGAAATTCTGATTGGATGGCTATTGGAAGAAGCTCAGGAAGCGTTAAATAAAATTGTTTCAAATGCCCGTCAGATTCATAATAACAGGTGCTACTGTAGGGTCGCTAATAATGAGGATGTATTGCATCATCTGTTGATCTTTTCAGACCCTCTTAATAGTAGTATGCGTACCAAACGAGAAAAAAAGTATAAGTAATTGGCACTAGAAACACAAAAATGCTCCTGCTTGATGTCAAAGAAAACGGAAATTATTTTCATGTCAAATATAGCTTTTGGCCTTTATCTGGCTTTATTTCGTGTTTCAGCTTTAGTGGGATTTTTAGATAAATAAATATTTTTGTTCAATTTAAATAAAAAATTACAATATAAATCAAATAGAAATGTTCTCATCCATTGAACATGTTTGAGGATAAAAATGCAATAATTCCAGTTTTAATTTTTTCCAGGTTTTTGGGATAATCTTATTCAAAATGTTGTGAGCATTTTTGGGCTAACTCATTTAATACGAAAAATTTGACAATTGACCATTTCCAGCATATGCCGTTTTTTTGTCAAAGTCAATGCCCATGTCGAATGTGATTAATTTCAATTAAGTGATTTTTCAAATTCCATTCTAAATATGGTCCTATAACTCCATCACTGGCACCTTCCACAACGATACATTCAGCGAAAAGCCGAAAATAAGATCATTGAAGAAAAAAAAAATACTATGTGGCGAGTTTTTTAGGGATTGACAGCAGATGAGCTCAACAAGGACCCTATAGAACTCAAGAGATGAACCCTAATAAAATATGACAAAAGATTGAAAGAAGCAGAAGATCGAAGAATATAATCGAGGGTTTATTCTTCGTATGCTCGATTTAAATGTGTACATATTTACCTCTTTTTTTTGTAATATGCTGATAGACGAGAGATTTAGAATTACATTTTTAGAGCTATTTCGCATACGGTCCAATTCTCGAGCATTTCTCGAACTTTTCATAAGACATCCTAATGTATATACACCATTTGTCCCCTCCCACATCTAGCCAATCAGCGCACATATTAATTGTGACGTCAGACCATTTACGTGCAAGTCGCTTACGCTATGTTTGTTGATGTGTACGTTTTTAAGTGTTGTTGTTGTTGTTGGCATCACTTAACTTCGATTTTTGCTACTTGCTTTCCATACATATTTCCCACTATTGTTGTTGTATTTTATGATTACATTATTACATACATACCCGTACATAGTTGATTTAATGTGCGTGTCATCAAGTTGGTCTAAAGTGACAGTTGCGATTTAAATGGCGAATTCGTTCGAGTTACAAATTAATAATGATGGATACCTACATACTTAGATATTGCAAGTGGGTGTATATATGCACAAAAGGAATGTACGTACATAAACAATATCAGAAAGACAAAAAAAAAAAAACAGTTAAGCATGCTTAAGTCGGACTAGAGGAATCTAGGCAGATACTACCACTTGAAAATAAACTCTTTGGGAGCTATTCAAGGAGTAAATAGAAATATATAAATAGTGGGCGTGGTTCACCTATTTTAACTAAACTATTAAGCACTAAGAGATATTGTACCTGCAAACTATATATGGTTGTCGCATTTCTAATCAAAATAAAGCCACCATTGTACCTGGGTGCAGAGTATTAAAATAAATATAACCGCTCAATAAATGTCGGAATGCTTTTGTACGCTAAGCAATTAGCACCTATTTGTTCTTGTTGCTACTTGTATGTATAGTATGCATAAATAGTAGCTCTTGCTCTGTGATAGATGTGGCGTAAGTTGTAAATTAATCGATTGAAATATTCTGATGTGTTGTTGTGTCATGTGGAGGCACTTTAAGCGTCAATTTAATTAAATGGATTGATATATAAAAAAAAAAAATAAAAATAAATATCTCCATAAATAAAAAAAAAACAAAACTAGAAAAAACAAAAGTAGAATATGTTTATTTTCTATTTCAAAACTTGTTTCCTTATTATCTTATTTTTCTTCATTTTTTCACTACACGAGAAAAAAATTCATCAAGTACCTCAACCATGCTAACGACATACTTTTTTGCAAACAAATTAATGCATACTGATAAAAAATGAAATAACATTAATGCCCACTTGCTTATCTTTTTAACTCTTAGTTATCTACTCAAGGCAGGCTAAATTGATAAATTGGCTTGCACAGCAAAGGGTTAGAATTTAACCCAGTTTAAGAATGAAAAATATTTATACCACTAATTTTGTTGGGTTAATTTGTTAATTTTATGTCATTCTGTCAAAAAATCTAAATAAAGTCGTTAAAAATAAAGATAAAGTCAATTTATGAATATGTGTATTTGCATCTGTGAAATATTTTCAATAAATAATGAAAATGATAAACGAATTACTTTTTTCGGATGACAATGAAGGAATTGTTGAGTACATTACTACGGATTTATTTAACAGGCAGTTGCAGAATGAAGTAATCTGTTCAACGCTCTAAAGGATAAAATGTTACATAGGAAATTTCGACTCCAAAAAGAAATAGCTGTGCTTTTATTGGACAAGATTAAAATGTGATTAGAGAGCTAGAAGGAAATTTCGACTCCAAAAAGAAATAGCTGTGCTTTTATTGGACAATATTAAAATATGATTAGAGAGCTAGAAGTGGTTGGTACTTTATGTATAATTGTTCAACAGTACGCATTTGTAGAATATTCTGTCCGAACACCATCAGCAACGACGCGCTGTGGAGGTTAACGAATGAAGAAACCTGTTGCAAATCAAAAATAAAAAGTGGTCACACGCTAAGAAAACCTTCAGATAGCATTGCAAGAATAGCACTAGACTGGAACCCGCAAGGGTGTAGGGGTCGAGGTCTGCCAAAAAATACTTGGAATATTTCGATATTGCGCGAGCTAGCCGATGTCAACATAACATGGAACGGCGCAAAAATAACAGCATAGAACCGTGTACGATGGAAAAGTCTTTTTGAGGCCCTATGCTCCCAAGAGGAGTCAACAAGGAGGAGAAAAAAGCATTTTACTGGTTTGTTTTATCCACAGCGGAACATTGTCTCCTATGAGCCAATTATTATGTACATTACGATTATACGCAACAGGAAGCCAACATTTGACCTATGCGGACTTCATTGGCGTCCACGAGTCAAAATCGTTTAGAATTATACACAAAGTGACTGATTCTATTGCCTGTTTATATACGGAATTTGTACGTGGCAAGCAGCAATAAAATTTGAGCAAATTGCCCACTTTCCACGTATTATTGCAGCTATAGATTGTACTCATGTGAGGATACGGAATATATAAATAGTGTAAATAAACTTTGTGGGAAAAAACTCCCAAGCTTTTCTTTAACATTTGCTTGACAAAAATACAATAAAAACTTTACTAGAAAATTTAGAGTAAATTGAAAATATATTGTATGAAAAATTACAAAAATGTCCATAAAATATTATTACAATATTTCAATAGTTGTTTTTGCCGATAGAAATAAATATCAATTTATTATAACAATTAGGTAGCTTCTACTATTATTCTATGATATCAATGCAAATAAATATAATTCAGTATACGAAGCAAAAGCGACTATCTGGGAATAGAACCAAATACTCGGCTCTAATCAAACATTTCAGAATAATCAATTAATTCATTAAGTAAATGAAATGTAAAAAAATGACATATTTGATACTGAGATAACTGGTTCGATATTATAATATATCAAATATTTTATTTGCTTATTATTACAATAACAATAATAATGAAGAACAAATATACAATGGAATAAATTTTGACACGCAAATAATGAATAAATTTCATTCGCAAGTACCGTATATATACGATATTCAGCGATAATATGTAGTAATGGACATATATATCTAATAACTACGACCTGTACGGCCACTATCAGAGTATATGTATGTATATATGTGTAATAATAACAATAATAACATTAATAATAATGATAATAATAATAATACCGACAATAAAATGTAAATGATTAAAAACACCAAATTGAAATAAAACACTTTAAGTTATTATTGTAGTGTATAATATTTTAATATGTACCGTTGTAAAAGGTATAGCATGTCCACACTTATAATATTAAATAAATTTAATATTTTTATGGAAAATTATAAAAATGGAAAAAAAAAATTATATGTTTGAATTAAAATGATAAGACCTATGCGCAATTTTAATATACAACGAGAGCACCCGTAGATGCAATAATAAGCATTTATATGATTGGGAGATTTAATCATTTATATGAACTGACATAGAAAACAGTTTGCACTTATTTATATATTTGTAAAAATTCTTTCTGCTTTAAGGGGTCTTCTACCTTGTTGGTTCAAAAAATTCGATTTTTTTTTTTTTCAATTTTCCAACCCAGAAGGTGTTAGGAATATACCCTTAAAAGGATATAACTGAAATCTTATTATTTCGAGTTTTTCCGAGCCGTCGAAGACAGTTACGCGTGCTCTTATCGCAGCGCTCTTCGCGACCACCTAAAAGCTGGCCCATCGCGTTTTTCTAAAGTTATCTAACGTTCTATCGAATACCTGATGTATCTGTATCTATGTAATCTCTGTTATGCATGATAAATTTTTCGGTCCATTCAGTTTGAAAGAAAATTTAACGTCGGAAACATCCCGCTTGTTATATACATGAATATCTTTAAATGCGATTTCCCAAAAGTTGCGTTTTTGTAACTGGTTGACATGATATCTCGAAAACTAATTGATTGATTGATTGAAATTATATATCAAAATTTGTGAAAAACATGTGGCTATCGTCTGACAGATACTTTTTAGATTTTTTTTATTTAAACAATTTTTACATATGTTTTTAACCCCGAAAACATTAAAAAAAAATTTTTTTTTTTAAAGTTGCCTGTTCTGCGAAATTTTTAAATTTTGAAAATGCTATCTGTCAAACGATAGCCAAGGTGATAAAAAAATTAAATCATTTTGGTTTTTTTGTTTCAGACGATTTTCATGAGCTAAATCGTGTCAACCATTTGTGTATGCATTTTTTGCAAGGGACACTTCAAGGTCAAGTCACGGTCAAATCGAAGACAGTAAATTTTCAGTAAAATTAGTGTTAAATGTATTTAAATAAACAAGTTGAGAATTGCAAATTTTTTAGAGAGATCTGCCACCAAATTTGTGAACGTTATGATATTTTACCCTCCATATACAAAATAAACTTTATTGCTGTTTTTGCTTATTTTATGAGGTTCTTCACAATATTTCGGCTTAATAAAAAGCAATGCGAAAGAAAAAACGGATTTCAATGTTTTCATTTTAAACCAAAGTATTGTAAAAATCATCAAAATCATAATATGTAAACTGTAATTAACTCAAATTTTCACTTTCGCCTCACTTTGTGACCTTATCTTGTGGGCTAAAATATAAACTATTACGATTCAAAATATTGAGATTTTTAGAGAGTTTTTCAAAATTGATTAGATTAGATTAGATTTTTTTTAAACTAAAGTATTGTAAAAACCATTAAAATTATAATATTTTTCCTGTAATAAAATCATCGGTAATAGCCTAGACAGACGGCAACACTTAATCCGAATAAAATAATAACCTGACAGACGGCAGTATTGTGGATTAACTAAACGGCTAATTGCTGTTTTATTAGGTCTGTCTACTTACATTACTATCACAATCAATTTCTGTCATTTATCACTCTCGATATGAGAAAATCTACAAGAAGTACGTGAACTGAAAACTATCAGAAACTTGTAAATTGACTTTCACCGTTCATAATTGACAGCTGGATTTATTTGTTCGACAACACTTTTCATGTTGAAAACTGTAAACAATTGTTGAAACTTTTTCGTTAGCGAACACACCTAATATTTTGTAAAATGGATGGAGAAAAATTCACAATAGACAATTTTCAGCAGTGTTGCCATCGCAAATTGCCCTAATCCTCTTTTATTTTGAGAATTAACTCACAGAGTTTTTGCGGATTAGCTGCAGTTAATGCCCGAGTTAATTCGAATTAACTAGGTAATCCGGAATTAGGCTGCCGCCTGTCTAGGCTATAAAATCGATCATCGGTTGTTATGGCAACATAAGAAGAAAACTGCAATCACCTCAAATTTTCACTTTCGCCTCACTTTATGATCTCATCTTGTGGGCTAAAATATAAACTATTACGTTCGGCATCAAAGTTTTTAGATGGTTTCAAAATATTGAGATTTTTAGAGGTTTTTTCAAGACGGATTAGCTCACGAAAGGTTTGTAATTGTACCGCAACACTTAGATGGACGTCATAAAATAAACAAACCTGAATGTTGGTAAAAATAACACATTTTTTTGGTGAGACATCTTAATGTACATATATTTATATTCCACTTTCATATGTATATTTATATGTGTGTGTATATTTATTTTCATGTAGAACATATGTATTTACCTATATATTTATATATATACACTTATAAATACCGGATGCATGACTTATTACTACAAGCACTAGCACACATTCAGAAAACAACGGCGAATCAATTGACGCCAAGAGGCTTAACGGAAAACCACAATCAAACAGAAACTGAGCAAACTATTTTGATATCGGTTTAGCAGACTTGTCGAAGTTATTATTGTTTTTGACTCGATATTTTTTTGTTTTTTTTTTTGCTGTTATTAAAATAATTATATTTTGTTGTTGTTGTTTGTAAATTTTAGCCACATAATTATGTATTGTGGCAGGCATTTTGAACATTTTGTTTGTTGCCATTGTTTCTTTTGGTTTTGAATTTAAAATTTGTATACAAATATATGTGTATATGTTATGCATGTGTATTGACTTATGAGAGAGAGAGAGAGAGAGAAAAAAAGAAAACAATATTAACATATGTTTTGATCATATGTGTAGCACCACTAAAAATCGCATAATTAGATATAATAAGTTGCAGAAAGTCATAGAAAGTTAACGAAAATCTATTTCCAAACATTTGCATTATAATCTTGAAATATTTAATATCTACTACAACTAAAAGAATCAATTTTCTTCCCCCCAAAATATATCCAATTATTAAGTTTTTATAAATTAACACGTATGGAATAAAGGTACACATGTTATGCCAAAAATATATAAAATTAACTAAACACGTATGTAGGTATTCATTTGTTGATTATACATGTGAGTATGAAATTTTATAATTTGCAACAATTTTCTTGTTGAAAGAATATCCATGTGAAGGTCAACGCAATTAACTTATCATACCTACATAAATATTTTATAACAATAATAATAATAACAATAACATTAACAACAACCAGAACAATAATTTTGCTGGCAATTTTACATTTATATTTTTTCCTCAATTATTGTAGTTGTTGTTGTTATTTAATTGAACATTTTATATTCAATTATATCAATTGTATCTGTTCACATACTATATTGCTATCTTATTTATATCTAGCAAGTAGAAAAATAAGAAAATTTCAGACAAATTAAAAATTAAACAAGAAGCTATTGTATTTCCATTTGCGTTTGCTTTGAAAAATACGAATTCCTTTTTATTCCAAACGAATGATTTTATTTTCAAATACTCGACGTATTTATAAGACACAAGGATGAAAAGTGTTTTTCAAAATGTATAATTTCCTCATACTGCATTTGGATTAGCGAACTATGTCGAAATGTAATTTATAACATTAATTATTTTGTTAGCTTAAACAAAGGCTTCGCAAGTAGCTCTACTTGAAGTACGTACTTCAAAAATAGTTAGAAAAATATTTGCTTTTAATATAAAAAGAAAGTGAAAATGATAATTCGTTCATTCATATGACATACAACGTTAAAAAAATGGATAAAATGTATACGGCTTGGAGCAATAGGGAGTAGTTTAGTGTTCCATTGGAAGTGCGAAAAATATTAATCATTGTATTATTTAATTACCTACTCTTCTAAAAGAAGTCTGCTACAAAGTTCAGAAAAAGTGATGTCGCAAGAGTTCTTCCGTCCGGAAACGGCAAAAATAAGTACGTCCCTTCTAATACTGTCCAAAATTAAACACTCACAATAGTAATGGAAGAGAAGCTCGGCCAAAGTGGCCTTCGGGGCTTTAAGTGTCACATATTTATTTATTTTTTTTTTTAGTAAATAGGTAGTTCAGTGGTTAGTGCGTTGACCTTCTTTCGTAGGTCGTAGGTCGTGGGTTCAGTCCCCGACTGTGACAACTTTAATATCGAAGACTTTTCTTTCGAAAGGTGCTCACCTGTGGGCAAGCAATTGGCAATTCTTCCGACAGTAACACTGTGACAAAGCTCAGAAAAACTGATTTCACAAGAGCACTACTGTTCGGAAATGTCTAATATAAGTAGTTCCCTTCTAATACTGAAAGACAAGCTGGACCAAAGGGCCACTCGTCGCCTATAAGTGCCACATATTTTATATTTTTAATTATATTGTCGTACAAAATTCAAAAATTCATAAAATTTTTCATATTTTGTATGATTTTTACAGCATTTTGGAAATATTGGGTTTTCAAGGTATTTCTCCTTGTTAGCTTTTCTTCCAATATAACCAAATTCAATGGAATTGACTATATAGATACGCACTACTTAGTTTTAATATTGTTTTTTTTTTTTTTTGGAAAGTCAAACACTACATTACAAACAACAACAAAAATTTTCACAAAATATGACCGCCGACATCATGTCGTCAGAGTCGATGTCATCTATGTTTGTTAATGAAGTTACATATGTAGGCATACTTTTTATGACAATAAACACAATCAACACTAAAATAAGTTTTTATTGTATAAATTCACTTGCTACATCGTTTTTTTGTTTTTTGTGATCACGTTTATTCTTCACATTATTCGTATATGAAGAAGTTCTTGTTGTTGTATTTTAGTGGTTAACTCCGCCCTTTCACATATATTTACCCAACCATCATCATTATCATACCACCGCTACTATGTATTTACGACAAACAAAAACAACGAGAATGCAAACAATACTTTGCGTGTACATAAATTACAAATACAATCCAACATGGCGGTGCTTCGTACGTACCATATATGTTTCTATAATGGCAAAATTGTATTGTCTCATTCTTGTATATTGACTAGTTAAATAACAATGGGTGAGTAAGAGAGAGAGAGAGAGAGAGAGAGAGTGAGAGTGTGAGTTAGAGTGTGGTTTTACAATAGTGCTCTCATTATGAGTTTTTCTTTTGATTGCATGCATTGAGTGATTGGAAATTGAGATGGATTTAAAAAATTGAGTTCATTTAAAAGTGAGCATTAAAATGAATACATTGTAAACGTATAATTTTAATTGTAGTATGTATTCGCATGTATTGACATGTAGTAGAATAATATTTATTTATTATTAGTTGTACAAATTCATATAAATTCATAAATTCGTCATAAGTTTATCTTTGTCAAAAGATACTTGTCAAAATTTGTATGCAAATTGCAAGTTTTTCTGATAAGTTTATACAGCCCGAGGCAGTTATGTTACTACTATACCTACATAGTTAGTACTTACAAGTATTTTAGTATTCGCGGTAATAAAAGTAATGGCCAGTAGTTATAGTCAAAGTTAGAATCGGCTTTTTGACATATTTTTGTATATGAAAAATGTATGTCAATAAAGTCGATTCTAACTTAAGATCATTTTAACTTTGACTATAACTACTGGCCAATCTATTTAATTTTGAATTGGATAGTAAGATGTAACCCTCTTAAAAATGAGTTTATATTTTGAATTTTTAGTGATTTTCGAAATTTAAAAGATTTGAACACTCCTCAACAGCGGATGGTTACACAACAATAACTGTAGTATAATTTTCAATTATGCAACTAATATATGTTAACGAATATGTACTATAAATTAGCCGGTTATATGATTCTACAGTTAATAGTTAATTACCTCAAAAACGATGGAATATTTTCATTGTCTATTTCGATAGACATTTTGTATAAATACTGGGTTATCCATTTTGTGGTTCCGAAAGTAAATGTAAATAAAACACACTTATGTTTAGAATTTCGAACAAATTTTTATTTCAATATAATCTTTGGACCTTGCCATTATTTGTGAAATATATTGTATTGGGTGCTTGAACAACAGCATTTGAATGAATTTTTTTTTCGCATGGAATTTTCTTCATCGTTGAAGCTTATTTCTCGTTTCGGCGATGTGAATTGAACACCAAGGTCGCGCGTTTCATCACCTTTGGAATTTTTTGTGGGGCTACGCAAACTATCGTGTTTATGGGGAGAATCCACAAACTCTGGACGCTTCGAAAACAAACATCCGTCAAGTTACACCCGATACGTGCCGGAGAGTCATCGAAAATTACCTTACAAGGGTCAAGTGCTGTAAGAGGTCCCATGTTGTATTTCACACATAGTGTCAAGGTCCAATAAAAATTTGATTGAAATTCTGAAGAGACGTGTGCTTTATTTACGTTTGTTTTCAGAACCACAAAATGGATAACCCTGTAAGAAGAACATTTTTTTTTTAAATATTCGAGCAATTATTAATACAATATAATACATATCTGAGTACGGCAGTATACGGTAAAAGATGATGAATGACAAACAGTACTTTCATTTAATTTGTTAATCAAGAAAATCAGTAAATACCATAAAATTTAGATTTTAGAACATTTCGGCTTGTATTGGGGCTACATTTCGTCTGAAAATACCAAATGGAAGTCCAAGGCTGTTTTCCTTATTGTGTTAAAACTCGAAAAATGGTTTATGGGATTCAAATTTTCATGATTTGAAATGTGATCTTGGTCGTACTTGGAATTACGGAGATCATCGAATTTTGTTGTACTATGTAATTCAAACATTTCATCCCTTCTACATGAAATTTGATAAATGAAGGTTCTACAATTCCTTACAGATTGGAAGATGCAACTGACGACGATGCAATTCAAGATGCCTTTGAAATCTCTAGCATACAGTTGGCATATGCAAATTATTATCTAATCAACCAAATATTAGTACTGAAAGATCTATGAGTACACGCTATTGTTCAAAATTATCCAGAAATCCGTGTAGTCTCAAAACATCTTTAGTAATTAGCTAATCGATTTACTCAAAATTTCAACGATTTTCCTTTAAGAGAATAATAGGGGAATGCGAAGAATTGACCATACACATGCCTATGTATAAATGAGAAAAAAATCAATAATACTGAAGATGTACCCATAATTCATAATCAACTTTAGAGACAATATATATATTTTTTCAATATTAAAATGATCATAAATGAAAGAAAAATAATTTTGATATCTTTCAGTAGACTGGCGAATGGATGTGTTAGGTACACATTGTAAAATTACAATATTTATAATGAGTTAATGAAAATAAATGATTATTTTTCATTATGTACGATATATTCAACATTACGAACAAACAGGCGCATGATCAATGAAGACAAGAAAGACAACAAAAGTATGGATGATCGTTATTATGGTTGTCATAATAGTGGATGTAACCACACGAATGTATCAAATACTAGGGTATATAGTACCATATGTACGTACATGTAAAATACTACTAAACAACAAAAATAAGAGTAGCGCGTATATTACATATTTTTTGCACACTCAAGTTTACACATAGCATACATACGTATGTATTAAATTAGTGGAATCAACACTATAATGTGTCTCCCTGTGTGTGTGTGTGTGTGTGTCTCAGACGGGGTTAAAATTACACTTTCTTATCTTTTGGTTGCATCTTAACTGCGCGTAAATGCTAGAAATAGCTTTTAAAGTCGACCACGCGTATATGTATGTATGTACATTTACGGCTGTGTCTGTGTCTTTGGGTGGCTGTGTGTGTGTGCGTGCATATTTTAAAACGTTTACAATCGTTAATGTGGTTATTATTGTTAGTGTTGCTATTGCTCCTGCTGCTACTTTACTGTTGCTATTGTTGTCTCCGATAATTGCTTATAGTCTCTACTGTGTGTGTGTGTGTGTGTGTATATCTGTGTACGTACATACAACTTGTATGTGGTAGCAGCAATAGTAATTATTATTATTACTATTAATACCTTCATACTAATGCTTAGTATTATTTATAAGAATTTGTATGCAGCAAAAAACGAACGCATATCAATGTGCAAGTATGGGCGACAGTGACAAAAAGGGCTTTTATATTAATGTCTAGCCATTAGCTATCTGTGCTAGAATTTGCCATTTACGCATACATATACATATAGTGTATATTATGTAGCATTTTAACTTGTGACAGTCCTTCATACGTCCCATTTAGTTATGCGCTTCGTAAACATTTCCATAAATTATTGAATAAATGTATAATATTATAACTACTGGCTAAATTTTCAAGAAATAAATTTTGAAGGCGTATGAATAGAGATGATGATACTTAGTCAAACTTTTTGTAGAATATTTTAATATTTAACCCTTTACTTCAGTAGACAGTTAAAACTACCAACATCGTATATAAAGGGTTTCTCTACTCAAGGAATCCAATTAAAAATACATAATAGATGTCCAAACACAGAACTCAACTCAAGCCTTATACGTATATATTATTGTATGTTATGTGACCAAGCTTCTTCTGTGAAGGTCGGCATTACGAAATATTTATAGAGTGTGGTTTTCGTTCTTTGAGCTACAATAAAAAAAAATAAATATGTAGCATTTAAAGCCCCGAAGGGTTCTTTGAAAGAAATTCTTTTCCATTATTGTTGTGTGTGTTAAATTTTGGACAGTATTAGAAGGGACCTACTTATTTTAGCCGGTTTCGAACGACAGAACTCTTCCGACATTATTTTTTTGAGCTTTGTCACAGAGTTCTTTTAGAAGCTTTTTCATGGCAAATTGTTACTGCCGAAAGAATTTCCTATTGCTTACCGACAGGTTGGTACCGTTCGAAAGAAACATTTTTTCGATACTAAATTTGTTATGCTTCAGCCGGGGATTGAACCCACGACCTACAGATCAGAAGGCCAATACACTAACTATTGAGCTATGGCACACACACAAGCTACAATATCTTAGACAAAATTGGCATCTGTTAGCAGATGATATTCTACGCATGATCTCCAGGCTACCGTCACTACTAATGTTATTGATAGTTCCAAAAGAGGCAAAGTCCTTCAGAAATGTACCGTATTTTCCAAGACACGGGCACTATTCGATTTGAACTCGTTCACCATAAAACCTATTAGACATAAGTCCCTTTCTAATTCAGAGAATCAATTCAATCTTCACTACACAATGAGTGTTATGCAATGTTATGCAGAAGCATAACAAGCTTTGCAAGTATACCGAAATCACACGTGTTGCTTAGAGATAATTCATTATCAGTCTGAAAATCTAGTCGATGGTGTATATATTAGATCCAAAGATAAGGTTCAATCAGCTTATTGAGGATGTCTTTTATACAGTCTTTCAAATAGCGCGGTCTCTTTATTTGGATATGAGGTAGAAAAGAATATTCTGCTTATAAGCTGGTGCATGCAAAAACAACTCGGCAGGCAGATCATTCGTATCTACAGCTTTGTTGCTCTTCAGCTTATGTGTGTCTATTTCAATTTTGCCTTAGCCATGTGTGTTTAAGATTCATATTATCATCCTTAATTGTGGTGTTCGGGCATCCACTCTCATGGGCGAATTGTTCGTAGCGTCGCTATTCAGTAGTTTTGAGTAGCGGTCCCTCCACATATCCAATGATCTCATTTTCGTTTATACATATTTCTGCATGCTTATCTGCGGAAGCTTCACGACATTCTCAAAACTCAAAAAAAGGGATGACAAATTTGAAAAAAAAAACATAGAATTCCATACGTCACATTCCTTAAAAGTGTACTAAAGGAAATTTACGTGGGGGTGTGCTAATTAGTGTGTCAATGCTGAGTGTTATTGTCATAATTTAGGCTTCTCTGAATCAAACAATCGCATAAAATTAAAGAAAATTCACATTATGACCGAAATTAAAATTAAAATCGTTGGAGTTGTAAGTGATGAGATCAGTTGGTGACACAATGACCTTTTAATAAGCTTGAAAAAAGTCCTACCAACTGTTGAAAAATAGATGTATCTAATATCATACTCTTCTTGCAAAAATTTCCTTTTCTTTTTATTATAGTATCTAATAGTAAATTACTCATAATACAATAAAACGGTTGTATACTAGTAGATTCATAATAATAATAGTAATAATAATAGGATTGCATTAACAATTATATGAAATAATCATTAAATGATAAAGTGTAAATGTATCTATTTAACAAGTTGTTGTAAGATTGTCTGCTTTTGAGTGTGAGCAACCGTGCAATTTTTACTTAATATAAAGAAAAAATACTTCTGTTCTATTTTGCACTTATTATTATTATTTTTTTTTGTAAGTAATTTCTTTTATTAAAATGAATTTTAATTCAATTAATTAAAATTAAAGAAATTATTAAATACAAGTATATGAGTACTGAAGTAATAATAATAATGCAATCACATATTAACAATTGTTGGCGGTACAATCATTGTGATTGCATTTTCGTGTTGGCACAGCAGACATAGACGTTATTGTTGTTGTTTCAATTTATTCTTATTCTTCTTTCTTTTCGCTGGGCTGGCCTTCTTATAACAATGCCATTCATTGTATGTATGGTGTATACCTATTTACACATACGTAGTCATGTGTGCATGAAAATAAAATGGTGGCAAATAACAATAACAACAATTATAACAATAATAATCAAATAAAAATTAAAGAAAAAAACCAAAAAAAAAAAGAAAAGAAAAGAAAATTCAAAATGATCATGACTAAGATATTAATAACAATAGTAATATATATATATACTTAAATAAATACACATATAATTACTTACTTATATATGAATAGCAGGTATACGTGCTTATTAATAAAAAAGCATTATTGCTGCCATAATTCATAAATGATTTATGAAATGAGAATGTGAATTAAAAAAAAAAAAAAAAGAAATCTGCAAAATAAATGATTAAACCTTATTTAAATAACAATATTTTTACATTTCTTTTATTTCTTCATCTGTCTTTCTCGCTCTCGTTCACTTTCTGTCACATTCCCTTGTGTACATATGTATATACACTCTGCGATATGTGATTAAACTCACTTTAGTTTACAGCAGGTCTACTGAACAAATTTTAATATGAATGAGTTTTCAGTTTGCAATGAAATAAACTTTACTTCGAACCCCCAACAAATATAATTTTCTAATATTGGGTCCTTAACTTAATTTCCGCCCGCGAACGTTAGAGGGAGATGTAAAGAGATTTAGTAGTCATTAGTCACGCATCTAGTGCTCCTTTATTAGTTTTGACATTTCCCGATCTTTTCTTGCTTGCCAGACAGAAAAAGACGAGTTTTCTCTGGCGTATTGTGACAGGTGATGAAAAGTGAATCTACTACGACAATCCCAAATGGAAGAAGTTATGGGTGGACCCAGGACAGCTATCAACATCACATCCAAAACAGAATATCCACCGTCATAATGCAATGCTCTGCATTTGGTGGGATCAGCAAGGGGTGATGTACTCCAAGCTTCTGCTGACTGCTGACGTCTACAAACGTCAATTGAACAAATTTAATGATGAGCTGTTGCGAAAAAGACCAGTAATAGCTAGTAACAGGTTCAAGGTTATTCTCCTTTACGATAACGCTCGGCCACACACTGGAAAAATCGTCAAAGAAACACTGACGCAGCTGGATTGGGGAAACTCTTCCTCACCCAGCGTACTCACTAGACATAGCACCTTCTGATTACCACTTGTTCAGATCGATGCAGCACGGCTTGAGTGGTACACGTTTCCGAAATGTTGAAGAAGTGCGAAAATGGGTGTATGAATGGATTGCTTCGAAACCGACAGCATTTTATCGAAATGGTATCGCTCATTTGTCGGAAAGATGGGAAAAACTTGTAGAAAGTAATGGAAATTACTTTCATTGAAATAAATTCTGTAAATTTTTTCCAATAAATGATTTTTTCTAATCATTTTTGGGCGGTAATTAAGTTAAGGACCTAATAATATAAATTGAATATTTAAGTAATATAAATTTTATACATCTCAAATAACTTTTCATATTACATAACTAACAATTGAATGGACGATTTTTAAGGAAATTCCAATTCAATAAATATTTAATTTAAACTGATAATTTTTATATATTTTTTCAACTACTGGAAAATATGTAATTCCACATTGTATGGAACAATTTTATTGTTAGAGCTGCTTATCTTTAACGTACGATGTGTTTTATGCTCAGAATTTTCATTCATTAGCTGTTATAGTAATTTCATAAAAAGATGGATATCACTTTTAAACAAGAAACTAAAGTGAGATTAATCATGTGTCGCGGAGTGTATACTTTTTTTCCATATATATATATATATATTAAATAGTTGAACTCAGTAGTTTTAGGATCCTAGTTGCATTAAAATTTAATACACAGTGGGAAAGATAGAATGTTATATTTTGTGAATGAAGCGCGAATTTGAATTGAAGCTTTTTATGCTAAAAATATTTCTATTGAGGCAAAATAGTATGTGACATCATTTGCTGCGACTAATATGATCAATTTTAACTCTGGCTTGTTAAAGACTATGTGACTTTCTGTTGTATGTAGTTGGCCTGGTGGGAGGTTTTTCTTGCCTGATACTATGGATGAGGATCCAGAGCAGTTTCAGAGGTCTTTTTGTTCATTTCACATTTCACAATTTTTTGGCACAATATGTTGCGATATCGTGTCAGCCGTATTAATGACATATTTTTAATAATGATTTTGATCGATTTGATTCAATAGTGTAGTGAAATATTTTCTACAGTGTAACTACTATTTTCATTGCACTGTCATAATGAAAGTTATTGCCTACAATATTATAAAACTAAGAAGTCCAGCGAACAACCATCAAGTAATCAAATAATATTCATTGTGGCTGTTTTTGTCATCGTTGCCGGTATACTCGCATACTTGTATAATGTGGAAAAATTATGCAGCAGCAACTTTTCAGCACAAATTGAATATAATGTCGATGATGATGATGATGATGACGATGATGATGATGATAATGATGATGATGATGATCATGTTGATGATAATGATGTTGACGACGGCAACGATTCATTGCGATTATAGCAGCTATATTAGCATATCAGAGCACGCACATACATTATACGTAGACGGTGTCAGCAATTCTTATCAACATCAAGCAAAAAAAAAGGTACTTGAAATAGTACCTTGTACCTAAATGCATACATTCATAATTTGACGTTATTGCATTAAAAGGGCAACTTGTACAAATCAAATGAGTCAGGAGAAATCAGTAGGTGCTCGTGAGGTGTTCACTACAATAATTTCAACTGAGCACATATGCTTACATATATAGTTTTTGTACTTTATTCAAATCGATGTTGGAGATGCCATATTTTTGTAAAGTTGCTTTGGATAATTGTCGGCTTATTACATATGGAATTTTGCAAATGTGTAATTTTACAATTTGAAAGATAAAAATTAAACCGATTATATAATTTTAACCAATGGTTTTGTATAACTAATAATAATATTGGTAAGTAAAACATTTTTAAAATATAGCCTACCTTCTGCTTTTAAAATCACATTCAAATTTTATGGACAATACCACCTTGATCAAAAAATTCCCGGAAAAACCACCGTGTGGCGCTCCCATTGTTCCAATTTGGGTTCTGTTTTTGTTTTTTTTTTGTTAAGTTGGTACATCTGTCGCTGATATTCTTAGGAAGTTTTTGATCAAGGTGGTATTTTGAAAAATTTTGAAAAGTTAAATGATTTAAATTTCCTTGGTAAATTTAGCCAGTCTAAGGCTGACTTGACTTTGACTTCACACAGTAAGACCACTATTTGTTTCTGTCTTTACAGTGCTATTTTGCTGATAATATATTAGAATTTTTTGGTTTAGTTTTTCATCGAAACACTTGGAAAATAGTATGTATAAGTTTGTGGAATAAAACGGCATATTGATTTAATAGAAATCACTTTAGGTATAAATAAGATTGTATGCATACTCACTGGCACGTAATTATAGTCAAAGTTAGAATCGAATTGTTTGATATATTTTCCATTCAAAAAATCTGTTAAAAATCCAATTTTAATTTTAGAATGATACTAAATTTGACTATAACTATGGGCCACTGAGTTTACACTATGAAACTTTTCCATTAGTTTTTTATTACTTTGCAGCTGATTTGAAACCGCTCTTAGATGAGAAAGAGGCGAACGATTTTTTTTGTATTACCTTCTATTCTGACAATCACACAGAAAATATATTCAGTTATGTATTTTAATCGGTTTTAATAGCTTTATTATTGTTGTTATCTTAAATTTTAGAGTTAATATTTAAATAGGTGGCAACACTCTCATTGTTATGTGCAAAAACATGTTTTAGTCCTCGAATCTCACTTGTCAATCTGGATCAAATTTTAATTTTTTTACATTTCTGAGACCTACTGCAGTTACGCAGTACAACAAAAACATTTCTTATTTAGTAAAAAGTAGTTTAGTTATACTTAAATTTTGCTAATGAATCTTAAAGATTTTGTGAGAAGAGTAGAGAAGAAAAAAAAAAACATACTGAAAAAATGATTTGCTTTAGACATTTTTTTTTTCAGTGTAAACTCTCCGAAAACTATAATTTACCTTTTTCAACATTTTGGGCAAACTCGAAAATTCAATTCAGGCTGGTAGGATTTTTATAATAAAAAAAAAAAAAGAATTCCGAGTATTAATAATATACTTTCTGGTCAAAAACAAATTTTTGATCTATTGCTTCTATAATGAATTTACTTAGAAATTTTGCTATGCGATTTGGGGGCAAAAAACATTGACCCGTTCTAGTGTATGATGCACAAACAATGCATGTAATATTATAAAAAAAATTCCTGATTTTGTTATTGTGTTGTTGTTGTTTTGTTACTATTATAATTCGGCTCGGGCGGTTAAGTCTCTTAAGATAATCGTGCTATTAAATTTCTTATTAGTAATAATTGCTGGGCTACAATTTAATATGCGAATAAGTGTACATTTATGTATTTATATGCATGTATTTTAGTATATGTGTGTGTGTGTGTATAAATGTGTGTTGATTATATGCAAACACATACATACCTACCCATCAAAGTTTATATGTAATTTTGACCAATGAGCATGAAATTCAATGAATAATTTCAACTTGTGTTGCAAACAATTATTAGATATTATTGTAATATACTACTATGTAGTAGTAGTAGTAGTAGTAGTTAGTACCTTGTATAAGCTATATGTAGTAGTAGTTGTTGTTTTTAGTTTTTCTTTCATACATATGTGTGTGTGTGTGTGTAGTAAATGTAGGAACTAGCAATTAAGTATGTATGCAATGTTGGCTCTACAAGAACTATATATTTAGCTATTGTTGCAAAATACAAGAAAAAAACCATACAAAAAAAAAAAAAAAAACAAGAAGAAGAAAAACACAATAAAAATAGTGCAAGAAATTATATTGTATATATTACAAAATTAAGAAAAAAAAAAAAGATGCAAACACCAAACAAAGGCAAAATAAATGTTTTCTTTCATGTTTGCCCGTCTCTCGCTCACTCTCATTTCTCTTGTTTAACCAACATTACATTAACATGTTTAATTTGCATTTTAAAATGTATTTCTCTTAATTTTTACTTCTTTGTAATTTTATGTATTTAATTTAGTACAATAAAAACAACAACAACAACAATAACAATAACAAAGCACCAATACATTGTTGTAATTGTTCATTGCCTATAGCTTGTTACCCTATCTACTAAACTATAGGATACAATGGTCGACATTCTTCTAAACACACATATATTTTTTTCTTCAATCCACGGGTATTCACTTGTCGGCAATTGGGAAAAGTTTCCAAATTCTTCAGAAAATAAAATTAATAAACGTTTTCATATCATATGCAACAACTCAATTTGAAATAAGAGAAAAACTGAACCAAATGTTTTCGATTCCCAGAACTGTACTCGTTGTACTCGTTTTAATACCACCGAGTAGGGTCAATAGTTAAATTTCCATAGAATATATGACATACATCAAACAGATCATTCACAAATGAAAGGAAACGATGATGGATGGTGATGGATGCCGAGTCTCTGGATAGACCAAATTTCAACGACCACAAAGAGTTGTCTAAGCAGTTCTGAGCAATGATGGAGAACTATGTATTCATCTATACCTTGTCCTTCGTGACACTTTGGACCTATTTTTGTTGTATAATATCAGTTTTGTATTTCTTTAACTGGAGCTTTTGCATCTAATTTTTAATCTCTCTCTGGGTGCCGTAGCTCAGTGGTTGGTGCGTTGGCCTTCGGATCTGTGGGTCGTGGGTTCAATCCCCGGCTGAAGCATAACAAAATTTAGTATCGAAAAGATTTTTCTTTCGAACGGTACCAACCTGTCGAAAACAAATGGCAATTTTTCTGGCAGTAACAATTTAGCTAAAAATGCTTCTTCAAAGAACTCTGTGACAAAACTAAGTTAAAGTGATGTCATAAGGGTTCTGCGGTTCGGAATCGGCTAATATACGTATGTCCCTTCTAATGCTGTCCAAATTTAGCACGCAAAACAGTATTGGAAGAGAAGATCGGTGGTATCACAATGGGACTTTCTGGCTTGCTTTGTTTTTTTTTTTTTGGATCGTGTTCAAAAAAAAAAAAAAATTCTCATTTGTTCATATAAGCTATGCAAGGAGTGTGCTTGTTGCTGCTACTGCTGCTGTTGTTGCCTCTGTTCGTCTGATAACTGGAGTGAAAAATATGAAATAACAAAAACAACAACAACAACAACAACAATTATAATAATAATAATAAATTATGATAAAAATAAAATTAATGGAATGAATAATAATACCTACATACCTTTTGTAAATATATAGGTAAATATAACATTAATTATTTTCAACAAGACATAGAAAAATATGTATGAAATAAATATTGTAGAAATACAACCAAATCTAATTAATGCATACTTACTACGTACATACTTAATTACAATTTATATACAAAATGAAAGAGAAGAAATGTGAAAAATTGCTTGATTGCAATGTTCGAAAAAATAAAAAACGATATATTATTTGTAAAATCAAATGATATATTTTTTTTTTTGTATCAGTTCACTTAATTTCTCGACACACAATAAAAATGAGCGAAGAATATTTTGTCATGGAACCATGGGCTCCAATTTAACAAAGAAACTTCAAAACATACATATTTAAAAAAATTATTCTCTTTGAAAACCATGTTTTACTTGAACAAAATTGGGATTTTTTAGGCAAATTATGCAAATTTTCAAAATTCAAAGCTCTGGCATGCTAACAATTTACGTCCAATTGCAATGAAATTCACTGATTTGTACTTGTAGTTTCATCTTCATTATCATGTTAAAAATTATTTTTGAATATAAATTAGAAAAGTCGTGTTAAGTTAATCGGGAATGTTTAAAATAATAGTTGCGCGTATTGCCATTTAAAAAAAGTATGACTCGCTAAATCAATTCTGTACACGAAGTAATGGATGAGAATATGTATTTAATACAGTTAAATTTTTAACATTATAAATTAATTTAATTATTTTTTTCTTATTTGCCATTCTTCAAAACGTTATTCACGGATTTTGTTAAACAGCAGTGAAATGCGGGGTTTTCACCATTGTAAAAAACACAAAATTTTCGATTTATATATTTGAACTGGTCGAAATATTGTGATGCTGTTGATAAAATTTAATAAAACGGACTAAATTTAAATGAATTGCAAAATATTGTATATTTCTGCCTGGCTAAACTGGATAAGGAAATAGAAAATTTCAAAACATTTTGCTTGCTAACATTTTTCGAAACCCACATAAATCAGACTAATCAAATTTTAAATGTTATTATAGCGATTAAATGTGATTTTAATGCCAGAAATGGATAAGAGAATAGAATAGAATGGGAGAATAGAAGAAATGTTGTTTTAAAATTTGATAAATATTAGTTTAGTTATACAAAACCATTGGTTAAAAGTGCATAATCAGTTTAATTTTTGGCTTTTAAGTTGTAAAATTTCCCCTTTGAACTATCGGAAATCATTTTAGTCTATCTGCCTCGATAGGCTGATAATCTTGTAGTTGGTAATGTGATGAAATTGTGAACTTGAATAGCAAGGCTGCTTAAAATTGTTAGCTTGATAAGAGCGATTCGCTATAGATTCAATTTATCAACGTTCTAGTAAATTCTATCGGTTGTGGGTAAGCTTTCTGATTTGATGGGTATCCATCAGAGAGCTGTATTGATTCTCTGGTGGATATCGAGTAGGAGTAGGCTTGCCTTTAACTGACAAAATGTTCTAGAATGTTGATAAAAAAGTTTCATGCCAAAAACTCGAACAGTGTTATTATGCTAAAATGAATTTTAAAAAATAAAAAAAATTAAAAAACATAATAATAAAAGTAACAATAACAAACACATACGAATTGGTGTTTTCCGAAACTGTAATCCGAACTGGAAATCATCATACCACATCAAATTACGAATTTTTGTGATCTGCCGTATCATAGATGTCTTTGTTATATACCAAAAAAAGGCATGTCACCTCGTTACTTTGTTATTCATTATTTGTTAAAATGGTAATTTGATTTTGATTCTACAAAAAACAATATGAACTTGAAAAAATTAACGACTAGCAAATAACGAACTAACGAGTGTGAATAGTGCTATTGTAAATACAATATGAATATGAAATCCTTATATATAAGTATTATTATCTATTCATTATCAATGTTAAATGTCAAAATAAACAATTTTTTTAAATAAGATTTCACATAAAGTTGATTCCATTTTATTCTCAATGCTTGTATTCACTAGGTAGATGAAAAAAAGAACGCTTTTACATGTGGCGCTTGCTTCCATAAGTGAATGTATGAATGCTCGTCTCATGATTACTCCTATACTTCTTCTGTATACTCCTGTATGTACCTCTGTGTTTCAGTTGTTGTTGTTGAGCCATTTAATTCTTTTTAATTTACAGGACAGTTGCCTGAATGTACATACATACAAATTATTGTGTTTGTTTTTTTTTCCTGCATTTTGCTACAAATATTGGTACAAGTGTGGTATTGGAAAGAGTGCATCCTGCGGCTTATTTAGTGTCATGTCCATCGCAAAAGAATTTTGTTTTCGCTGTTTTTCACTTGTCTGCTTTTTATTATTTATTTTAATATTGGCATTAGCTCTTTCTGATGTTATTGTTGTTTGTATTTGATATAAAAGATACAAATTAATATTTTATACACACCACAGGTACATACATGCTATCTGACAAATTTCACTGCATGACATCAGAACGAGCAGAGAAGTATTGTAGTAAGTAGTACATACTTGGTAAATGTAAATATGTATATAATAAAAAAATTGTTTCAAAGTCTGTATTTGATTGAAAACACCAAACAAAATAAAAAGATACACCTCTCAAATGAATAGGGGGCTAACAGTTTTAGTTTAAATATTTGCATTCTGTATTTTTTTTTAATTTGTTTCTATTAAAATTGCTATATGTATTTTACTATGTAAATATATGTCGGAAAACTTTTGCAACTACTTTGACATTTAGAAATTATCAGTTATCATTTTACTAATAATGTAAAGCCATAACAATGAATTAGAGCAATTTTATGGCTGTGCAAATCGTACTTATGCAACTAGTCACAATATTTTTTTTTTAGGAAAGTACCTTCCTTCTGTAATATCGTATTTCGTCCAATGTCTACGATTTGTGATAATATCTTACTATCTATTCGGCACTGTGTATGCGAGGCTATTAATTAGAGTGCTAAAGTATGGAAACTAGGATTGGATATGACAGACATGCTTTTAGTGTGATGGACGGGAAATCGATCCGTGGTGTCAACATAGACGTGGATCACTACCTTGTTGCAGCCTACCTGCGCTCATGTTGATGTGTGGCAAAGAATAAACGGAGTCCCACACAGAGAAAGCTCCACGTCAACAAATTGAGATCAACCACATAAAGGAAACACACATATCCCTCTTTATGAACACGGCTGCTCAGAAGGAAATCTGTTTCCCACGACCTCGACGAAATGAGTGTTACAAGAAAGACCTCGCCTACAGAAAAACCATATCATAGGGTGCTCTGCGAGATGTTAAGAAGTAGTACAGGAAGAAAAGGAGAAAAGAAAAAATCTAGAAAAACTATAGTGTGATGAGAAAAAGATATATGGCGGAAAGAGTGAAATATAAAAATTCATCGAAAAGATCAAGAGCCTGAGTGCCCCGTGCTGATGTTCCAATGCCCGACCATTACGATTGAAGTCTCATTGTTCTCTGCCCTACAATATGCACCAAACACCGTAAAGCAAACCTACTCAGGATCGGATACAATGTTGTATTGTGCGAACTGTGTGAAAGCTTGAAGCATATAACTTGCTTGTGACTTATCGGTGTGGGTTCAGACCTACATATTAAATCTATCACGTACCAGATTTTCAGATTAGATATATCCGGTAAGGATTTACCTTTGCAAGACAATGCCTGAGTTTGGCATTTCTACAAAACTCCTTCGACTTTGCAGAATAACACTGCGTAACTACCGTGAAAATCGAGAAGGACTGATTCGTTAGCGTGTGAATCTGTAATCTTATCATAAAGAAAATGATACGAATACGTATGCCAAAGATATTGGCATAATAGGCATGGACACAAGAGTATTCAGTGAAGCATACTATGAATTTGAACTATAGCTGTGTTGAATGTGTCTCACGGCAGCCAAAGTCAATACTATGTACCTACCGTCAACAAACAAAGAATCATTGTGTCGAGCGAATAGAAGAACCCGCTCCAACCAGAAACCTGTTATTTTCGGAATCCACTGAAGGACACAGACGAAGAGTAAGACGTGACCTTCGTTGTAAGGGACAAGTACTAAAAAACCTGATAGCGCTTGGGATTTCTAAATGGCGCACACGGGGGCCGCTTCATATAAGTCGATGCTCAAACTGCTGAAACCGTGTTTTTTCACTCAAAATGCTTTGAAAGAGTAAATATTGATATTTTCTTCAAAAAATGCTTGAAATACCGCTCTATAATATTGACCCATTTAAAATTTACTTCTGGTTTTATGGACAAAATTATTATTATTTTTGCGGTAAATGCTCAAAGTTTTTGAAATATAAATGGTTATAGTTTGCCGATTTCTTACAAAAAATACTTTTCTCGCAAAAAAAAGCATGCCAAAGAGGGCATAAATGAATAGATTTCATTAACTATATTCACAAAACAAAGCTTTGGAAACAGAAGTTAAATTTTTTAATCGATTTTTTGCCAAATAGGGAAACGGTTTTCAATTTTCTCTTCGGATGTTTATAAACAAGGGATTATACCTATTTTAGATCCAAAAGCCGTTTGCCTATTCGAAAAAAAACTTTAAAGTTTTTATATAAAAAAAAAGTCAGACACTACTTCCAATTTTTACAATAAAGAAAAAAAAATTTCTAATAAAATTCTAAAACCACGTTTAAAAAATCGAATTTTAAGCATCGGTTTATTTGATCAAACAATCCACGGCCTCAAAAATAATATCATCGAAATCGAAATATAATCGAAATATTTCATGAAGAAATTGACCACTGTCGTAGAATCAGAGGAGTTATTTTATCAGAAATTGTTTCGGATTACTAAATTTTACTTTCCATTCCATTCTTTTATTAAGAATTTAAAATATTATCATCTTATTTGGACACCCTTTATTCGTATGCTGTTGACGGTTAGAACAACAATGCCAATAATAATGTCAGCGAGAATAATAACAATAATATGAAAATGAATACTGAAGCAGAGGGTAAAAAACATGTCATTACTTTTAATAATAATACCAACCACCAACAACAATAACAGTCATTACCACCCCAAATTTGTTTTTTTTTAATCTGGCGGTGGTTGGTTTTGGTTTGCTTTTTTAGTTTTATATTTTTTGTTTATTTTGTATTTTTTTTTTATCCATTGTTGTTTGCTATATGACGCCATTATTCGCGCGCCATTGTCTACTACTATAATCGTAGTATTGTTGCTATCACCCATTAAACATTATTGTATTGAGGTTGGCTATATTTCGATGACACTTTGGCAAACATGATTTTACTTTTAAAAATGGTTAGCTTGTAAATTGCTATTTTACATGATTTTTGTTATTGTTGTTGTTGTTGTTATTGTTATGAATATTTGTTCAACTATTTACTTGTTATTGTCATTATTTTTATTGTTTGTTAAAGTGAATAGAACGATAATACCTATACATGTAGCCTAGATGTACGATACCTACATTAGAGAACAACAGTTTAAACCAGTGCTACTAATAAGCGTGATTTTTTTTTTAGATAGTTAAATATTAATACTACCAACTGACGAGAGGAGAATATGTCTAAATGATAATATCTACATATTTATTTACATCCATACATACGCTACATGCAATATAGCTTATGTGAGTATACATGTTTGCGAGTTCGCCTCTATTTTGTAAACTTACCTCAAGAGAATTTCTTTATTATAAAAAATGCCACCGTAGCCTTAAAATTGTCAAAATCATTTCTTTTTTATTTGATATCCGATCGACAAATACGTCAAAATATTGGCATGATTTCGACTACCACTAAATTGGTATAATTACTTCTCATTTGCACCTTTGCTGATTGAATTAAGAGAGAAATAAAAATTTCGACAATTTTTTCGAAGAATCATAAGATTTTTGTATTGGAATCATTTTGCTGAAATCATAAACAATAAAAACGGACCGGATCAATTTTTTGCAGCATTGTACTTTTTCCGGGGAATCTTTCAAAATATATCAGGTGTACAAGCTTAAATCCGCTGTTTGCTCATAGATGGCGTTAGTGAGCATATTGAGCTATTATCGACTGTGCATTCTTTTTTTTTATGAGTTCGACACCTGTTTACATCAATTAGTAAAGATCATCACTGATTTAATACAACAACATACATTTTTCTTCGTATAATCATGTCTAGTTTCGTTCCAGAAAAAGAACATATGCGGGAAGCTTTACTTTTTTGCTTCAATTTGAAGAAATCTGCTGCTGAGTCGCATCGAATGCTTGTGGAGGCCTATGGTGACAGCGCGCTATCAGAAACCACTGGCAGAGGCTGGTTTCATCGGTTCAAAGAAGGCCATTTTGACTTGAGTGACAAGAAGGGTGAAAATAGACCCAGAAAAGTTGAGGACCATGATTTGCAGGCTCTTTTGGATGAGGACGAAGCTTACCGAACAATTAGGTTAGGCAAATACTTTGAATAAATTAATTTTTGGCTTTCTATGAAAAAAAAAAAGTGTTTTTGTTTACCGAAAAACAGCGGATTTAAGCTTGTACACCTGGTAGGCAATGTAATTCTTCAGGTTTCGACGACTTCAGATTTACTCTCTAGAGCATACATACTGTCTGAATGCGTATTGGCGAAAAAACTTCTATTGGTTGATTGATTGATTTGTTCAATGCACTAAACATCCATGCAGCCAAAGCGATTGAAACTAGGTTCAATAAGAGCTATTGAATTTATTTATTGAACATCAAAGTACTGAATTGGGTTCTATAGGTTTTATTGAGATGTTATTAAATGACTAATGGATCAAAGTGGAGGAGCTATAGAATCACTACCGTAGAACAATTTAACTTAGGGGATTCAATAAAAGTTCAATTGTGCTACAAAAATTATTCGAACGTCGTAGAACTTGCGAGTTCTATGTTGAATTGCTTTGGCAGCTGCTCGTGCATCACTACGAGTACCATAAATATGATATGTATTTAGGTGGTTAAAAATCCAGATAATTTATACAGATATTATTGCGGTGATAAAGTTATCATGGAAATCTATGGGCTAAAGTTTTTAAAGGCAAAACTCCATTCCTCATTCACACCCAAATCAAATCCATTCATATTTACATTCAACTGTGAAATTAGAAAAAATGTTTCTTTAAGTGACTACATATATATAGTACAACCACTGTACTAGTACGTACTCATACACTAATAACAATGTATCGCCAATAATATGTACATGTATAAAAGGTGTATGTACCACTTGCATTTTAAATAAAACAGTACAAGTACATATTGTCTTGTTGCAATAAATGCAAATAATGTTTTACTACATACATATGTATGAGTATATATAAAAATAGTAATAATAGTAATAAAAATAATAATAATCATAATAATAATAATGATGATAATAATAGTAAAACAACAACTAATATGTAACAATAAATGACAAGAACTAATAAATAATTGTATAGTATGTAGTTGGTGTTTGCACGAGAGGCTGTGTTGAGAGTGTTACAAAGACAATATAGTAATTAATAATAGTGATATAGTAATAACTGTAATTAATTAAATAAGATGGTATAATGATGAAAAGAAAAAAGCAATAATATTTGAACAATTTAATCTCATTTGGGCGTCTCGTCAGTGAGAAAGGACGAGAGTGAACGATGCGCTTCAAGTTTTCTGAGAAAATTACAGAATATATAATTCCTACATACTACACTTAGACAAATAAATAGTTCTTAGTATTTTTTAGGTATAGTTTTTTTTTTAGATTTATACGCTGTCTTACAAAAAATGTTGCTTCTGCCAAGAAGGAGTAAGGCTGAAACTACGTTGGTATTACAAATTATTGGAGAACCCGATAGTGCTTGGAATTCCTAAGTGGCGCTAGTGAACGAAACACACTCGAACAAGATCGGTTGGTCTATCAGCCAATCATAATTTTGCTTTGATATATACTGGAAGAAATGTCTCGATGATTTGATTCTTGTTTTTTTTTTTTTTTTCATAGGAAGAAGTGTATGTAAATCAAAGAAATGATTAGATGACAATAATTAGATATTGCGTAATTGAATTGAAGTGTGAACGTAATATCCCGGAGTTCAAGCGAAAAGTCATATTACATTCCTAAAGAATGGAGACAATAAATAAACACATGTACCAGTGATTACGGGGGCGGTCCCAGAACTACCCGACCTAACAAAGAAAATACAACAAATTTGGGAAAATTTTTCTTTATTCCTCAACATAATCTCTTTTTAGCTCTATACACTTTTCCCAACGATATTTTATAGCTTCGATACCCTGTTTATAGTATGTAGCGCTCATTAAAATAGTCATCTACCTCAATGAAGAGGTGAAGACTTCACCTCTTCATTGTTTGCAAATCATTTTTTCAAATTCAGAAATAGAAAATAATCCAAAGGAGCGAATACGGTGTGTGCTGAAACAATTCGAGCGTTCTCATTGATTTTGGCCATCGCAATAGCGGATGTGTGAACTGGTGCATTGTCTTGATGAAACAACACTTTCTTTTTCTCCAAATGTGGCCTTCTTGCTTTAATTTCATCACTTAAATGCCGCGCAATAAATTAGCATAATACTCGCAGTTGATTGTTTTTCCTTTTTGAAGATAATCAATAAAATTATCCCATTCCCATCTCAAAAAACCGACGCCATAACATTGCTTGTAGTTGGAACTGTCTTCGCCTTCTTTGGACACAATTCTCACCTGTCCCTCAGTCCACTGTTTTGACTGCTCCTTTGTCTCAGGTGTGAAGTGATGGACCCATGTCTCATCCATGGTTACGAATCGACGCAAAAAGTCGGCTTTATTACTGTGAAACATCGCCAAACACTCTATAGAAACATCTTCACGACGTTGTTTTTGTTCTATTGTGAACAAACGTTTTTTAATATTACTGCCGCCATCAGGTCGGGCAGTTCTGGGACTGCCCTCGTAGCAAGGAATAGAGTACATACAATTTACAGTGTCTTCTTGCCATTTCATACTGTTCAATGATGACAATTAAATATAATGTACACAAATAATTACACTAACGTCAAATGCAAACAATAATAACTCGAACAATAATGCTTGGAATACAAGTATAATTGAGTATAAAAGCATATATTTTTTGTGCTTTAGAATGTTTTATATTCTGAATGTTGTAGTAAAATTTTCTATAGAATATATTTTTAGAATATAATCAATTATAACTAAGAGAATCGCCCTTTTAACCCACAACGACTATCAAAGACGTTCATGAGCATTTTGCTAAAGGTTCGCTAAACTAAGAAAAGTCTAAATTTGGTTTTAGAAACACCACGACAAAAAATGCTGTCATTAGTGAGTACTATATTTGTGTAACTGTTTTTATGAAATCAGTCCATATACATATATTTTATGCGGAAAAATCCATATGGTGATTATTTTGCACTAAAATTACACTCACTTCTGCCAAAAGGTAATTTTACACGATCTCTTTAAAGTGTACTTAAATTATTATATTAAGGGCCAGGGGCCAGGGGCTTTAAATCTTTTTGTCGTTAAAACTTAGTTTACACTCGATTTGCAGATTTTCAGTGAAATTTCAACGAAGTTTAACCTGAGTTTAAACTAAGTTTAAACGTCCAATATAGCTGGATTAAACTTAGTTTAACGTGTGAGTTGTTCAGCTGTCTATTCTTGCACATCTTTTCTTGTTTGCACAATTTCTGAGTTGTTTAAATTTGAACTTCGTTTACGTGAACTTTGTTAAAACGTAGTTTAAGCTTGTACTGAAAAACTGGCCCTTCTATCATACATTAATATCCTGAAACTTTATAAACAAAAGCGATAATTGTTATGCTCATAGTTATTGTATGATTGTACATAATTGACGATTCTTGTCTGTCTTTTATGTGTTCTATTAATAGAATGAATGAATAAAAACATTAATGTGCTATATACTAAAGTACAGAGCACAAAAAAAGGAAATATGGCGTCTATTCGTTATGGTTATCATTGTCACCGTTGTGTTGCCCTATCAACAGTATCGTATGTGTTTAACAATGGCTGACAATAAAAACAAATGTGAGAACAAAAAAAAAAAAAAACAAAAAATGAAAGATAAATAGATTAATTTTTACAGATAATAAGTACATATCTGTCGACACAACAATATATAGCTACATGACACTTGTACATATTTAACCCTTATTATAGAGAAAATTGTTATTATGATTATTAGCAAGTAACAAAAAAAAAAAAAAAAAAAGAAGAAAAATACCTATAACGCATCAACTTCAGTATTCACTGAATATTCTGAAGGAATATTCTGAAGATTTTTAGAAGATTACACTGTGAGGTACACTTCCAGGATTCCAAGAACTACCCACATAGGTTAGGTTAGGTTATGTGGATGCCCTCTCTCTGAGAGGACACACTTAGGCCAGAAAGGCACATTGTGATACCACCAAGCTTCTCTTCCGATACTGCTGTGCGTGTTAAATTTGCACAGCATTAGAAGCGATCTACTTACATATATTAGCCAGTTCCGATCGGCAGAACCCTTGTGACATCACTTTAACTTAGTTTTGTCACAGAGCTCTTTTAAGATGCATTTTTGGCAAATTGTTACTGCCGGAAAAATTACCAATTCTCGCCGGTAGATGGGTACCGTTCGAAAGAAAAATCTTTTCGATATAAAATTTTTGTTAGGCTTCAGCCGGGGATTGAACCTACGACCTACAGATCAAAAGGCTAACGCTCTAACCACTGAGCTACGACACCCACCTACCCACATAGAACGATAGTATATCTGAATGACAAAAACTTTCCGAATACAATACATACGTTTTGGAGGTAACGTGCTCTTAAGTTTCAACGCTATTTTTCACATTTCATCACCATATCGTATTAAGATCATTATATGGAAAACGCTTGCTTACCCACAAATTATAACAACAAATCCAATAACCTAAAAGTACTTAAATTGATGAGTTATTAAATTTAGCGCATTAAAATCCAGCGCTTGCGTTGGCATTTTGAGCGAATGACAAAACACTCTCCTGCCATGGTGTTATACTCCTAACCCATTGGAGGACGAAATAAAGATCCTACGCCCTTGAAAGGCCCATAGGAAAGCGCTCTAACGTCAGTTAGACATCAGTTAGAAACATCATAAAATTGGTTGTATTGCGCAGTTAAGGAAGTTAGTATTCTTCGATAAATCAAACAAATAAAAAAAAAATATAGAATCATTTTTAAAAATCAAACTGTTACAAGTGCCTACAAGTACAAGTACGTATAATCACATTTTATACTTATACAAATATTCTTGTTTCTTAACATTTATTTGTATTTGTGATACATACACATACATATTTATACAAATTGATGATAACTTTATGCGGACAAAGGAAATGGGACTACATACATACATATGTACGTATGTATGTACACAAGTATATACACATTCATCTTTCATTTATCTTCATGCCGAAGTGTCAATCTTCGTCATAAATTATGACAAGTTCAAAATAATCACTAGCAATAGCAACAGAAGTAGCAACAATATCTACTAATAGTAACAACCACAAATTAATAATAATTAAAAAGAAAAAAAAAAAGAAAAAAAATAAAGAAATAAAAATAAAAATGTTGCACACCATAGAATAAATGCTTCTTAGTAAATTATAAATACAAATATAATAGTGATGCGGCTCCTTTTGAAATATTTACAGACATATGTATTTATGTACCTTTTGCATTGAAAATATACGTATATGTATGTATGTATGTTGTAGAAAGATTATCTGTTATTATTATTATATCCACTATTATGTGTATGTATACCGGCGTGACATCATTTCCTTTTCAAAATTTAATTTAATTATATTATACTTATATCTAAATATATGAAATATATAAAAGCGTAAATCCTTCATTATACATCGGTATCTATCTATTACTAATTTGATATTAAATATTGCAATCAATATGATGATCTTGTCAGAAGAATATATTGATTGTATTAATTGTATACTAAACTATACATTTTTCTTCAATATACTTGTTTTATTTTTTTAGCTTTCAATTATACATATTCTGGATGTTAGATTGATTTACTACCAAGTCAAGTCATAAATATTGATACACAGAAAAATCGACGCCAAATGAAAACGAATTAATATTTTTCTAATCTTTTGTTCTTTTTATTGTGTTATTTAATGGCTACAAATGTTAGAAATGACTTCCCTTTGCACGGGAAGGGCTCGCTTCAACGACACAATATTTGGGTGTCGAGTAGAGCAAGCCATGCCCTCTAATACGGATCACAACTTGTAATCCAACGGGTTGAGATCTGGACTATCAGCTGGTCAATCATCCGTTGATATGAAGTCTGGCATGTTGATTTTTAGTCAGAGTTGAGTCATTTTTGCCTTGTGAGCTGGAGCAGAGGCCTTTTTGGATACTCGGGATGATTTGGGATGCTTCTTTGAATGACCGAGCATACACACGATCATTCTGTTTATTGAACAATTATTCTACGGTGAAGATTTTCTTGTCAGTAAACAGAATTTGTCTGTGAGCGTACCGGCTGCGTAACGCTTTCGATTTTCGCTTGCATTTTCCCTCCAATGCGGCCGTGAGCAGGTGTCCAGTGTGTCGCTTGTGTCCCAAATCTTTATGGGCATGGGTTTTTTTAAAATTTGCATTTCCCACAAGAAGATTTTCTTTTTTCGCAGCTGTTTTCGGTCGATTCGTTTCTTCACGGCTTTGATCGCTTTCGGAGTTCTCACAATGTGCGGACGGCCGGATCTTTGACGGTCTCGTACACCACCAGTATCCTCAAACAACTTCACAGCACGATACACAAAAATTGCAAGTGATTCCTTCGAGTGGTCGCAACGTCCGAAGGATATTGCTTTGTACCATATTGCATTTTAGTAGGCCAACTACAACAATACGATTTTCGATGTCGCCCCATTGCATGATTGTAAACAACTGATGCCAAAAACTTTTTACGTGGCAATGAAGCATAAATGTCAACTGTCAAATCGCATTCAAGATGAAATCGATGCGCCCAATATTGCATTCGTAATGGATGCATTTATTTGTGTACCAATATTTATGACTTGATTAGGTAGTTTTTGGGATATTTCCATTAACGATAGATAGCATATTATGGTAAATATCTTTAGCCCTATATAATTTCCTCCCGCAAGATATTCATCATAGTTGACTTTATGACCTACTACACGTCTTCAAGTTTTTATTTATGCAAAAAATTGGAATTATTGTCTCAGAGATATTACGTTATTAAGAGATTTGTTGCGTGTTTGATTCGATCTCTATCATAAAAGTCGTAACGTATGAATTCCTTTTCTGATTATTCAAAAAAGGTCAATATGTTTAATAGGGTGCAAACTATAACCTACAATCCCTTGCGTAACAGGATTTTTTTTGCAGTTGTCTAAACCATCGAAATTGATATCTAAATAGCTCTCCTTAAACAAATAGTACTAATATCATTGCAGAAGTAAGTATTTGTGAAATAATAAAAGAGAAAAACACACATTAAATATGAGGAAATTAGCAGTGATTTGAATAGTATGGAATTCCCATTATGAGGTTTATTCATTTTACAGCTACCTTACATATCTAAATAGTTGTTTGAGTACATCTTTATTATCCCACCACAATGTTATTATTCATTGATACATATTATTACTTGTATTATTACTATTATTATTATTATTATTATTAGGTATTACGTGTATTTGTTTTAGCTTAAGGGAATTCGCAATTGATCAGCAACAAACTATAATCAGCCAGCTAACTATATACGATATGTATGTATGTATGTAGATACCTATGGACGAATAGTTACAATTACAACGTGTTGTTGCAGACACCAATTCACTAAAACAATGCGCGGAAACGTACACTATCGTAGTACTGGCGCGATCTGAGCATAGTGATCACAGCCAACGAACGAGTCTTTGAGTCTGCTTTGAGCTGATATAATATGTATGTATGTATGTAGACAATTTGAAAATATGCGAAAGAACCAAATATTATTTGTTTTGTGTGTTATTATAGCCAAATGTTGAGTGGGCTAGTTACTCATTCACCTACTCATAATAATATTTGATCGGCGGGGATCGTGTATGTGCACTGCGGTCAATGTCTGCGAACTCGATTAAATCAGACTACAAACATACGTACACAACAAACAGCCTTTGGTTGATGGAACGTCATTAAGGAGAAGTGAGAATGATAGAGGAGATAAATAGTGACAGAGAGAGAGAGAGAGAGAGAGAGAAAGAGAGAGCGAGCCTCTACATTGTAATATTTAGAAAATAGCTAGAAGGTTAAATATGAATTGTTAGTTATTTAGTCACTCAATCAGTTAGTTATATTAGTAATTTCGCTAGTTATGCATACATAGATTTGTCTATATGCTGAAGCTGTGAATGGATCGAATATACAAATCCATCAATGCTTCATAGTTTCATTAACAATAAATGCAGCGCCATGTAGTGTTGGTTAAATGGTTTTAGACTAGTGGTACGATCGCTTCGAGCTATACTATTTGATTTTACTTCGTCCGTCAAACGATGCGACTGATCGTCTCAACAACACATTTTTTTTTTTTTTTTTTGTAAAAAAACAGAATTCAGTAGACAGTTAAACATAAATAGACAAACACCGAACTATGAGGGTGGTCCCAGAACTACCCGACCTGACATATAGATGGCGGCAGTAGTTTGAAAAAAATTACTTTGCTGAAAAGTGGCAACCTTATAAAATATATGCTTTAAGTTTCAAGGCGCCACGTTGTTTAGTATTTTTTTTTTTGGAGCCATCGAAATTTAACGACCCTAGCGAATTTGTAAACATGGAAAAATTTGTCACCGTTATGTAATTCAATACTTTCAATTGAAAGGTCTCAGTCCAACGAATGTTAAAGTCGAACTAGATTCTACTCTGGGGGAGTCTGCTCCTTCACGTAAGACCATCGAAGCTATAGAATATTGCTGGGAAAAGTGTATAGTGCCAAATTTGTTGTTTTCTTTGTTAGGTCGGGTAGTTCTGGGACCGCCACCGTATATATGTACATATTACACAGTTTGGTTGCCATACATTTATGACCAAGTAATACAAATTGGTAAGCATCAGGTTCTATATAGTTTTTTCGCCGAAAATTAGTAATATTCTATCAGAACAATTTTGATAATCCACATGAATTCCATACGTCAGCTTGGAGATCATGCGTAGGATAACTCTTGCTAACAGGTGTTACTTTGGGCTGAGTAAGCAATTGAGAAGTCGAGCCCTCTCTCGAAGAACGAAAACTACACTCTACAAGTCTCTCATCATGCCTGTCCTAACATATGGCGCTGAAGCCTGGACAATTTCCACCTCGGATGAGCGAATACTTGGAGTTTTCGAGAGAAAAGTCCTACGCAAGATCTTTGGACCTATTTGCGTTGGTGGCGAGTACCGAATAAGGTACAACCATGAGCTGTACGAGCTGTATGCCGATATTGACATAGTAAAGCGCATCAAAATCCAGCGGCTGCGCTGGCTAGGTCATGTCGAGCGAATGGAAGAACACGCTCCAGCTAAGAAGGTGTTATATTCGGAACCCGCTGGAGGACGACGCAAAAGAGGAAGACCAAACCTCAGGTGGAAAGACCAAGTACTGGAGAACCTGACGGCGCTTGGAATTTCTAACTGGCGCCAGCTAGCGAAGAACAGAGATGGCTGGCGAAGCATGTTATTTTCGGCCTAAATCGATATTCGGTTGTTATGGCCACATAAGTAAGTAAGTAACATGAATTCCATAAATCTGGCAGCTCCAAGTGCGCATGTATACAGGCAAAAAGACAAACAATAAAAATGGTTTTGCAATTTTTTATTTCTATTCCTTTTGTTTTTAGTGTGATTTCAGTTCATAACTATTTGATTTCTATTTTCTATGTGTTTCCTCCCACTAAATACGGTTCATAAATCATCAAGATAACAAATTACCGCTTCCATAGTGAATTGTAAATGCGTCTGAGGCGCTATTTTAATGGAAAATATGAGCCAAACTCTAATAGGGAGTTTAGTTAGTATGTGTAGAATGAAAGCAAGAGATAGAGAGTAAGAGAGAGAGAGAGAGAGCGAGAGAAAAATGAACAATAAATATTTAAGTAGAGATTGTAATGGAATAATGGTCAGACATAGTAAATCGCATAAAATAGCTAGTCGTTTATAGATTAATCTTATTTACGCCGCTGACTGAAGAAAAAGGAAAACAAATGTTTGCGAAAAATACAGAGTAGTTTACTTCCATATCTACTTTGAATTTGACGAGGATTTTGTGAAAGTACTTGGTGAGCATACATTTTAGATCAAATTACGGAATTTTTATTGTTAGGCGTATACATTGCTCAGAGGCTTACTTACAAGTATGTCTCTTTTCTTAACTTGTTGGTGACAGCTTCTCCAGTACGTCGTTATGATCGGTCTTTCTTTTCAATGGTGTCCACCATCGAGTTATGAAAACAACATCTTCTTGTCTGTGCGAACATAATTACTAGTCTTTAAACCCTTTAGCTGTAGGTCGCGGGTTCAATCCCCGGCTGAAGAATAACAAATTTAATATCAAAAGATGCTTCTTTCGAACGGTACCCACCTGTCGGCAAGCAATTGGCAATTCTTCCGACAGTAACAACTTGCCATGGAAAAGAACTCTGTGACAAAGCTCAGAAAAAGTGATGTCGCAAGAGGTCTGTTGTTCGGAACTGGCTAAAATAAGTAGGTCGTTTCTAATACTGTCCAAAATTTAACACGCGCAACAATAATGGAAGATAAGCTCGGCCAAAGAGCCCTTTGGGGCTTATAGGTTAGGTTAGGTTAGGTTAGAGTGGCCGCCCTCTCCAATAGAGGAGGCATACGTAGGCCAGAGGCCCATTGTAATACCACGCGGATATTCCCTTTACCCATGCACTCATTGAACCAACCTGAGTTTTTAAAGAATTTTAGGAGGTTGTTAATCTCAACCTGTGATATTTCTGCTAGGTCATTCATTTGATAATGGCCCAGAAATTGTTCGTGCATCCTGCACAAAGCAGGGCTGGTGCATAGCAGATGTGAGACGGTCTCAAGCTTCTCCTCATCTCTGCAGCAAAATTCGTGTGCGAGTTGGCCTATGCCCAATCTTGCAGCGTGTGAACCTATGAGGTATTGGGGCTTATAAGTGCCACATATTTTGTTTTTTAACCCTTTAGTTATGTCAATATCGGGATACTGCCAACGGGTCAATAGGTCCAAAGATCTTGGGATGGATTTTTTCTCGTCAGAGTTTCTGCGTCCACTTAACCATCAAATCCGAATTTGTTACGTAGCAAAAGGCTTTGAGTGGAGCTAACAAATATTAGTGTCTCTGCTTTAGCCACTTATGTGTATTAGCAATCAAAATTCATGGACCCCTATTGAAATTAAATATTTACTACGCAATTGCCATATGTAGGTAGCTAAATAAATATTGTAATAAGATGGAATGCACTGTAAGTATTTTATTTGGTTAAACCAGAATTCACCAAAACTATAATAAAATCTATTAAATACCATCTTTGTTGGAAAAGCTCCAGCCAACTGACAATATATGAGTTTTGGTTGAAATTTTCCTAACTACCATCAAAGCTCAAATGGAAGCAGAAGAAATGAATGTATAGTCGTAGATTTGTTGGTATCCATTGAATATACGATACCACAACTAAACAAATGTACATATATGTATGTATGTGTATGTAGGTATAATGTAGATACCAAAAAATATATATGACGTCCATGTTACACGTTTAATTTACCGATCAAACGTAAGCAGCTTCATACTCGTACATCACAATCGCGCTTACCCACTACGAGCACAGTACATACTTACATATTTACTTAAAGTGCAATTGTTGTTGTAGTTGTTGCTATTATTTTCATCCGCTCCTTCTCCTACATGCACATACATTTGGTGAATTTTATTGATCGTTTGCTTGCTTGCATTTTTTTTGTTGCTTTGGTATAGAAATTCACAATTTTAGATTGAATTTATTTAAACGCGTTAGCAAGCCTCTGCACATGCGCATTCACATTTTTTGTTTTGTTTGTGTAGTGCTGGTAGTAGTAGGGCGGTGGGTTGAAGTGAATGGTACCGACTCATTGAGATCTTCATTGTACGATCTTTGTGAGAACATCTTTGTTGCGCGTGTTCAATATGACCTCAGGGCTTTACGTTACTGTGTATGTGTGTGTGTGTGTGTCGATTTCATCTTCGTTTTATGTTTACTGCGTTTAATATTATTTTTGTTGTTATTACATTACATTTGGTTTTATATCTTTATACTCACTTATACGTAGAGCACATGGATGCTCATCGAGAAGATATATTGGATTTTTTGGCTCTTGACAACAGGCACAGGAAAGTTCGATGGCTCATTAAAATCAAAGACAAAATACATACATCCCTGAAATTAAACTTCCCAAAAAAAAAACGGCAAAACGTATCGACCCATACTGGTCTGATTGGTGCATCGGATCCAGTGCATGAGCCGTGAGTTTAAACCCCGTGTCCACAGTACTAATAAAAATTTATTCTTCCTTCAAACAATATTATCATCAGTAGCTATTTGCCATGAATGAACTACTGAAAGATTTGTCACAGCCTAGAAACCGTTCGAAATCGGTCAATATAACTCGATCCCTAAATGAAATATTTTGAGGTAATTTTAAAAATATTTATTAGTTTGTTTGTATCAACTTAAAATTTCAGTATCATAATATTTCTTAATTTTCCTTGAACATTACTTAAGTTGAACTAATGATGTTGCTATCATCCATTTGGCTCTGAATATTTATTTCTTGGCCATCTTTGGTATAGATTTTTCGCATCGGCCTAGGTTCAACTGATTGATTTTTTGTGATTTTAAGTATAAAATGAATTTACTTAGTGTTTTGCACAAATGCGAATAATATGTACAACTATCTGTACGATTTGATTTAAAGTCTATTAAACAGTTGGTCAAAACTAACAAAACTGAATTGTTATTTTTTTCTTCTTCTTCTATTCTTCTATTATTAATTTGTTTCTAAATACATATTTGATGTGTGTGTTATGATTAGGAAAGACGTTTGTTTTTCTCATTATTTACTGTATGTATACATACTTACTACCTCTATTAGTTTCTTTAGAACGAGAGATCGTTTCGTAATCTTTCAATAATTTTTATTTATTTTTTGAGAGTAATAAATTATGGAATTTTATTGTCGGCAAAATAGAAAAAAAAAAATTAAAAATATTTGATTTGATTAACTGCTTTACAATTTATTACATTTTCCTGTACGCAAAGTTCAAAGTTAAAATGCATTAAGATAAATCCCCTGATACTTTATTTGTTAGCGAGTAACTAACTATTTTCTATTTGAATTGTAATTGTAATTCGTTTGTTGTAAATCTATATCTAAGATGGAAAGGTTGAATTAGCTTCTCATATAAGAAGTTAATATATGATATGAATAACTTTCATGGATTATATATCAGGTGTAGTACAAAGTAATCCATTATTTTTCCAATAGATGGCTTTTGTAATCTGTATGTCGGGTTATGCTAGATGGCGTTAGAAATATAGGATTTAGTACTAAATAAACTTTTCAGGTAGTTTTGTGATGGCTTGACTCAGTATTGTTTGAGCACTCGTCAAAGATGGACACCAGTAAAGAGAAAATACGCAATATTTTACAGTTGTTACAGTGAATAGTGTTACTGATACTGTAACTGTAACAGCCAATCACGAGCAATTTGGGTTTCGTCGATTTCGTTCCGGTAATTTTGATGTCAAAGATGCACCAGATCCAGACTATGAGCTGCTCCCCTACGGCCAACCTCTTAATTCGGACCTGTACTGTCAACAATTGGACCGTCTGAAGGAAGCAGTCTCCCAGAAGCGGCCAGCTTTAGCCAATCGGAGAGGAATTGTGTTCCATCAGGACAACGCCAGGCCACACAAACATCAATAGTGACTCGCCAGAAGCTACGGGAGCGTGGTTGGGAGGTTGTTATGCATCCACCTTATAGTCCGGAGTTGGCACCAAATGATTACTACCTATTACTTCCTATCTATGGCGAATGATTTTGCTGGTGAAAAATTCGCCTCAAGAGAAGCTTGTGGCAATCGACTATCCCAGTTTTTTGCCAATAGGGACGAGGGTTTCTATGAGAGTAACATTATGAATTTCAAAATGGCAACAAGTTATCGAACAAAACGCTGCATATTTGACCTAAATCGGATCATTCTAACTATGGTAAATAAAACCTTCAATTTAATGCATCTATAATGGATTTCTTTTTACTAGACCTTATACAACAGAAAATGGAGAAATTTGACAGAAAAACAAGTGAAAGAATAGTTACCTATAGACAAGCTTAATGCTTTTCATTAATTGTTTTGCTTTGCTGAATATAAATCAAGAAATGAGGAACTAAAAGTTATTGAGTAAATATACACATATTTGTCGCCGACAATGTTGTTGATATCATTCAATTCGTTCTGAATATGGACCGGGAGTAGTTTTGCCAATGGTATGAGTTATCAAATATGACACGGAGCTGTGGCAAATATACTTAGAATTTACCATAGTTGCTTCCTCTTCCTTCCTTCAAGCCTCTCTTGGCTGGCTGAGTTTTGTTGCAGCCCTTTGTATATGCAAAATTAGACCGATAGTGATGTATGTAATTAGATATACTCCTATGTTGATGTTGTATAATTTTTTTGCACAAGATTTTGCCATCTGAATGATATAATATTAATATCAATGATACATACATGTATAGGTACATTGACATGGCTTATCTTTATATTTAATCTAAATATTCAAACTAACTATTCATTATGAATATGTATGTATCACATAAATAAGTACTATGTAAGTAGAGTTGCATAAACTACATATTTAAATAGCGACTAGAAATATATAAGTTCTCTCTGCGCAAGTGGTCCTCTACTACATTCCAAAAGCATAGATAATAATTTTTCACTTATGTTCTTTCAATGGATCCTCAGTCGCCCATCTGCATATTTATACATAGTGAAGCATTTATTCATCCATCCACATCATTATCCATTTAAACAAGTATGAATGTATGCATGGTTAGCCATAATCACCGATTACACTTGTATTGAAATTGCATTGTTGTAATAAAAGAGAAGTGAAAACGAAAAAAGAGAAAAAAACCTGAAACCAATAATACTTTTAACTAAGCTGCTTCCTCTCTGTATCATAATGATGTATATTTATAATATACATACACCCATATAGCAATGCAGACCAGAAGTACAGGAGCAAATCCTAATGGCCACAAATAACAATGATTACAGTAATGTTGTGGTTGTGGAGCAAAGCGCGATCCAGCGAAACCACCAACACTGAATATATTGGCAGCGACAAATTACTCATCATAATCATTGTCATCATCATTATTATTATTGTCGTCACTTTAACCGCGTGACAAATGCGTCAGCAAAGTAATATTCTAAATACTGTAATCAATGTATGATACTACTGCATTGGGGTGCTGAAGGCTGTACAGTAAAGTGGTGAGTGAATACATAAATGTCAGCTTTGCATATACAGGGTAATTTTTTAAGAGCCTTCGGATTTGATTTCAAAGAAAAAGACACATAAAATTTAGAGAAATGTATGAAATCTTTATTTGAGTCGATAGAACGATCTATCGAATTCAATGTTTAAAGATGATTTCATGTAAGTGTTGACCGCGGCTGCGCCTCTAACAAATCGGTAGGTACCTCACGAATAAAGTCTTTAATATTGGCTTCCAGTGCGTCAATAGTTGCGGGCTTGTCGCTATAGACATGAGCCTTAACATAGCCCTACAAAAAATAGTTTAAAAGTGTTAAATCGCACCATTTAGGCGACATATTGAACGGCCCCAGACGTGAAATAAACTGTTCACCGAACTCGCCTCTCAATTGGGTCATTGTTTCGCATGCTGTTTGGCATGTGGCATCGTCTTGTTGAAACCACATGTCTGCCAAGTCCAGCTCATCCATTTTTGGGCAAAAAAAAGTTTGTAATCATCGCACGGTAGCGGTCCACTGATGCCACCGGCCCATAATCCATACCAAACAGTGCATTTTTCGGGATGCATTGGCAGTTCTTGCAACACTTCTGTCTGCCCTTCACACCAAATACGGCAATTTCGATTGTTCACTTATCCATTCAACCAGAAATTAGCTTCGTCGTTGAATGGAAAAAGTGGACGATGCACTTTCTTAGCAGAGCATAAATTTTGATAATAAATTTCAATAATCTGCAAGCGTTGTTCGTTTGTAAGTCGATTCATGGTTAAAAATTGAACATGTTTGACAGTAACATGTTACACGAAAACAGCTGAGCTGCCAAAAACAGTGTTGCCAAAGAGAAAGTTGCCAAAAAATCACTCGTTAAGTACATTAAGTTGGTCCCATTTTGTAGAAGGGGAAAAAATGACAGAATAGAAAACGGGGCACCCCTCAGTTTTTCACTGTTATACATTATTTGACTAACAGGTTAACTGTTCACTTGCTCCCAGCGCTTAAAACCAAACTGGATAAATCAATTTGATATCAGCTTGAGAACTTCGAAACTTAGTTCCGAAAGGTTTCCATACGAATTGAAAATTGAATCCACCAAGCATTGTTTGCTCTTTTAACGAATCATGGTCTGCAGAAAATAGTTTTATTTTATAACACTTTCCTTCGATTGGTCAATTAAAGGATGAAATAGCCATACACTTATTGATACCATTGTAAGAGTATTCCACCAATCTTTGGCTTTTGTAGATTTTAAGTTTCGAAAAATAGAAAAAATGTGCCGGTGAAGTCATATGTATGTCTCATCTTTTCCATAACACAAACTATTCGCCAATCATTTAATTTTACTGCAGTCTTTCGAATCTGTCGGTCAATGTAAGTCGGTTCCTTGTAGCACTTTCCAAATTTAGTATAAATACAAAGCGAAAAGAGAAGCTTGACATTGGTTTTCGGAGATTTTAGTGCCGGATTTGTAAATACTTTCCTGTGTAAGGCTTTTGCTTCGAATTACGTCCAATTGAACAAAATTTTCTGAAAGATTGTGTATAAATAATACATAGGAATACAATTAGTGAATATTACAATGATGACATTCATCAATAACTCTAGTCAGTATGATACATACATATGATCGATGTTTGATCATTTTTGTCTGAATACACAGTGTTTCACTCTCAGCCAAATATGGGAAAGATGGATTACATAATCCAAAGAAATAAGTTTATGCTCGGCTAAAGAGTATATCGAGATTGGATTGATTTCCATATCTGAATGAACATGTTGGTGTGGCCGATAGAAAATTGTCAGTGAGCTTAGCTATATAAAAATTGCATTCATTGATTTATATTTACGTGGTATGATCAAAAATAAAGGTGACTTTTCTTTTATATCAAAAAGTATTTATTCATTCATCAATATTGTCAATCAATGTTGTCCTCCTTAGATATACTACACTTGTGCCAACGCTTTTTCCAATCCTCAAAGCAGAAAATCGCCGAGCACACCAAACACTTCTAAACCTCTCACAAACAAATAAAGAATTTTATATAGTGGAAACTGTGAATATATGATCGTAACGAGTGTACCAACACAACAAAAAAATTTTGAATTTGAATGTATGAAGCTCGCGAAATTCAAAAAGCCACCTTGCTTTTTGATCACACCTCATATTGTATAAAAATAACAGTGAATTCATATACGAGGTGGTATAGTTTTTCATGTGAAATCCAAATGTAATTGAAATCACATCAGAATAACTATTTTCGCATACTGCTTATATGGGAAGATGGCACTGTGCAACTGTAAGCATACGATGCACACTATATATTCTATATACGATATATTGAGAACCTGTTATTATTGATACTCAATATGTATGAAGATCATTGTTATTGTTGACAGTGATCCTTGATGTACAATGGGTTTACTCGTACATATATTTGATGGCACACGTCTGTCATAAGTCGACGATATAAAAGAGAAAAAAAAGAAATATACCTATGAGTTCACACACAGATCCATTCACTTATTCACACAGTGCAACACAGCGTGTTGTCACTTCCACTTGACTTATTCTTTTTGTATTGTATTTATGCATGTATGTGCATTTTTGCTTATTTGATTCTTCTTTGTTTGCGGTATTGTGAGGGTGTATATTCATCGTTGTTGTTGTTGTTGTTGTTTTGTGAAATTTGATTCCTTTTCACATGATACCTGAGATGATATCACCTTGTTGTACAAGGTGATATCATACAGACATACTTGTGTATGGCTCTGCTGTCGGTCAAGTGCTCTTCTGCCTAATTGAACCGATTAGCAGGTTAGCAGCAGGTCGTTTGGCAATGTGGTGATCGCATGTTGTTGTGGTTTTGTGGTGTGGTATCACATTTTTGTTATTATTGTTATTGTTTTTTTTTTTTGTTGTTGTTGTTGAAAATTGCATATCCATCGTGACATATTTGTGGCAACGCCAACGCATTTTTCTACCAACGATTATTGTACGAGTAGCTATGTATGTATATGCAAATATGTAGGTACTCATATTTAGTGATTTCGATTCGATTAGTAGTGCTAGCAGATTGAATTGCCATATACTTAATTATATGCACATACACACATGTGTGCGTACGAATTTCTGCGGTTTCTCTGTTTCTATGCAAATCAATCTCCTTTCATGAATTTGATATTTATATTCGAAATTATTATATCAACTGACGCCCACACACGTTGTACAACGGTATATATTGTTTGTATATTACGAGCATGTATCTTCATAATAGTTGTATTTATTTTTAGTGAAGGTGCAATTAAAAAAAAATTTGTTTTCAAATTTGTGCCAAAAAAATTTTTTTTTAAAAAAGTGTTGTAAACGAAAAGTATAAGTACGAGTAGTATGTGTAGACACAATTGAATTTATGTATATAGATACATATCGTACATATTAAATTTTAAATTAATATGTTATTGAACACTAGCAAGTAGCAACAGTGACGCAGTAAGGTTTCATTAAAAATGTGTATAAGATGAAAATTGTAGAGCTCATGCATCACCTGCAGTCGTTTGCATAGGATGATAATGAAAACATAATGACATAAGTAGGTATGAATTAGTGGGGAATGAATGTTGCATAAATATATTTGTCACCAAATAACTTCGAAGAAACTTACCTCCAAGAAAAATAAAGGACAGAAGCAGTGACGTAATTGGGAGGATAGTTCCCTCCTCTTGGCCGATAGACAAATTAAATAAATAAATTAGAATACTTTTTTTTCCAATTTTGAAATAAAGGGTGTGCGGAATTAGGAAATTTTTGATTGAATTTTAAAACAACATTTGTTGAAAATTGAAGAAGCAATATTGTAAGGTAAATTATGTTTGACTTGTAGGCCTATTCTGACAATAAAATCATAAAATAATAAATATTTTGCAAAATTATTTGAACACTTATTATTTGAAATTTTTTACTTCATACACTCTATCAATGCCAGCCACAACGTTGCACAGTGTGTAGTTTGCCTTCATAGTGTCACACTAACGCACAAAAGTAAACTACGCTTTTGAAGTAGTAAGGGACTTTGTCTATCTTGGAACCAGCATTAACAGCAGTAATGACATCAGCCTGGAGATATTGCGAAGGATCACTCTTGCAAAAAGGTGCTACTTCGAGCTAAGTAAGCAATTGAGAAGACGAACCTTCTCTCGAAGAACGAAAGCTACACTCTACAAGTCTCTCATCATGCCTGTCCTAACATATGGCGCTAAAGCCTGGACAATTTCCACTTCGGATGAGCGAATGCTTGGAGTTTTCGAGAGAAAAGTCCTACGCAAGATTTTTTGGCCAGTTTGTCTAGGTGGCGAGTACCGAATAAGGTACACGAATAGAAGAACACGTTCCAGCTAAGAAGGTGTTATATTAGGAACCCGCTGGAGGACGACGTAGAAGAGGAAGACCTAACCTCGGTTGGAAAGACTAAGTACTGGAGAACCTGACGGCGCTTGGAATTTCTAATTGACGCCACCTAGCGAAGAACAGAGATGGCTGGCGAAGCATGTTATATTCGGCCTAAATCGATATTCGGTTGTTATGGCCACATAAGTAAGTAAGTAAGAACACAAAAGTAAACTAAAATATGGTGCAATGCTTGCTTATCATTTTGCAGTTCACAGTTTTTGTATAACTAGACTGTACAAGCTCGCAATAATAATCATAAGAGGTGATCCCATTCCAATTGGGTAAATTATTTCAATCGCATTTTCAGTGCTTTGACAGTAGTAATAAATCGAATATTTTGCGTCTTAGATTTTGATGAATGGTGCATTTCATAGGAAAAGTCATACTAGGCGAATGTTTGCAAAACGAAAAAAAAAAAAATAATAAATAAATACTAAATTTTATTATACCCTGGATGAGTGTATGGTATATTAATTTCGGTAGTTGAATAAACGATGTGCATGTACTTCTAGACAAAAAAAAAAAACAACAACAAAATATTGTCCAGCGACGACAACTTGATTTTCTTCGTTTGTGATGAAGTAGAAGTCGATTATGCTTTCAGGCCACAAACCGTACCAGACAGTAAAATTTTCGGGGTGATTGTGGATTAGAATCGTTTTATGAACGGCAATTTTGCTTGTTCACAAAGCCACAAAACAATTTTTTTCCTGAACACAGTATTACAGTATCTTACTGAAAAATTAACAATTTTGGAAATGAATTTCCACAAGAAATCCGAGTACTAATCCTTAAATAGTAATCGACAATATGTGTGAAAAACCTCTGAGAATAATCATGGTAATAAACATGGTTATAAGGCATAAGAGCTTCTTTTTACATTTGCCATCAAAGAACCATCGATTTGTCGTACTTCTTGTAAAGGCCCAATATAGCTTCTGATTTATCATCAATGATTATATGCACACTAATGTATTGTATATCCGCCATTTTGCGAAACACCAAATCTTTTGCCATATACGTATGATGAAAGCGATTAGGATGATGGTTCTAAAATTATAATTTATACTCAAAAAAAAAAAAAAAAAAAAATTAATAAATAAAAAATTATTTATGCAATGACCAATAACTAACTAGTTTGCTGAAACATTTTCACATATGTTATTATAGGTTCGGATGAAAGGATGAAACTTGTAACAGCAACTGTTGTCGTTTTCGTATGATTTCTGTCTATCATTCGCATCACAAACATTTTATCTCTCACTCTCTTCCTCTTGCATATACATACACACACACACACATACTATATTGTATATTTAATAATACTTACCAAACAACGGCAAAAGAATATCTTTTGCAACAACAACAACAACAACAGCATAACCAGAAATTGTATATTGCGTGCAAATATGTAATATATTTGTATTTGTTTTTGTATGTTCCATAATATAACTGCATCGTACCTTAAAAAAATAAAAACAATAATATCATCCTAGAGTGTACAAGATACATATACATACGCACTCATACTTGCATAAATATCTACGCGCCGTCACCATTTATACATACTCGTAAATTTATTTAAAAAACTCAACTCGACGATCATATGCCTACTGCTGCTATTGCTGCTGTGCATAATGATGATGATGATGATGATGATAATGTCGCTTCTGCATTGTCTTTGTTGGCGTCTGATGCAGCATACGATTGGCGTATCCTATGGTCTCTTCACATTTTCTAACCATAGGGAGCTGCAACAAATTTAAAAGTACCTTTGGGAATATAGACTGACAGGCCAATGATAACCACGGTAACTACTGCATAAACATCTACCAACCAATATCGGAATGAAGAAAAAAAAAAAGACCAGCAGAAGACAGAAAAACTGAATAAAAACAAGACGCAGATGAAGATGAAGTGATCCTACTGTGTTCAATAGTTTGCAGGACGATCTCATATGGATGTACATATATAATTGTAAATGTGTTGTAGCAACATCAAATGTGGCATCATATTGGCTATTATATAGTACATATGTAAGGCATTTATCCACATGTAGTTACGTATGGAGTATTCACAGTAAAGTAAGACTTTGACTATGATGGTTGTTCAATGGATTTTTTAATAAATTCAATGGGAATTCCTATTATTTCACTCAGTTAATAGAGTTAATAGTATTTCCTATAGAATTCTGTAGCACACACGATTAGTGCACAGGTTCAAATCCCGACCGAGAATTTGCTTGATTGATTTTTGTTTCGGTTGAATTTTTATTGAATTGCATTTTAAATTATTTTCAATGAAGATGAGTTTTACGGTTACATCAGCTGTTCGCACCTAGGTTCGAATGGACATTTTTCTTTATTTGATGTTATGTCACATGTTGCAATTCTTCTGATAATCGTACATTATCAATAAGATGTCTGATTTAATGGGATGATATATTAAAATTACATGATTTTAACATAAATTCGACTGTTTTTTTTTCCCTCTGAATTTATAGTCATTCGTAGTCATGATAGACTTAAATTTCTCGTAGGTTCATCGTGTATGGAAACAGCTTTTAAGTGATTCTTTAAATGTATCTGCTTTGTATTGATTGCTGCTTGCCCAAGATCTATCTGGCATTCGTATTCGAACTTGGACACTTGAAACCTTTGACTGCTTTTTATAGAGTTACTACGAAGTCAATGAGGTTAGGTTAGTTTATGTGGCTGCCCTTAGGCAAGAAAGGCCCATTGTGATACCACCGAGCTTTTCTTCCAATACTGGTATGCGTGTTAAATTTGGACAGCATTAGAAGGGACCTACTTATGTATAGTGATTTCGAAAAATAATATGTGTGAAGTTGCAATCCTTAGTCCAGACCTCGGAAGTAATCCAAGAGTCCGGAGTCTGTTCCGGAGCGGAGACTCGATTGAAGTGAAAACAGTGTGCTGTCGCCCAACCTCTTCAATTTCTATCTGTCAAAACTCCTTGCGCCGCTTCTTGGCATACAACTCATCTCTTACGCGGTTGATTACACTATCCTGGCGTCGGGACACAACATCTCGGCGATATGCTGCGAGATCAACACGTACTTGGTGCACGTTCAACAATTCTTCAACCGCAGAAGCCTTATACACTCGCCCGAGAAGTATAACGCAACACTTTTTACCACCTGGACTAAGGAGCTCGGAACCATGCTCCCTGTGGCGGTCGATGGCAAAACTATTCCGACTGTGAATAGACCTAATATCCTCGGAATTGCTTTTGACAGTCTCATGACCTCACCATCCAAAAGTTGCATAGCAGAAATAATTTCCTTAAGGCACTGGCAGCCACTGGCTGGGTGAAAGACAAGGAGACGCTGCTCATCACCTACAAGGCCATCGGCTGGTTGATCATCAACTACGCGGCCCCAATTTGGACGCCACTCATAAGCGACACGTAATGGGGGCTTCTGCAAACCCGGCAGAATACTGCTTTGCGCATCATCATGGGCTGCCATAAGATGGCACATGAGGATCACCTTCATCAGGAAATGCGAATGCTAAAAGTGCGTGAGCACAACGAGCTGCTTTCGCAACAGTTTCTTCTTTCCTGCCACTTTCCATCACAACCCAACAACCGGTTAACGCAGCTTGCCTCTTCCCCGCGTAACATCCGTGGTGGCCTACGCTCATTTGATTTGCATGTGAGTCACCTGCTCGATAGCTCGTAGCTCTACTACGCATAGGGGGGCTCTGAATGCACTGCATCAACGCGCGGTGGAGGCGACTATTGAGGGTCATGCTCATAACATCGTGCTGGGGGGTAGCCCACCACCAATAGCAGATTGCGAACAACAGCTCCCTAGATCCGCTCGTACCACTTTGGCACAGCTAAGATCTGGATGGAGTATCTATCTGTACTGCTACATGCACCGGCTGGCTGATACAATTCCAGACAGATGCTCGCGGTGCCAACAGAGCCCGCCCGACACCCGTCATTTTTTCGGCTGCCCCAGAAGGCCTACCAGTTTGGCCCCCTCTGTACTGTGGACGCATCCTCTGGAGGCTGCCGTCTTCCTGGAACTGATCGATGGAAACACCAACACCCAAGCTGATTTACATGAATATTCGTTATTTGGAAATCGTTGTCTGTTACAACAACAACCTACTTATGTTAGCTGGTTTCGAGCGACAGAACCCTTGTGATATCACTTTAACTTAGTTTTGTAAGTTCTTGATGTAACTGAGTAATTGCAAAATAGCTAAATTGAAATTGATTTTTTTTATAAATATGCAATTGATCAACTGATAGACGAAAAATTTCGTATGAAGCATTTGAACAATGGAAAGCGACTGAAAATCTCCCCTCTTTATTAGAAAGTTGAGACTCCTTTAATTAGCAAAATACATTTAAACTTTTTGAATGAAGATATTTAAACTGTCTAAGAAAAAATATCGACTATAATACATTACTCGTATATAAAAAGTAATTAGTTGCTTTTCCTTTTTTTTATATTTTTATTTTTTATTTAGAAATATGTATCGTACTTATTAAGTATTTGGCTACGCTGCAGTGACAATTGTTAATTCAGTTGTTAATTTAAAGAGTTTTTGACAAGCATTCCTAACACTATGTATGTATGCAATTTTGTTGTGCACCTATACATGTATGTATGGCTATATGAATATAAAGCAAGCTGCAGGTGATACATCATGAAATTGTTATGACGTACTAGCGCGCGCATGCGTCTCGCAAACTGCGCAAATGCAGTTACTCATAAAACGTGTTACTTACAATATCTAAATGTACACAAGCACATATATATTTCAGCGTTTCGATGTCACTTTAAAAAACAACAACACCAATAACTGTAACACAGTGTCTTAACATACTTTGCGTTGTATGGGGCAGCTGGTCTAACCAATTGGCTAATTTTTGTTTTTTTTTTTGTTTTTGTTGGTGGTCACCTATATTCTGCAAACTAAATATACATAAGACATAAGATAAGAGCCTTGGATCAATGTCAAAATTAATGAGTTAATAAGCCGTATTTATCATATGTATGTACATACATATGTGCTTATATGTAACATTCTTCATATTTGTATGCATATTCATATATTATATTTATATGTGGCAGAGTTATGAAATGAAATGCTTTCGATTCACCTCGTTTATTTATAAGTATGTGCATATAATTGTACACTTGTTGGTAGACATGTACGAAAAAAATATTACCCTTTTAATGTTTTATTTTTTTGTTTGTTTGTTTGTTAAAAAGTTATGGCAACCTTATCTAATAAAGCATAATTGGACCGCTTGAATGTCTGGTTTGACTTGGTCATAGGTTGCTTGTTTATAGAATGTTCGAAATTAAAATGTGTGTGTGTGTGTGTTGTTTCAAGTTTAAACAGATAAGATGCTGATACTGATAAGCAAAGGAGTTTTTATGGACTTACTCAACGATATCTAATTAAAGTATTTTTATGTTCAACATTTTTTTTCGTGTAGTTGTTTTTGCAGAACGCTATCCTAAGTAAATCGATTAATTATGGGCGATCATCTAGAAATTTTTACGGTAGATCATTTTAAGTTCGTAGATCACTAGCAGAGGGTTCATCGATAAACTGTAGGCAATTTTTTACAATATTAAAATACATATTTTTCGCGTATCCTTATATTATCGAGGATACCGTTGCTTAGTTGGTTAGTGTGTTCGTCATCTGTGGATGGGCTATGATTTAGAAACCTGGCTGCAAGCAATTGGTAATTCTAAAAAAAAAAATATATATATAAAACCACTAACTATTTTTTCTTAGTTTCAGAAGCCATTGGCAAAATCCTTAGCAATCCCAGTTCCTCACTCACAGATGAAGGTGCCGGAGTGGAAGTATTTGAGCCAGGGTCAAGATACTCGGAAGCTCTAGGCAAAAACATGATCATCTTTCAAGGGGAAATTTATGCTATTGACAGATGCGTCTATTTTAATCTCTCACGTAACTATCGGAATTGTAACTGACAGCTGTAACTGACAGCTAGGAGGCAATCAAGGCACTTAAATCTCATTAAATTACATCGTATCTGGTGATGGAGTGTCTTGAGAAGCTGAACATCCTGGGTGAAAACAATCACCCAAAGGAAGCAATATTGGGACAATCTCCCGGGATTACTACAATCAAAGTCGCTCCAAGGAATATATAACCTAAATAGATTTGAGGATTGTATGATGCTAAACGGGAATAACTTAAGAATCATTTCAGGAATTCTGATAGGACATTGTACGCTAAACTATCACCTGACAAAATTGGGAATTTACTCTAAAAATTTTTTAGGGTTTGCGGAGGGCGGTGGGGGGAGGATGAAATCTCGACACACGTGCTGGAGGTGTGCCTCGCACTAATGCCAAAACGAAAGAAACACCCAAGTGAACATCTACTAACTGATGGCGCAATCAGACTCGGGAATGTAGGCGTAATACTACATTTCATAGAGGATGTTGGACTCAAAGAAATACTTTGAACCAAAATGAAGTGGCGGCACGATAGATCTTATAGGTCGCGATGCTACATCCACATTAATAATAATAATACCATACAGTAATTTTGTTCAAACAACATCAACAACAATAATAAATTTTATTACAATACACAATTTGCCTATTGGTAATTTCTAAAGTTCCAACAATTGAATTTGAACTTTAAGTTAATCTTAAAAATAACGTATCACATCGATTAAAATATTAATAATAGTAATTAAATTTATTATGTATGATACTATTTCAATTGATTTTCTAGATATATTTGTAGTATATACACACACAACACTCTCTTCCATACTATATACACATTAGTACTTACTCGTATTGTACTAATAAATCAATTTCAACTAAATATAATTTCCACCTGCATACATACATACATATATACGTACATACTGATTAATAATTATTTAGAATATGGGCTTGTATAGAATATTGTAAATACTTGTGTACAATTGCCGCTACCATTTTGTGTAATACAAATGAAACCCTTACATCAGTGTATGATTACAGTGATGAGCAAATATATAATCATTCGAATAAATTACATATGTATACAAATATGCTGACACATATACAATATAGTATATATACATATATGCATGTTCATATGAATGTGGTGTGTATTTTAGTAGACAACCCTAAAATTAAAATCAATCAAAGCAAAAATCACAAAAATCACCATGAGAATGCGTTCGAATGACAAATGCAATGGGTGGTTAGGTTAGGTTGGTATGATTCAATTGGTCGTATGATTTTTCGATATATTGCTTTAGGAGATATTTAGTGCACATATGTGTGTGTGTGCGTGTGTGTGTGTGCATTTGTGCAATATGAATATTAATTGCTATTATTGCAGCATTATTGTTGGTCTTTTATTTTGAAAATATTTAAATTTGTACCTATAGTATATAAGTACAAGGGCGGTCCCAGAACTACCCGACCTGACATATAAATGGCGGCAGTAGTTTGAATAAAATTACTTTGGTGAAAAGTGGCAACCTTATAAAACATATGTTTTAAGTTTCAAGAAGGCAAAGACAGTTCCATCTGCAGGCAAGGTTATGTCGTCTGTTTTTTGGGATGCACGTGGGATAATTTTTATTGATTATCTTCAAAAAGGAAAAACAATCAACGGCGAGTATTATGCTAATTTGCTGCAACCCTTATGTGATGAAATTAAAGAAAAAAGGCCGCATTTGGCGAAAAAGAAATTGTTGTTTCATCAAGAAAATGCACCAGTTCACACATCCGCTATTGCGATGGCCAAAATCAATGAGTTAAAGCTCGAATTGCTTCAGCATGCACCTTATTCGCCAGATTTAGCTCCTTCGGATTATTTTCTATTTCCAAATTTGAAAAAATGTCTTGGTAGCAGAAGATTTGCAAACAATGAAGATGTGGAGTCTGCGATAGATGGCTATTTTAATGAGCTAAATGTATGAGACAGTTCATACTATAAACAGGGTATCGAAGCTATAGAATATCGCTGGGAAAAGTGTATAAAGCTAAAAGAAGGTTATGTTGTGAAATAAAGAAAAATTTTCCCAAATTTGTTGATTTCTTTGTTAGGTCGGGTAATTCTGGGACCACCCTCTATATATGTACAACTAGCTGTTGGAGAAGTGCATAAAATGGAAAATACAGTTATTATCATTATTATTGTACCTACAAGTTGTTGTTATTGCTTTGTTATTATTGTTTTTAAATCAAACAATCAAGCATGCTAGCGAAAATCAATAAACAACAACAAAATCACACGAGAAACATTTACTGTAGTTCATATGCTGTGTTGCGAAGGGAATACTGAAAGCTCTATAATTAGGACAACTTTATAACAAGTGACAGATGGTGAGAAATCGCCTTACTACAATACGATTTTCAGTACCGATCCATGATTCCATGATTATAAATTACTGACACTAACACTAATTCCAAAATTCGTATATTCGGCGTTGTATTTTGTTGTTATTCCTCGGTTTAAGTTGGAACTGCGCTTGACGGTAATGCGTTGTATATTTTGGATTGTTTCATAGATAATATGTACAGCTGTTGTCAACTAATTAGAAACGGATACTTAAAAAAAAAATATTTTGTATTTTGTAAATTAAAGCTATTTTTTTTATTGCCAATAAGCATTTTAATAACATATATATTCATTCAATAACACAAAATGAAACGAAATAAGTTAAACAATTCATGTATTAAAGAGAAATTAAAAGTTTTTTCCAACCACTTCATTTGTTTGAGACATCTAATTAGAAACGAAGCTGAAATTTACGTCGAATGTGAGAATGTGGGCTTGGTGGCTAATAATTCGTGGGATAAACTTTTTGTTCTATGACAACTTGACATCGACGTTGCATAGACTTGATTAAATTTCGACATCGTTCGACTGGAATTGATTCCCAAGCCTTTTTAGCATTTCCTTTTTCAAGTCATTCCATAAAAGTTCTATGAGATTTAAGTCTGCACTCGATGACGGTCATTCTAAAAGGCGGATTGAACTTTTTGGTTAATTTAGCCGTATGTTTTGGGTCGTTATCTTGCTGGAATCTACAAATAATGAGCATATTTTCTTCGGCCCATGACAGCATAACATTTGGAAGAATCTCAACATATTTTTGTTTTAATAAAGTACCATCAATTCGACAAAGCGGACCAACATCATTCCAGGAGAAGCATCCCCATACAGTTATGGAGCCTCCGCCATGCTTAACGATCGGCGACACATATTTTGGGTCAAGTGTAACATTTTTTGGGCGTCTTACATACATTCTACCATTGCACCTATGCGATTAATTTTAGTTTCATCACTCCAGACTATAAATTTCCATTGGTGTTCAGTCCAAGCTGCGTGTTCTTCAGCGAATTCCAAACGGCATTTTTATTGGTTAGACGTCACCAAACGTTTCTTGCGTGCAATTCTTCCATGAAGGCCAGATTCAACCAAACTACGTGCTACAGTACGTTTTGATATGAATGGATCTCCCGTTGAATGGCTGCAGAACTTTTTCTTGGGTCCATTTTTGATATTTGTTTTATTTTCTTGTGGATGAAATTCGATGGTGTGCGAGGTCGCTTCTTGCGTGGAATGTTCATATGAGTCTTATATTTTCGGAAAATGGCTAATAGCATTAAAAACATTTCTCTTTCGAACATTTCATTTGATTTACAACTTCCTGATATGAAAATCCTGTGGCTTGAAGCGCAATTATTGTTTTTCTAAGATATGTAGTACAACTCTTCGCTTACACTTTCTTTATTCTTTTAAATATTTAATTTTATCTGATTTTCACAATTATGAAAAATTTTTGTAGTTTAAATATAACCAGATTCAACGTTTCTAATTACGTGTTACACTCAAAACGCACTGCAAGCAAATAAATGAAATTTTTTTTGCGAAAGCTAAAAAGAACTTGATGTAACGGGTCATTTTTGAATGAAGGAAAGAAGAAGAGACAAAGCGAAAAAAAATAATTCAAACTGAAATCAAAGTTTGGTAGATCTAACGCGAGAAAAATATTTAAAAAGTATCGTTTCTAATTAGTTGACAACAGCTGTATATACTCATGATGGTATTTAGATAGCAAGGCTAATGTTTCAATTTAGGATCACACTAAACGCTTCTAACATAATAATGTAGAATTAAGAAATGTCATTAGTTTTTTTGAATTTCTACTAATGAACCTATTTAGTTGAAATTTTATACAAAATGTGTAGAAAAAAAAAAACCCATAAATGACTCTTTTTGCACCATTTTCAGATTTTTATTACAAAATTTTCCTCTCATCAGGCAATAATCAAAATATGTTAGATTATTGTAATCATGTGGAATAAAATAATGCTATAATAGGACGTACTACTCTATATAGTTATCTATATTTATATATTTACATATAAAAACACACACACACACACACTCACGTATACGCCATATTTTATTACCACAATGTAAGCACATGTAGCACATATCTACATATATATGTACATAAGTACATATACATATGAATATATGTACATATCTACTTACTCGTATATATGGCAGTTAACTAGTGAAGCGTGATTTATTGCGCGCGATAGATGCAAATATAAGATAACTAATAAAAGTTAAGCTTGAAAATTTTTAATTACTCCATAATTAATTACCTGGAAAAAAAAAACAACAATAACAAAGAAACATGAAAAGTCAGCAAGTAGAAGTTTAGGCGGTTTACCAATGTGAATTCACATGAGTGTAAGTCAAATATTCAATTCCTGGTAGGCTGAAAAAAAAGAAAGAGTGAATGAGAGAGAAAGAGAGCAAGAAGTTAAGAACAAATTATAGTTAAATTTCAATTGAGCACGCCCTCAACGAGAGCGAAAGGGAATATAATGACTAACATTTATGTTTGTGTGTGTGTGTGTTCACGTGAATATGTATTGAAAAGAATGGGAAGGGAAGGGAGTTAAATGATTCACAAAATAAAACAAAAAAAAAAAAAACTAAAAATTCAGGGGAAAGAGGAAGTGAGAGAGATTGCATATAACTTCCATAATTGGCTAATCTATTTCCAGGAGTTTTAACATAAGAAACACATTGACGTTGAAATGTATATGAAACATTTTGAAATCACCAATGCGAAACGAAACACTTCTCATTGAAGTGCTCCTCTTCAAGAGAATTTTCTATTGTTGAGTGATATGCAGCAGAAAAAAAAAATCATACCAACAATAAACAATCAAATTGATAACGCCCACAAAAAAGTGCTCAGAAATGCGAATGGTGTTATCTCATTTTAACTCAAGCATTTTTCAATGAGAACCTCCAAACAATCCAAATCCAAATGTTTCAATGCCATGCAATCACCATCATCATCATCATCAACATCATCATTATCTCATTTCCAACTTGTTTCATTTGTCTTTCCAATTCGAAATATCACTCAAATAAATTTTTGGATGGAAACCTCTCATATTGCTAAGCAATGGAATGCGCGCGCGCCTGTATGTGTGGGCGTGTGTTTCTTTGCCTGGCTTCGCTCTTGTGTGTGTGTATACGATGAGAAATGAAACGGTCAAGTTACCAGGACTACCGAGCGGACTGGAATTTTAACGCTGCATTTGAGCCACCACCAATACATTCTCATCATATGAGCTTATGAGTTTGATGCGAGCATTTTTTTATTTTGCTTGCAGTATTATTATTATTGTAATTCTATTTTGTGCGGTTCGGTTCGTTTTCGTTCGTTTGCTCGTTTGTGTTCATTTGCTCGTTTGTTTCATATGTTTCTTTGTGGCTTTTGGCCAGCAAACAGGACTGGTTTTTCCCAATTTCAGTTCTTGTTGGATTCTCAAAGAGATCGTGTGCGACGTAAATTGTCATCATCGTCATCATTATTGTCAACAACATCAACAAAAAAACAACAATAACAACATCATTAACATCGTCGTCGCCGTTGTCATCGCCGTCGTCGCCGTCGCCGTCATGCTTGCAGCGACATAATTTAGTCGTTCAGTCGGTCGGACGGTCGGTCGGTCGGTTGTTTGGTGATGTTTTAACGCACGCCACGCAAGCACGCACGCAATGCATAGGTGAATAAGAAACAAAAAACAAAAAAAAATTACGCGAAATCGAATAAAATTTGAAAAAAAAAACAAACAATAAAATAAAAACAAAAACGCAAGTGAAACATAATAAAAAAAAAAATCATATTTTTAAATTGGTTTTTGGTTGTTTACTGGCTTTTTGGGTAAATTCATTCACAGATTCATCGTTTTGTCGCTGATGGATGTAAACATTCGTTTTACATTCATTCATGTTTGCTATTCGGAATTCATCAATAATATCATTTATCACATATGTATATGTATACACATGAAAGTGTATGTACATATGTGTATGTGTGTAGGCAATCGGTCACATGCCACTTTTATTCATTCGTTTGTTTGCCAAATTCGTACTGATATTTTTAGGCAATCGTAGTACAAGCGGGCTTGTTTTTGACCATATCCGCATCAATCACAACAACACTAATACAATAATAATAATATTAATAATAATAACATCGCTGTTACGCCGCTACTCGCCACGGCATATGTACTTACATGTGTATAGACTTGCGTCTCAGATCAGTTCTTGAAAAGGTGTGTGCGTGTTATGTTGAAACAATGTTGACGCTTCTGCTACTCAAAATCAAATCAATTACAAAACAAAAACACAAATTCGAATTCGAAAATCGAATATACCGCTATCATTGTTGCATTTTCTAATGGTACTACACACGCGATACACGCGCCTTTGTGACAAAGAAAAAGAAGAAACAAATGAATATCGAGTATACTAAAGTAATTGATTTTTTTATTTGTTTTTGAATTATAAAAAAATTAACAACGAAACAACAATCCTCAGTGCAAAAGGGAAAAAACAATAGCTACAACAATAATAAATGTTACATTTGTGTTGAGAATGTAAATTCCATGTGCGTACGACGATATTTGCCGTCGGCCATTTTGTATCAGTGATTTAATGCAAAAAAAAAAAAAATTACGTGTTGATAAAAAGTAATAGAGAGAGGGAGAGAGAGAGAGAGAGAGAGTGAGAGATAGAAAGAACAAGAAAAACATTGGAAAATTTTACTTTTTGTGACATGAAATGACAAAAACTAGCTGTAAAAAATAAATAAATAAGTTTAAAATAATAATTGTTAAATTTAATAATTCGTGCAATGAGCTTTATATTTGACAACCATATTCATCAATGAAACGGACTTGTAGCTACGATAGTTAAAAAAATTTGCCTCATGGTTTTATTTTAGTTGCCAGCAGCATGCTTCTTTTAACTAAAAACATTATCAAATTTTCAAGCAATCATCAACATTAGAATAAATTCAAGATAATTATAGAATAACAAATTGGTACTGGCTTGCTTCCGTTCTGCTTTCTCGATATTTTCAAATAGTTCAAGTCCAACTTTTACACAAATTTTGCATAATGTATGACTAAACCCCTACTCGTGAAGATGCTGATAATTCAATAGTTTCTTAACTTGACTTAAGCGAATATTAATTAATATTATGAGAATTATAAAGAGGCAATTCTAGGCATTGCTAGGCAATTCATAACGGATATTTTCAATTGAAGTTAAAAACATAAGCGGTCTGTTGAAAAATAAATACTGAAGAATATTATAAAAAATTTTTAAAATTCTAATATTACCTTTTAAAATTCAGAAAAGAATAGAAAATAACTGTAGTACAAGACATTTAATCGAATTGGCTATATGTTATTAATCGCACCACAGTGTTTCTCCTCAATAGAAATAAATTAAAATTTAGCAGTTTTGTGCGAAAAAATAACCTCATTATACGATTATCCCTTTCAAATGCATGCAGTATGATTTCAAATAAAAATTTTTACTGTTAAGAAATATTTTTGAAATTTATTAGGATCTTTAAAAATTAGTTTTGCATCCAGATTTGCAAACAAAAGTACGTGTGGTAGTTTTGAAATTAATGTCCCACCGATATTTGAGTATAATCTCTAATATGGTGGCCACAGACAGGAATATTAAAAAATTTTCTTTTACTTCTGATAAACAACAGTAGTACAAGACATTTAATCGAATTTGCTATATTTTATTAATCGCACCACAGTGCCTCGGCTCGTAGAAATAAATCGAAAATTTATTTTTCTTGGATTTTTGACGAATGGGGAAACAATTTCTTTCATCTCGTAATTGTAAACGACTCTGCAGCCGTGGATAAGTTTAGATTATCAGTTCGTTCCAACTTCACGCGCGTCCGCCAAAGGAAATTGCACCAATGTACAATACATATTTGATTTGTACTCTCTAAAAAATTGGACAGTCGCAGAGAAGGTCACTGTTTCCTATTTCTTGCTCATCATCGCAACTCCTGCAAATGTACACTGAAATATTCTCAAATCTGGTATATAGTGCATTGTAATTGTAGGCAGATATAGAGAAGTTGTTCGTAATGGATTTTAAAATAAAAAAAAAAAATTGTTTTAGTGCAATTATTATATCCGGAGTATGGTTCGAATATTCATTGCTTCATTTTGCATAGCCGTGTAATATCATAGTGCACTTATTATAGGATGTACATATTATTGTACTTTTGTGTGGCTAAGTCTTAATGTTTAAAACTGACAAATATCTAGTCTATTTACGAAATCATCTAGTGTGAACTTGTGGTACTGGTTTTGTTGAATTATTTCTTAGAATTTTGTTATTGTTATTTTTTTTTTTTCCAATATACCGTATTACTATATGAATTGTTATGAGATTGTTCCTAAATAGATATTTTATTGCTTTCGATCTTTAGTATAGCAAAACAACATCGTTATACAAATATGAAATGAAATAATATGGTGCAATAATTAAAATAGTTATAAAAAAAAAAAAAATTGAAATGTAAAATATTGAATAAATATAAACAGTAAGAAAAACATAAAAATATACTAAATGCAAAAAAAAATACGACAATCGTCCTTCTTCTATATTATATATAAGTACCATATTCTAATACAAAATATGTAACATAATTTACAAAAGAAAAATATTAAAAAAAAAATAAATAAATAAATACAATACAGAAAAAACTTCCAACAAGAATAAAAATAAAACAATATTTAATCAAAAAAAAAAAAATAATAATAATAAAGGCAGTCAACATTTACAAAAAAACCAAAATCTTTCAAAACGGCGACCATAACGAATTCCGCTTTAGCAATGAGCCAATTGGGCACCGTGTACGCCACAAAACGGAGGCGTCGCAATGGCAAAAGGTAAGTTTTTTAAATTTCATATTTATGATTGTCAATTGCACTTACATTACATTGAGGATATTTATGGTTCCGCTCACGTAATAGAAGGCAGAATTTTAAAAAGAGGAAAATGTGAGGATTGCGCAATAAATTTCGGAGATAGGGAATTAAAAAAAATATAAGCACACATGAACTTGATTTGGACATTGTAAACTGTACGTAAATCAGCGCTTAAGATATTCTGATTATTTGAAATTCTCTATTTCATGGACTAAGTTTTAATAAATTCACTGTGATACACAAGGCGAAATTTTAAGAAACGCTTTACATTGCTTCGATCAGTGAAAGGAAATAAAAACTTTTTTGTTTTGGCTTCGAATGAAATAGTCAAGCGTCACAAAATTGTTTGAGTATCTATATAAAATTTAATACAAATTCAGATTCAGCACTGAAAAAAATTAAAAATGTTGAGGAGGTGAGAAAACAAGATTACCGCCTACTAATCTACTCTAATATTTTTGGCTTTCAATATACAAATGAAATTAGAAAACAGCCCAAAAACACTTTCTGTATTTAAAATTTACCAATTTTGTGCAAAAAATACCCTCATTATACCATTTCAAGTTCATCCAGTAGGATTTCAAATTAATATTTTTTTTTGTTGAGAAATATTTTTTAAAATTTACTGACACCTTTAACAATTTGTTTTGCATCCACAATTACAAACAAAAGTACGTGTGGTAGTTTTGAAATTAATGTCTCGACCGATATTTGAGTATAATCTCTAATATGGTGGCCATAAACAAATGTATTACCAGAGAATTTGAAAATTTCACTCAGCATGTCGTTGGTGGCAGAATGAATTGCTAATATTCGATTGCGTTGCTCTTTAAATATACAGTTTACACACATACATCTTCACCAGCGCATGCATGTGAATACAAACAAATATTTAGCCAACAATTCAATTTTTATTTGATTTTGTCAATTTGCAAATTTTGTGACAAAACAACACATTGCAAATATGAATATAATTTTATAATTATAATTAAAAGTGTTCAATTGGCCACATATTGTGATCATGCCGAATTCGTGTCACCGTATAAAAGCAACATGCCGACGCATTTCGGTGTGCTTGTGGTGCTATTTCCGTCGCAATGTAATTTGCGTACATTGTTTAAAACACTTCTTGATTCTTCTGATATACCAATGGATTACTGCCTCATAAGACATCCATCAGACCTGATCAGACCATCAGCACACAGCAATCAACCACAATCAACACCACCCGCTGATGATTGTTTTGTTTTGCAATCAATCTGGTGTTGCAGTTTTTTTTCCGCTGCTGCTGCTGCTATAATGGCTGTCGATGTTGATGATGATTATGATGATGTTTATTATTATGTTTTGACTGCTGTGAATTGTTGGGCCATTCGCTGCTCAGTACACACATACATACATGTATGTAAGCATGTCTATATTACTGAGGATTATAGCTTTGGTAATGGTGATGATGATATTCTCTACAATATAATTCAATTTTATATTCGCCTTTCAATCTCAACTTGCTGATCGAACAATTGCACAGCGTGAATATAACGCCACCACTGTTGTCGTTGTTGTTGTAAAAATGGTGTGATTATTATTAGCAGATTAGCATATAATAAGTATGTAATAAATGATGCCAACAAGTGCATCACATTTGTCGTTGTTATGATTATTCTTGTAGTGGTTATAGTAGTAGTACTTAGAGTAGAGTAGAGTGGTGGCAATGGTGGGTGGAGTGTAAGTCTGAAATTTTGGGGTACCACTTTGTTATAAATAATTTGTAATCATCACCATCCGCCACCTGCTTCTTGAAAATATTTATATTATACATATTATAGGTATAATTGTTAACAACAACATTATTTCAATATGCTCCTTCGACATTTTGATTTTTGTGTTTTTTTTTCTCTATTCCTTTCTGCTTAGTTTGGTTTCTTTATCCGTTTTTGTAATTTTTTTTTTAATTTTTGTCGCCACTATAATTTGTCATTTGTTGTTCTTTGTGTGTAATGCCGTTTATTAATGATATGTGATTGACTTTGTGACAGTAACACTTTTGCTTACATATGTGACAATTACTCTATCATCACTGGTTTTTATGTACATATGTATTTACATATGTTTGTCTGCACTTACTTACCTATTTACTTGTAAATAGACTACGACGCATTTTTGTTAATTGTTTGATTTGCTCATATACAGGGTTGAACATAAAGAAAGAAGCTACATGTTTATGCGTGAAAAATATTTTTGGATTAAATTATATAGTGATGAGAATTGTATATGCTTAAAGAGCTCTTATTCAATGTTCACCTAAAACTATAAAGGAATTTGGATGTTTATGATGTTTGAGAGAGTTACTTCTGCAGAAGTTTGCGATATCTTCCGAAATAGTGGGGATATATAAGTCTTTGTGGATGTTTTCATTCCTTATACCACCTTGATCAAAAAGTTTCCGGAATAACCACCGTGTGGAGCTCCCATCGTTCCAATTTGAGTTACTTTTGCAAATGTCAAATTATGACGCTAACATTTAGATGGAATATGAACAAAAGATGTACCAATTTAACAAAAAAAAAAATAAAACAGAAATCAAATTGGAACGATGGGAGCGCTACACGGTGGTTATTCCGGGAAGTTTTTGATCACGTTGGTATACCAAGGTGCTTTTACAATCATTCGCAGACACTTGGATTGTGTTCGCTAGAGGTTTTTCAATATCAGAAGGAGATCCGGTGCTCTATAACTGGATACTGGATAAGTCTAGATTGGTTTCAATATTTCGGTGTGGAGGAGAACTTTGTATTCAAAATTTAACTTGAAGTTTTTATTTAAAAGCCATCATAAATTATTTACATTGAGCTTAATTTGAGTTTTTTTTGGCTTCTATGTGCTTGCACCATGTGAGTTTTCTAGCGAGATGAATACCCACAAGTATTTTGTCGAACAGCATTGAGGAACAGCATGGGTTATTAATTTTCAACATGAGTCATAAAATCAAATAAATAGCAGAGCTAGCTATTTTCAATGAATATAATTTTGTAAAAAAAAAAAATTTTAAGGGAAATTATTAAAAAAAAAAAAGAAAAAATCGAGTCGGTGCCCTTAAAATATTTGTTTTAGGATTTTCTATGAAATACTATTAAATGCGGGAAATAATAGAAATTCCCATTGAATTTGCTACAAAATTATATGAATGTAACAGCGAAAAAAAAGTAATAGGATAATTATACGATATTTTTTGACCCTTTATATGAATAAGTATGAATATTATGAATTGAAATCAATATTGTATTATTAAGCACACACATTATCGTATTTGTATTCTATTATAAATAATAATTGAATTGTCATTGTGATTATTGTTCACTACTATGTTATCATTTCTTTATTTATTCTTATTCCATTCAATTTGTATAGGTACGATATGTACAAGTATGGTATGTGCAAGCAGACATATGTTGAATATTAATGGCACATTTATATACCAACTAACGCAATTTATATCTCAATAGTATCATAGCAGAATTATGATTTATGATGTTGTTTTTTGTGGTTTATAATATCATCACTTGCCTTTGGTTTATTATTAACCGATGTAAATGATTTTACTTGAATATCTATGTATTATGATATGTATTAACATATAATTAGTATTAATTAATTTACATTTATTGTCTTAATTAAAAAAACTACATAAAACAATATATCGTTTTGCAGTTGAATATTTCATCAAATGAATAAATTTGTTACACGATTGATTAATTGACAGTGAAACTTAATAATATCACTTATTAAATAAAAGTGTTAAAAGCTTAGGTCATTTAGAAATGTATATTCAGTACCTATTTGTATAAAATCGTTGAGGGTGAAGAACTAGGCAATTAATAAATATTATCAAAATTGCTATTGATTTAATTATAGAACGTACATCTTAGTACTGTCGATCTGGGAGGGCCACAGTGTGAAATTATTTTATACGTTTAGATTTTATATCCGTGAGTCAGGAGCTTATATTTTATATTTTTTTTTGTCATTTTCGGTCATTTTTTGCAACACTAACACATGAATAGGTGCGATGACAGCTATAAGTAATTTGTATGTTAATAATACCAAAATTGAGAAAAAATAAATTCGGGTAATTTACTTATTTGTGTGTGGTTCGTAGCTTCTATAAGTGCCACATAAAATATTTATTTTGTAATTTACTTATTGATTTTTTAAAAACAAGAATAAAAAAAAAAAAATTTTTTTTTAATAAAAATAAAAATAAAAAATATGTATTGGGTGTGTGAATTAGTAACCGGCCTTTTTTTAGTGCTCAAAAATCATTTATTTTTAAGAATTCTGTAAAAAATATGTCATTCAAAGTATTGTCCATCAGAAACTGGGACATTTCCCCATCTTTCTAACAACTTATGGAGTTCATCCCAAAGGATCTTCGCTGGCTTGGCGGCCAAAAGCGAATTGAGCTAATTTTTTATTCAGGTGACTGAAGTGAAGCGTTTTTCATTAAGGGCGCTCTGCATAGAACAGAATAAGTGTTGAGCTGAAGGAGCCAGGTCAGGGTTGTAAGGGGCTATAAGGCGGATAGGGTAAAACTTCCCATCTGCTATTAGCAAGATAGTTTTTGATCGAAATATCAATATCTGGCTGTGCGTTGTCATGGTGAAAAATTACCGACTCGTATCTGATCGCATATTTCGGTCTTTTCTCGATCATGTCTTAGTCGAGTAACTTTTTCGGCAGCCTACAGCGTTCTTTGTCTTTGATATCAAAATCACCGTTTGTGAAGCGCACAATCCACTCCTTAAACGGTGTATTGGATAGAGAATTGTCGCCATACAATTCCACAAGCAAACGATGACTTTCAACTGCACTTTTCTTTACAAAAAAAAAAGTAACTTAACAAAACTTCCAGCAAATGCTGTTTTGTTCGCCAATTACCAAAATTTTTCATCGTGAAAAAAATATGATGGGCACAATCAAATTGAAAACTTTTGACTGATTTTGACAGCAAGTGAATAGACATTTAAAATGACATTTCGGACAATGATGTGCAACATTGCGCTTACGCGTGGCGCCATCTAACGTAAAAGGCCGGTTACTAATTCACACACCCAACACATAAAAGACAATTCATTAAACCTTCAGTTATATTCAGTTATGGCGCACCGCATCTCCCTCAAATGTCGAAAAATTGCCGAGAATACAATTCAAGTGCCTGCGAATAATTGTAAACGCGTCTTGGTATATGAGGAACATTAACATCCATCGAAATTTGAATGTACCCACAATTTCTGAGGCAGTTGTAAAGTTGCAGAAGCTACATACATTGAGCATTTTCTTTTGGATTAGCTTACTCAACTGGCCCGAAAGTAAATCATAATTCTTGCTATCAAATTACACAAATACAAAATAATTCTAATCGCAGTGTATGTGAATGTGTACGTGTATGAGTGTATGCATGTATACAATTAAGTGAATATAAGAAAATTTAAATAAAGTTAAAGGTGGCTAAAGAGATAAACATAAACTTATAATAAAAATATTTATGAACATTTAAAATTTGTTTCACATACACATTGAGCGTGTAAGTACCCCAATGAATAAGTACACCTGAAAAATTATTATGTTCTATGCGAATACAGGCATATATTTTGCTAATTAACATAAATAATTTATCACCTCAAAAATAAGCGGCTGTGAAATTGCAAACACCACCATTGTCAAAGGGACCAGATCTATTGCATTACCTATGGACTGCACGCGACACTGCCCCTTACTGATATATACGATACCTACATAGTGTATATTGGTAAGATCACCCCATGATCGCTAACCCCAAATGTACTATGTATGTACGTACAAAGGAATATGTAAATAGTCTTTGTTCTGCTACAATAATTGTACAACAACAACACCAGTAATAATAAAAAATTAATGTTTTCAAAATATCCACAATGGAGAGGGGTTTCATCATTATATTTTCTCATTACAAACTTATCAGTTGAATGGCATCGCAACAAACACTTACAAGTATGCTTAGTTAGCTACATATTTATTATTGAGCTCACTTGGCGGCCGATTGCCCCATTTATATATGTATGTATGAGTACCTACTATTTAATATATATACTACAAGCATAATTTGTTGCAATTTTGAATGTTTATGTTTTTTGCATTTTTTGTCTTTGTTTTTTTTTTTTCATTTTTGTTTCACATAAATAATTACAAAGTGTACATGTGAGTACATGTACATGTACTCGCATCTATAAGAAGGTTCAACGCCTATAAATATGCATTGTATGGTTGGTATATGTTTATATTTGTTGTTGGTATCATAATTGCGTCTCATCTCACTTTTTTTTTTTGCAAATGTTGTCATTGAGTCTAGCTATTTATTTATGCATTCGCACCCAGCAGGAAAATAGCTGAGACGTTTACGAAATAATTCCAGTTTTCTTTCAACTTTTAACGAAATCGAAAATGAAACCTAAACAAGTTCACAGATATAAAGTACCTTAAATAATTTTTTTCCCTTTAAAACTCCTCTAGGGAGCATAGGGCTTCTACAACACATTTCCAAGTATGCCTATCTTTAGCTGCTATTTTTGAGTAATCCCATGTGGTGTTGCAAGTCATAAGTTCCTTTGTCACTGATCTTCTCCTCTGTATTCCTCGGTCGTCCACGTTCTCTGTTCCCTTGCGGGTTCCACTAAAAAGTCATTCGCGTGATGCAGCTAGAATCATTAAATCATTAAATGAACCTAAAAAAATACGTAATAAATAGGTCATATTTTCAGATGTACTGGACTCTAATGTATCCATCCTCTGATCCCACTATCATAAAAATATTACAGATTTGGCATGTAACTTTGGAGATATATTAGTGTTCCTACTGGGTATATACTACTACTGATTAGTTTTTATACATACACATGTACATATATATGCGCTTTTATTGTTGTCTATGTATGAGTATAAGCTTTCTCCTCTCTTCATATTGCATTCACCTGTAATTATGTCAATAATTATTCTTAAGTAATTGCGCGGCTGCCGCTCGGATGAAACAATCATAAAACAATGAAAACGAAATTATTACTCTGTTCTTTTTTTTGTTGTTTCGCATTGGCATTTTTCCATTGTTTTTGTGCACATCAAATGCTGACAAGCGTAACAAATGTGTGAAGAAGGATCAGGTGAGCGGATAGAAGGGAATCTTCAACATGATCATCATGATCATCATCATCTTCATCGTCGTTCTTTGTTGGTTAATTTAATGGCTCATACTCATTGGGTGACTGCTCATGGTTAGAGGTATATAAATAATTTTGCACTAACAGTAGCCAGTAACTGATCGTAATGAATTGCACGAACAATGTGCATTTGGTGTACATATGCAGATGTTATATTTACTCTCACTCTTTATGTTCACTTACATTGGTGTTGTTGTTGCCTCCTTTAGTCACTTATAGTAAGTACGAGTATGTACGATAGGTATGGTATACGGCTTTTTGGTATTTTACCCTATGGGATATTTATGAATTTTTTTTAAAGTTGCTTTTTTGCATAATTCAGTGTCAACTGCATCTTTCTATGCTCCAGTGACGCAAAACTGTCGCCATCCTACTGATGACACCAGCTTGAACATTACTACACTACACTGTATACTATCTATTTCCATCAACTATATAATTATCCGCTGGATATACGACGATATACTACTACATATATGTATATGTACCTACATACAAGCTTTTTCTCTTCCATGCGGCTATCATTTTATGCATCTTTATTATGAGTTGTTTGACAATATCGAGTGCATTCACCATACGATACATACACATACAACATCAACAGACACACTGACACTATTGAAGTGTTCACACTCTCAACGTCATTTGGTGATATCATTTCATTAAGAAACTTGATAAATAAATTATTTAATAAGTTCAGCCATATAAAATTATATTGGACATTTTTAAGAATCATCCAATGAGGACGATTATAAAGTTATTTCTATTCTATAGTTTAGATACATATGTTTATAAATATGTTGCATAGATGTTGCAAAGCAAAGAGAACAATAGCAGAATGTTGGAGAGAAAAAACTAATTCATGTTTCAATGTTCTCTCAATGTTTCCCAGTTCTCTCAACATATTCCAATATATGATATTTCAGATTTTATTATATGAGAGAGAAAAAAAAATATTCTAAATTACTAAATCAAATAATTTCTTTTTCTCTTAATAATCATTCGAATTGATGGATCCAATGGAGCGTGACTAAAAATTTCTAACAATCGTAACAACTGCATAAATAAGCACATTTCTAATAAAGTTGAAGTGCATAAAATTTAAAATTATAAAATGCAGCAACATATTCATATGCATGTTGCTATCAAATATAAGTGCATATACATATGAATATAATACCGTGTGTGTAGCTAAGTTTTAGTTTTCATTAAAGTGTGTTCATAGTCCAAAATTTACTGAGGTTTGCTTTATTCAAATTTTTTTATGCTTTCTATGTTAATTTTGTACATACAACAAATGCAAAACCCTTTGCGTGCAAATATTTTATTAGAAGTTATAATTTCAATTGAAAGCGCATTCTTGGCACCCATAATGACTATACGATGTGACGACTACTGTGATATAACAACAATAGCAATAACAAATATACGATACAATTCAAAAATACAGAATACATAGCCAGTTGAAAGGAATGTGCGAGTTAGTTGCTTTTTCAGCGTCCCGCTATTTTCTTTTTTAAAGTAACCACATGATTTACCTACATACAAAATTGTGTCTAATTCCTAGAGACACTAATGTTTGGACGTTTTGTTGATCCCGATAATTTGGGGATTTTTAAAAACCGCATTAGTTGCAAAATTATAAAATTTTACAAAATTTTGAAATAATATTTGATATTATCAAATGTACCCTTGACATGTAAAGTAATTTAAAAAATATTTTATCACATAGATATATTAAAAAAATTAATTAATTCTTCTTTCAGTATCTTTCAGTACAGCTTATAGTAATGTTGCAAAAGTGTAATTTTTGTAAATTTGTAAGAAAATTATTACTTTTCACAAATCCTGATAATCGTAGAATTCATCCTGATTGATTTCGAAATTTTCTATTGCATATAGCATTTATAGCCGGATTGCCTGGGATTGGCAACACTTGTATGTGCATACTGATGCAATATCAATGACAACACCAACCAATTCGCAATTTCCCTTTCTTTCCAAAGTTCATCATTTATGTATGAACTAACTAACTAACATGTAGTATTTACGTGCATTGCGAAGACAGTAACTGTTGTCAATTTGTTGTTGTGATTATTGAAGTCATTCTCATTCTACAATATAACTATGTGGGCACTCTCTAAAAAGACACGTGCGGCAATTTTTTGATGTCGCCATTTTTGTTATTGTTCCATCATATGTGTATTGTAGTTGGGGTTTGCATGTGGGCTGATTTCAATGAAAGGCGTATGCGTTGCAATAGTATAAAAAACAACAATTTTAAATTAGAAATTTGCTACTGGTTAACTATGAAATTACCATTGTTACAATGTACTATCCAGAACATTGCTGATAATATTCCAGTTACGAATAAAACTGACATTGCCATTGTTGTTGTTGTTTGCTAATACATATGCCAATAATGTTATTCTTGTTGTAAAATATAAGTTGCTTAGTTGGATAATTGGTTCTTTTGATGTGCATTGCGTAAAGGTCCTGTACTGTTCCTTGCTATGCAATTTCTATTAAATATCTTCTTTTTCTGTATCCACTTCACCCTATTCTTCTTGTTGTTTTCTTCCTCTTCCTTGTCTTATAACCATTCCAGTTTATAATTAGTGTGCTTGCAATTACTCCACATTCACCTTATGGCAAATGCTAAAAGGAATATGTCGATTTACAGCTGGCCTTTAAAAAAGAGGGACAAATTCTTACAACTTGTTGGTTGTTATGGGGATATGTAACTTTATTGTTATAATATGTAGTAGTTGTTGTTGTTGTTATTATTATTATTATTGTATTATTGATTAGTAATAAGAAGTATTTTATGCTTTTCTCCATTTACTGTTGTTGTTCTTGCTGTTTTGTTGCTCATGCAGGCCAGCGAAGTGCATTTTAATGATTTAGACTGGCTTTAAAATGTATATAAGTCGTTATATGTAGGTATTTGTACATATAAATATAGATATTTTGCTAATCGTATGACATGGTAAATATTGGCAGTGATTTTGAACATTAACTAGTAGAACTCTAGTGACATCACTTTACCACAGAACCCATTCAGAAGCTTTTAGTTCAAAAGTCTTATAGTTAACCTAGAAGGAACCAATATTTTGTTTGCCGATTCCCTTATACCACTTTTGCAATATATTTTAAATAAATGCGTGCTTAATTTTTTTTATCCCTCATAATTGAATTTCTATTATTTTTCACAATTTTCCACCATTTTGAAAGCGCCGAAAAGTGCAATTAAATATTATTTCAAAAATTATACGACTAATTACCTTTCGAACAAGCCCGGATTTATCAAAATCAGCGAGTCCTTAGCTTATTTTTGAAATCTTTAGGTTAACTAGATCAATGCAGCCCATGTAGAATTTTGTAATTAGACAATTTTCTTATTAAACCGAACCCAGATTGAAGATAGTCCAAGATATACTATATAAGAATCTCTTTTTCCGAAGCACAAAGCGAGCGTATGTCAGGAGAAATTGCATTATTGTGTTATTAGAGCTTGTGGATTTAATTCCTGTTGATTTAATGGAGGCTATATCGTTATAAGCGAAATCGGAGCTTGGAAGAAAGATTCAATCACCTTCAAGCAAGGCTCAGAAGTCTGGTACACCGACGGGTCGAAACTGGAAGATGGTGGAACCGGGGCGCGAATTTATGGCCCCAAATTCAGACGATCAATCCCAATGGGTTTCTACCCAACAATTTTCCAAGCAGAAGTTCATGCCATTGAAATATGTGCGCGGGAGTGTCTTCGAAGAAAGATGCAAGGATTCCACATTTATATATTATCAGATAGCCAAGCAGCTTTAAAAGCTTTTCAATCTTTTACAATCACCTCTAAATTAGTAGATGAATGTCTCAGCGTTTTAAATGAGCTAGGAAATCTAAATACTGTAGTATTAAGGTAGATACCTGGCCATGAAGGACACAAGGGTACGAAATAGTTGAGAAACTAGCCAAAATGGTCACTGAAAAGCTCTGTCCGGCCCTGAACCCTTATGTGGCTTGGCTAGATGCCACGCCAGGGAGGTTATCAGGAAATGGGAAGAAAATAAATTTGCAGAACAATGTCTCAATAGCGCAGGGCAGCGTCAAGCAAAACAATTCCCAAATAAAGGGTTAACTAAAAAGATACTCACGTATGGTAGAGCTGACCTACGTATTCTTTGTGGTTATTTCACAGGCCACTGCAGCCTCAGATACCACTTAAAGCAGTTAGATCTATCTGACACTGATGTCTGCAGATGCTGCAACTTAGACATCGAAAGCTCAGAGCACATCCTCTGTGAATGTCAAGCTCTTGGCAAAAAATTTGGCATGAAAATTTGGGGTTACCTAAAGACTGCACATTAGATCAAGTCTGGTCGCAGTGCATAAGGGTCTGTTAATAAAAATAATAATAATAATAATAATAATAATAATAATAATGACAATGAAGACTATACCGAAACTAGTGCTTCTATACTTGACAATTTAACCATTATTCTTATAAACACATATTTATTCAGGATCAAATAGAATGTGGCAGCCAGGCAACATTTTCATATATACAGACAAATTCCTGTTTTCCTTTATACACTCATACTTGTAGCATGCACTTATGTATGTACGTACATCTGAAAGTGTCCTTTTAACACTTTAACCTCAAAATAAGCTTATTTGTTATATCCAATGCTCTTTATTACTCATACCAAAATGAGGGTTTCCTTAAATAGATATATCGAAAAACATTGTGATTAACAACAACAACAACAAAGTCACACAATAAGAAAGAAACCAAAACAAAAAGGAGAATATATATATAATACCAAATTGTCTAAATATGGGCTCATCTAATGCTTAGGAATGAATAAAATAGCAACTAAATAATAATCTACTGGGATACAGTCATATATTTTAAATGCTCATTTGCTAAAGGCTGCTACTCATATGTAGTGAGGATGGCGTAGGTGAATGTAAAATATACAGTAGCAGCTCCCCATTTGGAGCTTGAAATGCATTCATTTGGCTTCGATACGCTGCATTACGCAATGGTGTTAATTACTAACACAACACCACCACTATCATCATACTATACTCACATATGTATGCATGTATTGCTATGTGCAGTGAGCAAATATTAAGCGCACTAATGCCGTAGCAACTCAATCACAGTTACGTTGTGGCGTCAAATGCCACATATCACATACATACGAGTATGATGAGGTAAATACTTACCAGTATCATGTAGGTACTGGCATTAACCATTTTGTTGACAGCAGAGATTAAGATGGGTTAGGTTGGGTTTAGCATTGCGAAAAGAGCGATTATAGCAACACGACTAATCATAAAAATAGTTTAACGACTTAAATTGCAAAATAAGCAATCAGAAAGAGCATATGAAAGGTGTATATACATATAGAATAGTACGTAGAATGTCAATATGCTTAATTAGCTGCAGCTGGGTATGTGTGGGTGGATTAGAGCAAGATGGAGACCGAGAGAGAGACAATAGATGATTCAATTTAAAATGACTTTTGATTTGAATAACAACAACAGCAATATAATAATAATAATTATTATAATTATAATAATCGTGGTGCTGCCGGTATATGCATAAGTAGTATTTGTAGCCTAATGCAGCTATAACAGCGATCCGGGTAACAACCCCTAATATCATTTTACTGCAAATCGTGGTAAATATGTACCATGCGCTATGTTTATAAAACAGCTGACGTTCAACTTGTCTAATTATTATACAATATATCGTACTATAGGTAGTTGCATTGTTTTTTTTATAGTCATAATTAACTTTTCTCATAGCTCACCTCTGTATGACTCATAAGCGATCATTATAAAGGGTATTATTTAGAGCGATGTACTTTCGAATAACGATTGAATGCAATAAATTTCATTTTTACTAAGTAAGGTTTACGATTTGACATCGAAACAATATAATTTGTACAATTTTATTAGAACAATCGAGGATGTGTCGTCAAAGAGAAATTATCGCTCTGCGCCTTCTATGGCCAATAAAATGATTGAGTGTAAAAAAAAACACTCAAATTCAACAGTTCAAACTTCTCAGTCCGTCAAACCTCTTCGTCAAATTTTGTTGAACAATTTTTGATTGAATACCGCATCAAAAGTAAAAGAAAACTCACGAGAGAGTCACCTGGTGCCATTGAAAACAAAAAGAAAAAAGAAAGGTCATCAAAAAAATTGTGCAGAGTCTATTAATAAATTCTCAGAAAAAAAATCTTCAGAATCAAAATACGCAAAAAATACAATTCCAAGTTATATTATAGCGGAGTGACGTGAAAGTTGGTCAAGTGAGAATTTTCTACGTTTTGATGTACTACTACAACAGAATAAATATCAAGTGTCATTTCATAGCTACGTTGTAATCATATTTTAGATATATTTTAGACCTATAAATTACCTTTGGTAGAGGATAGAGCTAAAAAAATCTGAATAAGTAGGTTTTTTTCTGCTTCTTTTTCTGTTATTGGCCGTTTTATAGTCTTTTGATTTTCCTTTGCGATTTATTGGAGTCAAGAAATTTTTCTTTTTAGTTACACGGCTTTTTCAAAATGTTGGATTAAGCTCATCCAATGAAGTCGGAACAGAAATTCAATTAAATTGTGGTACGTGAGTTTATTTCAATTGTATTCCTATCAAAAATAGTTCTTGTACATGCATTGACATTTTAATATATTTTCCTTAATAAAACTTTAATAAAATTTAGGTATATTTTAATTTTTTTTAAAATGCCCAAATTTTTGGAAATTAGGATGTTTGCAATGTTACCAGATTCATAGATTTATATTTATTAAATAACCCATTTTATACCCAAAATTCAGAATTATGTCGGTCTTCCACGACACATCCTTACTATGTAATAGTATAACTATGCATTAGAGTATGTCTTTTGCGACCAGTCTCCCAATTTCCCAATTGATCTAACATTTGCATTCAAGTATCCAAAGCGTGGATCAGTCAATTTGAAACTGCAACTTTCTTTAATGGGAAAACACCCTGTACCTTGATATTGATCAACATTTGAAAACTATTAGAGTTAGAATTGCGCTACTCTTTTTTGACACCCTTATCATTACGTTTTTGATGGTTTTTATATTATTTATTGTTGAGAATTTAACCCCCTTTTTTTTGTATGTGATCTTACTATTTAATTGACAGGATCGCAATCTTCATGAAAATACTATACCACCCCAACTAGTAGTAGAGCAAGCGAAACTAATGAACTTATTCTGTACAAATAAAATTTATAACTTCACCACTGCTGAATTGTTTGGTGAGCCAGCCAGTTGCTTGTTAAACAAATGTTGATCAATCTTCTTGTTTATGTCATTCTACTATAGACCACATTGTTGATTCGTATGGTCATTGACTCACTCAGCATATTGACCAATTCATAAAATTACGACTCTGTGTGTGTGTTGTAGATAATACATATTCCTTCAAGTATTCGATCTAATAATGCTCTTTTGGGAAATTTATTATGCGCTCGTGCAATATGGCATATGGTCGACTGCGTTTGGTTCGTTCGGTCAGTTGGTATATGCTATACAAGTATATGTATGATAGTATATCATGTCATACCTAGATAGGCAATTAAGGCATGAGGGAATAGATATAAGCAAGCGATTCCTTATATGAATGCTCATATGTATGCGTTTATTAGTATTTGTTGTTTTTGTTTTTTTATTCGGTTCATATCGAATATGAACATGGTGCGAACAAAATGGACTGGCAGAAACGTTCCTTATTTTCACTACAATATTTTACTTGCGGTTTGGGTGAGAAATATTATTTTATTAATATTACTTTTTTTGTTTAACAGTCCTTCGTCGCCTATTTTGTTGTTTGATTTTATTTCCATTTTTTGCCATGTTCACTTTCAAGGGGTCACATTGGCATTTTAATTATGAAATAGATACAAGTTTGGACAGTAGAATTGAAATGGCAGTGAACCGATGAGAATTTAATTTAATGAATTTTCTACATTTTCAAAACATAATTAATTAGCTATGTATGTATACAAGGCATAATTTTATAAATTTATGAATGTTATTTATTTTGGAAATGAATTTCATTACAAACCCCTATCACAAAGAGATACTTTAGAATTAGGATTATTACTTATATATACCCAGTAGAAAATAGAAGGAGTAAAAAGCGATCGATTACAGAATCCCTTTTTTGGGATACAGCAGCCCTTACCATCTGAACGGCCCACATTTGAATGAATTCCATAGAACAGCTTTCAGAAGGGGTTCTTTTCAAGCTCTCCAGTAATGCCAAAATTTTTTTATTTAATACAAAATGTGATTTCGATATAAGAATTACAACATATGCCTAAGAAAAAGAATCTCTCGATTAGTTTATGGGTTCGAACCTGGGTTCGGACCTGGGTTCTCCGATCGCAAAGCTAGCACTTTACCGTTGCACCACATATCATACTGCAATATTCTTGACTAAAAATGATTTTCTCGAAAATATTGTAAAATATTTTTTGAATTTTTTGTGAAATAGTATACTATTTCCAAAATGAAAAAAAAAAATAGCTAAATAAAAATGATATCCCCGGCTGGATTTGAACTCACAATCTGCTGATTCCAAAGTCAACGGTTGGATCATTGTCCTAACAATTAATTGACTCGACTATTCTCTAGATGTGTACTAAAATCAAATCAATTGAAAATTATGAGTGTTTGCATTTGTGTAGCTTATTTCAGTTTATTTGCTTAAAACATTACCTGCTCGCTTCTCAAGAAGGACTTTTGGAAGCAGTATGCATACAGCGATACTGAGATGTGAACTTCACTTGCTTCAATGCTGTTCTATATTGTATTTGAATTTTTTCACTTCACTCAAGCATTTTTGTAATTCATTTATATTCAAAAAGTGCATTTAAAAATGAATTTTAATATTTTTTCTTTGTCATCGTTTAAAATGCTATTTTCGGACTTTGATAAAAATAATATTTAGTCCACCTTGATGGACATTTTCACTGTCATTATGTGTGATGCTGTTGATGAAATTTAGCCAATTAGACTAAATTTTCGCCGTTTCTGCATCGAAATGTCTATAAAAGCCGTCGTAAATTATTTTAAAATAGTTTTTTTCATCCAAGATAGGGTTCCAAAATAATTTAAATATATTTAAATGGAAAATAATACTTAGTTAATGACATTTCGATAATAATTGGCAAATGAAAATCGCCCAGTTTGATAGCTAAATGGGAAAAGAAAGATATCAAAACGCAGCGAGTGAGTTTTAGTTGAACTAATGCTATTATTTAACGAAGCGAGTTCTATAAAGGATATTAAAAAGAAGCTTGCCCACAAAGTCGTAATAGCTATGCGGAATCGCCAGACACTCACAGAGAAAATGTTCAGACGTAATAAACATGAACATGACGGTTCTTTAATTCTTAGTATCTACATATAAATATATCCTCTCAATATTTTTCGGGCACAATTAGCATTGTAAAAATAAAACGTAACATATGATTTTTTTGCTTCTAAAAACGACCTTGCTTTTTCAACTATTTTCCTATTTTTTGGAAACCATTTTTCTTAACATAAGTTTTATGATATCATGCGAGAAAAGAATATTTAATAACAAAATAACTGTAAATTAAAAACAATTACTGTAAATAATAAAAACTGTCAAAAAATCAAAAGTTTTTGCATTAATTTATATAGTTACAACTCTTAGAGGGAGACTGAGAGAGAGAGAGAGAGGGAAAGAAAGAGATATTACAAGTATCACCACATATTTGATGAAATTAATAATTGGTAAGAAGTCAAACGGACGGGATTGTTCATACTTTATAAATATTGTTATACGTATTGTATGTAATATTTTGTGTGTTTACTTGTATTTATGGTTATATTTACTTCGTTTCATATGCATGTACTTACTTTTGCCCAAAAATACCAAATGAAATAGTTTTCTACATTTGTACATACATTTATACCTATTTACTCACGTACATATATGATACATACCATATTGTTGGCTGTATTTTATGCATATGTTATTGCTATTGCCAGTAGGTTTTATTGTATATGTAGCTATTGTTTATTATCAGAATTGTTATTGTTGGTATGTATTTCATTTGCATAGCAAAACATCAAAAATATTGCAACAACAACAACAATAACACCAAATTAGAGAATGAATGTGATGGAAAGAAGAAGAATCCAGAGACGGCCGGGCTCATTGCAATAATGAAACTTTGTAGTTCCGAAAGTAAATGTAAATAAAAAACACAAGTTTTGATTTCAATATAAAGTTTGAACCTTGCCATTATGTGTGAATAAAATTCAAATGTCCTCCATGGTACTTCTTATAGCACTTGATCCTTGTGAGGTAATTTTCGATGACCCTCCGGCACATATCGGGCAATATCTCGGCCGTAACTTGACGCATGCTTGTGTTCAGAGGGTCAAAAGTTTGAGGATTATCTGCATAAACTCGATCCTTTGCTTAGCCCTACTAAAAAAGTCCTTGGTGGCCAATTCACATAGTCGAAACGAGAATTGAGCTTCATCGCTGAAGAAAATCGATGTGAAAAATCATCGTCGAAACGCTGTTGTTCAAGAACCCAGTATGACACACACAAAAAAATCAATTTTCGTCACTGTTCATATGTTTTTATAATTGCATATGTCGGATCTAGAATTAGAGCAAAAAATAGAGACGCTATGGAAAAGGATCTATTGACTTTAGCATGTACCCTTGGGTGGATTAGCAATCAAAAGTTGGTTTTACATGAGTTAATCAACCGTACAAAATGTTGCCTTCTTAAAATAACATTTTGAAGTGCCACAGCATAATCAGATTTCAAAAATTTTAAAATTTTTATTTTATATTAAATTATATAGGACAAAATTATGAGTACCTCACTCAGCGAGAATCATAAAGTTTCGACATTTTCAAGCATTACTTCCTAATGATGTGTGAAGAAAGTCTTGATTTGGAACTGTCTACTTTTTTCAAGTTTTTTACAAAATCACCAATTTGATGAGGGAGCCATCCTAAAAAGTGGAGATATGGGGTAAGCATGTTCAGAAGAAATGCTGCGAAGGAAAAATGAATGGACGTCTGTTCATCTTTAAAGGGGTGAAGATAAGGGGTAACTATGTTCGGAATAAATATTATATAAGTTTATAATTTTTAATGAATCTAACATACATTAGAATTTTTTAACGCTCTTCGTTCATCGAAATACGAAACATGTACCACATAAGCATTTTCATTTACTGTGAATAGTTAATCGTGAGCACTTTGTGATGTACTTAGTTCCTTCCTTAGTTGATATTCAGTTCTGTATACGACTCGGTGGAATTGGTAAAGGTCTTTTTCACTGATGAAACTGCACATCAAATTCCGATTACTTTTTGAGCATTGTAAACATCTTTAACAATACGACCAGCAAAGCCTGAATCTTATATTAGCATAAAATAATAAAAGGAAAGAATATTTGCATATATCATCTTTTGCTATAATATTTCCCCAAACTATGCCAAACAATAAAATTAATAAAGCAAATATAGTATATACTTAAATATAATAATAGTAAAGTATATACATAACGTATATACATATGTATATACATCCATAACAACAACAATGATGTGTGATTCGTTCATTCATTCTTTTTATCGATTAAACAATATCCGCGAGTGCCAAGTACACACACACTCACACATACACACACACATGTCGATAGAAATGTATCTCTTGTATATGTTGTACTGTTTACAGCAGAGTGCTATGGATCAAAAGCAACGAAGGGCCTCAACAATTTTCAGATAAATAAATATACGAGTACATACATACAAATATGTATAAGTTATGCTACTGCTTGCTATGACACTCCTTACACTCCTCCACGTCTCCTTTTCCACTGTCTGTGTATGAATGTAAGATATTTATGTACTACTCTGCTTATTGCCTCGAAATCAAATTCAAAAAATGTTTACGACAAAAACAATAATAGAAAGATAGAAAAAAAAATTAAAACTTATAAAAAACTTTAACAGCTGTACGCTAACAAAGCTTAAAGGTTGATTTGCAATATACATCGAATGGTGACACAGCGTATGGCGGTTGGTTGGCTTTGTCATCAGCGGCAATATTTCCTCTGTGTGTGTGTAGCAAGTAGGTGGTACCACGGCAATAAATGTCATTTAATTTGAAGATATATACATATGTACATACGTAGAAAAGATACAACAAACATTCGCACATTTGTGAATGTGCATGATATAAATATCTTCAGCGTATGCGGCGTCAACATTATTGAGCGAATAATGACAACGCTTTTTTAATGAATTTCTGAATTATTAGAATTCCATCAGTATTTTCATTTATTAAATTTTTATTTCTTTGTTTATAACTCTACGAGAATAGCAAAAAAGAAATCAAGAAAATCCTCTGGTAAACTTCTAAATTAATGTGAATTGTAAGATCAGGATCAGTGATAGCACACGATCAAAAAAATAGTCCTTGGGCGCTCTAAGGTGTCACCCATATCGTAACTGCTTTCGCATTGCTTCGGGATGGAGCTATTTCTATATTCCTTCCCCGTTCGAAATTTGGCGTTCTGGGGTGATTCTTTTCGTCCTTGTTTCGCTTGTCTTTCTGCAATTGCTTAGATCTAGGTATTTCTTCTTTGCTCTCAGAACTGTTTTTCAAGATAGGGTTCAGACTTCTCAAATGATTACTTGTAAAGCAGCACTTACTTGCGCGAGCATGACCTCTAGGCTGAAGTCAAAAGGACGGCAACCAGTGCGGCACTAAGGTTGCCCAGTCTATCTAACGTTAACGAAGGCAATCTCACAGGACATACACAGGACACCCAGTCTTCTCCAAGCACTTTGAAGTGGTCCTCAACGACCGTTCGGCTTGGAGGAGTAGCGATATCGACCCAAAAGGGTACTCACAGTTGTGCTACACTGATGGGTCTAATATGGAAGATGGCTGTACGGAGGTTGGAATTGTTGGACCAAGTTTTCGGAAAGCAATCGTAAAACATGGACAACAGCTTACATCTTTCACTCGGAGGTCCATGCCTTAGAGGTATGTGCGAGAGAATGCATACGTAGGGGCATCCGCGGTACCAAAATATTTATCCTCTCGGGCAGACAGGCGACTCTAAAGTCATTGGTAAAATTCTCGTTTCAATCAAGGCTGATTTGGGAATGTTTTAAACTTCTCGATGCCCTGACAGAAAAGAAGCCTGTCACCTTCATGTGGGAAACAAAATGGCCGACTCCCTTGCAAAGGACGACTCAAGCACATCTTTCATTGGACCAGAGCCTTTCGGCGGGGTTACAAAGAGTTTCATAAACAACTTGATATGTGAATGGGAGAAACGGGATCTACTCGACTAGAGCAGAGTCCAAACGGTCATGCGGCAGTCGAAGGAACTTATTGTTCCAACACATGTTAGGGTGGATACTGAAATGACATAAAACTCTACACAGAGCTGCTCACTGGGCACTGTAGATTCAACTACAATATGAAGAATATCGGTGTGGTAGAAAACGATACCTGTCGTCTCTGTCATGAGGAGCAGGAAACATGAGGAACATAGTCTATGCAATTGCCCAGCGGTGGCAAGACGTAGATTTGGTTACCTAGCCAATGGAATCGTGACTCCAAACCACATAGGTAAAATCAAGCCCACAGTAATTATAAGTTTTAGTTGGGCAATATGCGCACAAAAGATCTTTTAGGTCGCAGTGCATTGAATAGCCTGAATAATAATAAGAATATATATATGTATTCATATATGGAGTGAATGTCCGACCAATAGGCAAATGGAAAAAATTGTATAACCTTCTGTGTAAAAATTGTGCCTTTGACCTGTAAATGACCCTCACGTGCATGTGAGTACGTGTGTGTAAGATTATTCAATTCATATAAAATGTACCTAATCTCAAGCTGTTAAAAAACAGTATAAAGTAAAATAAAATTTAAATTGATTTTTATGATACTATTCATTTTACCCCTATTATTATGCCGGCTACAACCCCTTTTTGAAATGGTCAGATAGATACTCGTGCATATAGTATTCATTAAAGTCAGCTACTACCTACTAAGCAAAGTTAATAAAAAACGAATTGAGTTTATGGTAACGCACAAGTATCGTAGATGTATCGTGTAGGTACTGAAAATAGTATTTCAAAAGTAGTGTACTCATATAGAACTTGAATTAATGAAAAATATACATATGGCATATATGTATGTGCACTTTTTAGGTATGTACGTATGCGTGTGTTAGTAAGTAGATAAAATAAAACACCCTCAATTTGTTTTATATCTGTCAGACGAGAAAGCATGTAGCGAAGGAGCAACATTTTCAAAGTATCAACCAGCTTAGGCAGCTGATATTTTTCATGAAAAATGCATTTTGTCTTTTTGATATTTTGAAACATAGGCTGGCATCTAGGTAGTTATGAATATGGAAATAATACCATCTAGAATTTATGTAAATACACATAGCTTGTTGGTATATTTTGTGTGCAATTATTAGCTACCAGTCTTAATAGCAAAATATTTTTTTTTTTTAATTAACAAAGGTGGTTATTTAAGAATGTCGTAGTGCTGAAATGAAATAAAATTAAAAAAAAAAAAAAACATAATTCAAGTTAACTCAATCTCAGTGGATAATTTTGCATAATTTCGTATTTTTATATGATGAGTTTTTTTCTCCAAAATTTTGCACTTAGTCGGCTGACAGAACCTCGGACGGACTTCACACTCTAACGCATCTATTCAGTCGAATGTGCGCACTGTTGTAGTTGTTGTTGTTGTATACACAGCTTTCAAATCAACCTTCGCATCCTCTACGATTGAGTAAAACTAAAATACATAATAATATAAAAAAAAACCTGCATAAAATATATATATATATATATATATATATATATATATATATATATATATTATATGTAGCTTCCTATAGATATGTACATTAGTATGACTATAAATATGGCATAGCGAATATCTATCGAAACTGTCATTTCTAAGAGATGGCATTTATGAACATTTGCCTATATAATACTTAATTGGTAAACATTTTCCAATGAAAATTGCATTTATTATTATTATATATAATTTCGGTTTTTATTTTTTTGTTCATTTTTCAGTTCGAGTAAGTACAAGAATGTATTTAAATAACTTTCTTTTGTTGCTTTTTTTTATTTTTTATTGTTACTATGAATAATCGAACAACTATTGTCATAACAACGAATATTTTGTATTAATTTGGATTTTATTGATTCAAAATTAGAATACCAATATAGAAATATGTATTACAATTTATAAATATAACGTATTACAATATAATTACATATTAGATTAAATAAAATAGAATTCTTTATTACAATGTGTCAACAATTTGGAAGTTGATGGGGAAAGTTCTAGGTTAGTAGTACCCTTGTTGTTTTTGGTGTATTTAAATTATATTTTTATTATGTGACCATAATTAGGACATTCAAAAAGCATAGCATAGCATACCATATTTTAAAAATAGCGAAAATTGTATTAGTTAGTTAGTCCATTTCCACATTTATTCGATCACAATACTTTGAATATCATTTATACAATTTGTGACTTATCGTATTTGACATTATGTTTCATATAAGGTAGAGCAATTGAAAAAGTCTTCATTTGATTTCTATTTATAATATCAAAAATGGTTTCCTTATAGTGTTAAACTAGTGTGTGTTTGTTGTGTTCTTATTTATTTATTTTTCTCTTTTATTCGTGAGAACTCTCTCTGTCTCTTCCTCTCTCTCTTATTACTCTAGCTTTATAATTATATTATAAGTGTAACGTTTTAAATTTTGAATACTTTACTGACAGATTGTTCTGATTCAATAATTTCAATACTTTCTACGAAAAAAAATTATAAATTTTGTTATACTATCGATTAATAGTGCGATTAATCAACACGTACCGGTAGGTAACGGATCAGCTGTTCCGATCTATTTCATACAAAAGCTCTTATGAGCAATTAGTCATAACGAATTGGTAGGCAACGTAACGTTGGAATGTGTAGAAATTCGATTTTCAACGGAGCATATGAAAGTCATTCTTTTTTCTCTCTATCATTTTTATATTTTATACTAAAAATAGCTATTTTTCCTATATATATAGCTTATGGACTGAGCTATCCGTGTTGACTAACCGCACACCGTTTTTTACATTATCTTACATTACCTTTATGTTACCTTACGTATTGACTAATCGCATTATTCAACTTATTACGTTGAAAACAAAAATAGTCGTATCAACTCGTGATTCCCTTAATACGGGTACTCGTCACCTGTGTACCCGACTATCCAATCTAATATAAGGGAATAAGTATTAAGCATCGTGGGTCAAAGAAAAGTTTGAAATGTCCACCCTTTAGTAGAAAACTAACATTGAAACAGACAAAATATTATCATAACTTCGACTTTTGATGAACTATTTGCGATAACTTCAAACTTCAAACTTCCAAATTTTATTTTTGGATAATAAAATTATAGCAGTCATCAAGAAATTTGCAGCAATACATCGCAAATTTGCCATTGAACGTCAAAGTTGGGATTGAAAACCAATTTTGGCTCGGTCCCAAGAAAAAATTGTAAACGGTGCCAGGATGCTCATTAGCTAAGTTTATGATTTTTGTATGGGGACTGACTCAACCTAATATATTTATCCATAGATTTCTATGCATATTTGTGACTATATGTATTGTATTGTTTTTGTTCATGTTGAAATTTATACCAAATGTCATTTACGCATTATTGGTGTTAAGCGATGTAATATCAAAATCAACAACAACAACAACATCAACAAGGATAATAATAAATAACTATGATATAATAATAATAATAAAGTGATAGTGTAACAAATAAATAAAAGCAAAACAAAACAAAAATACCAACAATAATAACAAATAAAAAATGAATAGGTCTCATCATACATACATACATATGGATATCACCATCCAAATAATACCAAACAATAACAGCAATAGAACAAAATGACATTTGAACATGTGATATGTTGTTGTTGTTGTTGCTACTATTTGTACACTATTTGTACAGTATATACCCAAACATACAATCATAAAAAATAGGCGACAATAAAAGTATTTAGGGGACATTAACTTCAAATTTACACGTTAGACTATATATGAATACATATGAATATAACTACATAAACAAATAAGATATTTGCGTATACACACTGAATATACACAATGGTGTTGCCAGGAGAGTGACATTTTAAAAATTTTATTAATTTTTTTTTTCACACAAGACGAATTTTTTATTTAGGATCTCCCCTAAGTGCAGTATTTTTGTTATAAAAATGCTGCTAAAATTTTTTTAGTCGGATTTCTTGGCCCATGGCCAATATTTCGCCAAAGTTGGATATTTTTCAAGGTTTCTGCATTCAATTCCCCAATGTTCTCTATGTTAGACTCTATTAAAAAACTATTGTTTTCCATTATAATGCCAATTATAAGCTTATAGAAATGATCTTAAAGCATACAAAAATACGTTTTGTCTAATATTTTGAATGATTTGATCAATTTGGTACTTTAGAAATGCTAATTTGTCTACCATGGACAATTTAAATTCGATTTGTTCATTAAATTATTTCTGCGCTGCTACATGCCCTTCGAACATTTTAACTATTTTCTGATTCTCTGTTGAGAAAACACATATTTGCTTCAAAAAACACTATTGGTCGTGCCGGGATCAATCCCCGGTTGAAGCATAATAAAAATGCATTATCGAAAAGATTTTTCTTTTGAACGGTACCCACCTGCCGGCAAGAATTGGCAATTTTTCCGGCAGTTACAATTCGCCAAAAACACTTCTTAAAAGAGCTCTGTGACAAAACTTAGTCAAAGTGATGTCACAAGGGTTCTGCCGTTCAGGACCGGCTAATATAAGTAGGTCCCTTCTAATGCTGTCCAAATTTAACATGCACAACAGTATTATAAGGGAATTGCCACATCCAGATGGAATGAAAATTGTTATTAAAAAACTTTTGTTGGGGAAAAATAAATTCATAATTTTTCCGTAAAATTCAAATATATTCAAAATTGTTAGAAAAATGATTTTTGTCGGGCATTCATTTTAATTTTTTGAAAACTAATTCCCTTTCATTACACAAAAGATCTTTTAGGTCGCTGTGTCGGCCTTTGGGCAACTTTCGATAATACATACTTCCCTCTCATTCTTAATGGGCAATCATCTTGAATTTTATAAAAGTATTACTTCTTATTATTAATGTAGACATTATTAAAGCAAGGTCTATTTCAAAAATAATGGTAAAAAAAAAACGAAACTATTTCGAAAGTCTGTGTTTTGACGATTCACCAAAGACTTTCCCATATGAGATTATATCATCAGTATATTTATGAAAAATTACCATCTTATTACAACATTATGATTTTTTTTAGGTAAAATTTGGATTTTTCCCCTTCAATTGTCTAAATTTCTTCAAAAACGTCTGGCAACGCTGGTCGCGTGCAATTTGTTGACGCATCACATTACTACATACAATCCGATTAATAATATGCCTGTTTTTTTTTTTTGGCAGAATACTGATCACATTTTGACCCAGTGAACCAAAAAAATATATGTGTGGATTGGTATCAACAACAACAATAACAACAACAGAGCAAAAACAATTTGGGACATCACATAACACCTTCTGCCAATGGCAATATACAATATTTATTAAAATTTTATTTACATACTTACACATGTGTATATATGTATATTCATTATACATATGTACAGGTAGAGGCACGCACACCTAGATACGGACACATTTGCTCACGAAATATACATTAGACATGCACTTGAAAAACATGCAAAGTACGAGTATGTAAAAATTTGTTGAAAGATACCAATATACTCTTACTTAGTCAATAAATCGGAAAGGTATATGAATACAAATACACATACTATTTATTTATTGACTACAAAAAATGATAGTAGAAATAGAAATAATGTTAGGGACAATTCATATTCAAATACATAAATACCTACAAAGTTGACTACACATTTTTGTTCTATTTTTTTTTTTTTTTGTTTGCACACGTTATTTAGAATTTTTATTTTTTCACTTTGACACAATCACGCTTACCATCATCATTATCATCATCATCACCATCATCATGATCATAATACGCATGCATTCATTCACTTGCAGACGATTAAATGAACGACAGACACTTTTCATTCACAATAAACTTGTACTTATGTACATACGAGCACATACGCTCCGTTGCACGGCACGCATACGCAATTGATGATTCGTATATGTTTATAGTAAGTCTAGGTAGTGTGTATATTGCCTCGTATAGGACTACGAGTATACTCGCATTCGTACCTATTTGTGTTTGCGTGTTTTTGATGAATACATAAAAAGGTGTGTGATTTGTTTGCGCCAATGAAAGTGAAAATATGCATATCTATTCCGTTGAGTTCAGTTAAAGGTGTGATCTATTTTAAATCCCTTATACATATGTATTGGTAGTACCTTCTTAATTATTTTCTATTTATATATGTGTTGGTACTTCCTACACAGAACTGAATATGTAGGTACATACTATGCCTTTGAATTGCATATAGCAAAATTAGTTGTGACATTGACGTGATATACGAAATTGAATTATCTCGACTATCTCGAGGTGTTCGAAGTATTCCCAATTTTGAAACGTTGATTTTACGGTTGATTCAAAGTTGCAGATGGACGGATAATAATAATATATTATTGTAGGTTGCCCAAAGGCCGACATTGCGACCTAAAATATCTTTTGTGTCCCGCTACATTTATAAAATTTTGACCCGTGCGATCAAAACCATCCAATTTACTATACCCTAGAGGTCTAGCACCAATGTTTCTAATATGCCATAGCATTACATCCCTTTCTACCTAGATATTATCGGTCTAAGGAAGGGAATCAGCTCTGGAATCTATGTTTTTCCAGTATCATTTCCGCTTTGCGGAATTTTAGTGAGATGAAATTTGTAATGTCCTGAAAGGAAACCTACTATTTTCCTGATATCTGTGTTTTGCACATATTGCGCAGTTCCCTATTGTAGGTGTATGGCCTAACCAACCGTTTTGGATTGGCGAAGTTTTTGTATCCCTTCCCAATGGGATGCTCCCATTTATTCACCTTCGTTTTAGGCTCCGCTCAGTTGATACCACAGTATGATTCTGGGCCTGTGAGTTTTGCTGCTGAACCGGTTCTGGCCAGCTCATCAGCAATTTCATTTCCTTCAATCCCAGAATAGTCCGGGATCCAACAGAGTACAACCTTATTCGTTGTAGCTAGGGATTGGATAAGATTGATAGATATAAAATACTGAACTACTTTTGGGAAAAGAACAAATTAACAGTACGCTTCGTCCAGCTCTGGTTAATTTCATACAAAATCTTTTCTATCGAAATTAATGCATCCTCCGACAATCGTTTAGAAATTGTCCCATAGACAAAATCCAAAAAAATCCACACATATTTTGTGTGATTTTAAAGGCAATAATTACTCCATCAAAGCCCTCCATCTTGGCGCATAAACATTCAGTGTTGAGATGGTTCTGCGTTGAATTGCATATTCTGTAAATTGTTTCATTAAATACATTTCTAATAGTTTAACTTCAAATTTCATTAGAAAGCAAATACTGGTTTCTGAAACCATTTTTTATTAGCAATTTTTTTCCAAATTACAGTTTGATGCGAAAAAGCACTTCACTTAATACTATCAAATTTCTGTCAAATTTTGTATATTCTCCTATTAGTGTGCGGAAATTGTTTGAAAATCGATTATATGCCTAATGATTCGTTGTACCATTGATAAAATTCAATTTGTGAAATCGTTCTCCGATGAATCACCGTTCGTTATTAAACAACATCTGAACAATCAAAATGATCGGATTTACTTGCCAAAGAGGTTTGCTGAAAATTTGGAGCCACCAAAAAAGAAACGGCGCCGATAATGATTGTGTGGACTGCCGTAACTGCTGAGGGACGATCTCCGTTTGAATTCATCGACGGTGAGGTGAAAATAAATGCTCAAAATTATCGAGAAACTATTTTAGAGGTAACACTAAAGTGCTGGGCAGACAAACATTTTGGTCACTGACGTTGCATATTCCAACAGGGCTCAGCACCATCACACAAAGCACGTGTCAATCAAGAATGGTTGAAAAACAACGTTGCGTGCTTGGTTTCGTCATCACATTGACCACCAAATTCACCGGATGCAAATCCATTCGATTTTTGTGGCTGCGGGTATTTTGAAGAGTAAGATTGGCACTAAAGAATACAAAAGTGTCAACCATCTCAAATAAGCGCTCCGCCGAGAATGAGCCCAAATACTGCAAACGCACTTGCGGGTAGCGTGCGATAGTTTCATCGGACGTTTGAAGGACAATTTAGAGGTGGCCATTTCGAAAACCGTTAATCAATTCTTTCAAAATACAATATTTTAAACAATTTTTGGTTTGGTTTAATAAATTTCATAAATAAATTCCAAAATCATAGCGTGTTGAATTGGTTTCACTACAATGCCTTAGTGGGTGCCATAGCTCAGTGGTTAGTGCGTTGCCCTTCTGATCCATAAGTCATGGGTTCAATCCTCGGATTTAGCACAATGTTGATATCGAAAAGATATTTCTCTCGAACGATACCCACCTGTCTGCAAGGAATTGGCAATTCTTCCGGTAGTAACAATTTGACATGAAAACGCTTCTAAAAGAGCTCTGTGACAAAAGTAAAAAAACAAAAATTATGTCAAAAGGGTTCTGCCGTATAATATAAATAGGTCCCTTCAAATACTTCCCAAAATTTAACGCGCACAACAGATCACCCAAAGGACCCTTTGGGGCCTATAATTGCCATATATTTATTTTTTATATATAATGCTTTGATATTTGTTGAAGTTATACAGTTTTGTTTCTATCTTCATTTAGCATAAGTTTTCTCTCGTCAGTATGATCATTTAATAAAAATGTTGGATTAAGTATTTGTACTTCTATAATATATTAATTAAAAAAAGTCAACTTAAAAGAATTCCTCAACGCTGTTCTCTACGTACGAACGATGTATTTATATACAATTAATATGCAAATGAACTGCATTAAATGTCGCACCTTCATCAATTTCACACAATACAAACGACAAGCAGCCAATGCAACTAATGCCAGTAAACAAAAAGCAAAAACGATAATCGAATACTTAGGTAGGTACTTTAAATTGAAGATAAAGAAGCAAAAGAAGATACATAGAAACACAAGATATGCTCAATTAAGAATAACTTAATATTGCATGGACTAAATAAAATAAAAAAAAAAAATAATAATAAAACTGAAATGAAAATGCAAAAATATGCAAATAATGTGTTGACAACTTAATTTTTGTGCGGCTCACACGATCTAATGAAACAAAAACAAATGGACTCATTCATTCATTTATTCATTCATTAAAGCAACAGCAGCAGCAGCAGTTCTACTGAACATCACTCGTGCATAGTGAAGTCTTCTAAAGATCGACTAGAACGTCTTCCACCCGATCATCGTCTATCAGTGCTATGGCGTTGTTCTTATCTTGACACATTTTATGCATGAATGTTCGTTGCGGCGCGCTTATAAACGAAACGTAATATACATAAAATTGGCATTGCTGCTACCGTTTTTATGTTCTGTTGGTTTGTACAAACAATGTGCACGCACATGATCACACGACACGACCTGATCGTTGGGAGACGCACTACTTATCGACCTCCAATACTCCAAAATGATAGTTATTCTATGTATTGAGTAATGTGTGTGAGTCTATATATTTTTGTATGCCTTCTTTCATTTGCTGATCACTTCAGCGTACTCTTGACGATGTTGTTGTTCTTGTTGTCGCGTTTAAATTGACAATATCATTCAGCCTTTTGCCAAGAATATCTCGTATGTGTGTGTGTGTGTGTGTAAAATTAATGAGCCTGCTATCGCTGCGATGTGTACGTCTACATTATTGTTGTTGTTGGTATAATGTATGCGTGAATTTATCAATGCAATGCATTAAAACACCAAACGGATTAAAAGGCTTTTTAGTTCGTTGTCTCTTCGCCTCTTTGAAAAAATTTCTTCCGATGATCATTCCTTCATGCATAAGTCTATGCTTTCTACTTATCACTTTGTTGTTGGTTGAGCCTTCTGTCTTGCAAATATTTTAAACGGTAGCTGGTAAAATGTGTTTTTATTTTGCCCATTCGTATTGTTGTTGTATTTTTCAATGGGTTAAATGGCGCTTGACATTTTGTAGTTTCTTTCTGACACGTTTTTTTTTGTGTTGTTTTTTCTTTTGAAATGTCTCTCCGTTGGGATACGCATATTGTCTTGGGATCGCTCGAAAAGTACGAAATGGTATTCTTCAATTTTTATCGTCAAAAGGCTTCCTTTCACAAAAGAAATACAATTTATCACTTTAAGATTAAGTGGAGTAGGAAATGTGGCAGTTTGTTTAATGTTTTCGGAACATTTCTATCACATAAAACAATAAGCGCTTAAGGTTATTTGATTAATTTTATTGAAGAACGTTTTTAGATTTCATAGCAAAAACATAAAATCATTAAAAACAAACGGTGAAGTCTTAGACAGCTTGACAACTTCAGAATAAACTCAATAACTCGCTAGTATTAAAAAGTTTTTCTGTTAATGTAGAGAAATTTGCTCTAATATTACTTAATTTAGCCTGGAGAAGGATCACTCTTGCTAACAGGTGCTACTTTAGGCTAAGTAAGCAATTGCGAAGTCGGGCCCTCTCCTGAGAAACGAAAACCTCACTCTACAAGTCTCTCATCATGCCTGTCCTTACATATGGCGCCGAAGCTTGGATAATTTCCACCTCAGATGAGTGAATGCTCGGAGTTTTCGAGAGAAAAGTTCTACGCAAGATCTTTGGACCTATTTGCGATGGTGGCGAGTATCGAATAAGATACAACCATAAGCTGTATGAGTTGTACGCCGCCACCGACATAGTAAAGCGCATTAAAATTCAGCGGCTGCGCTCAAGTCGTGTCGTGTCGTGTGATCAAGTCGAGCGAATGGAAGAATACGCTCTGGCTAAGAAGGTGTTATATTCGGAGCCCGCTGGTGGACGACGCCGAAGAGGAAGACCTAACGTCCGATGGAAAGATCTAGTACTGGAGTCAGTGCTTGGAATTTCTAACTGGCGCCAACCAGCGAAGGAAAAAACTGGCTGGAGAAGCATGCTAAATTCGACGGCTCTGTCTGAAGCTTTTCAACTATATTTGATGGAACTTCCCAATTAAGCGCCTCTATCGTTTCTGGGAGCACAAAATACTTCCTTTGGTATCGTTGATGGAAAATGTCCGCAAATTTTCTTTATTAGGCACACAATTCGATATCCTTAATTTAATTCATCATTAGTTTTAATTCACATACCTGGTAAATAAAGTAACGCAGATCTCTTAGAAATAATTTCTGTAATCATTAGGAATGGAAACAAATAATATCGAACACTGTAACACTGACAATGTAAATTGTTTTCCAGATATCAATGCATATTCTTGATTTTGTGTCATTACTTCACGATTACTTCAAGCAAAAAACCAAGATCTTGGCGAGGCTACTTAATTGTGTTTATGGAGAAAACAATTTCTCGTCTTTGTTTTATAATCATAAACCTAACATATTATATATAAATTCAAGACCCCTCCTTGGATGGTTTTTAACGCACGGGCCTGCATAATTTTTTTCACTCTGGTCTAAAATAGGCGTGGTTCAATAAGTTCCTTGGCTTATCAGGAAACATATACAAAAGAATGCACTGTATTTAACGAAAATTTTGATATTGAGAAATTCTTTGGACTAGAGACTTGCAACTAGAATTTTAATAGGCTATGTGCGACATCCACATATTTTTATGCGTCGTATGCTGATGTGAGTATTGTGCTTTGGTTATCGATTAAAAAATTTAGCAATGTGGGCATTTTACACGCTCGGCATTTTGCTGTTAAAGTTCATTATTTTTACTGTCATGTCAATGCTTTCGTTGATGCTATATTTCACATTTTGCAACAATGTACCTTCAGTTATCTTCAGCTTCATGTATCTTCAGCTTTGTCAGCTTCATGTATCTTCAGCATTTAGAATCAGGACATTTGTTGCTGAGGTAACAATTTTTGTTTATCGAAAATAGTGTAACGAAAAATGAAATCGCCAATTATTGAAAGTCTTTAGTAAAAGTTACAGCCTCTGAACAGATATTGCTGAAGATGAAAAAAAACCATCGTCTAATAAACTAAGATGAATTTTTCTTTACTATAATATATATTTTGACATACCTACGTACGTATGTATGTCGCTTGAGTAAATTCATATTCCAAACGTGATGGAAGTGATAATGATAAGTGTGGAGGCAATTTAATCGAACAACACATATCCGCACTCACATACATACCCATCGATCTTTGCTTTAATATTTTGCGACACTGTCTCGGTGTTTACACCATCAAGATGTACATATAACGAGTAGCCACTCTGACTGCCATGATGATGATGATGATGATGACGATGTGGCTATGAGTACAAACATATTGTTATTATTGTTGCGTATTGTTGATGTTATTGTTGTTGTTGTTGCTGCTATTGCTGTTGCTGCTGCTTCTGCTATAAACAAATGACACGCAATCCTTTAAGGCACGTGAGTTCATGAGGCGTCTAAAAATTATCGTTTGCATGTCACAGACATTGAACACCTCGCACTTATTAACCTCTTACAGGATGACCATGGTTTTGTATGAACGAATATCTAACATATACATACTTACATACATACTCGTGTACTGCATTTGTGTAGGCGTGGGTGAGAGGTGAATGCAAAGTGCAATAGAATTATTATATACGTATTACAATATGAGCACCTGTTTAACTACAGGTAACTATATTATAATATAACTCGAGTAAACGATAGCTGCGTGTAGTAAAAATTGCCGTCTTTAATATTTAAAGAAATGTTGAAACATAAAAGAAAGCCAGTTGATGAAAGGTCGATATTGGTTGAGCTGTTCACAGACAAATTACTCAATTTTGCAAAATGATTTGAAAAATATTATTCTAATTGGATACCATTGGAGTTATGAAATAATTGCCCATATGGTATGTACAATTGAATTGTAAATTTATTTATACGTCCATAGGCAATTCGATAGAGAGTTAGGTTTAAATTGTCTCTCGGAATGCTAATATAGGAAGATTTCAATTGAGTACCTTCGCCTACAGAAGCATGTAGCCATTTAGGTTGCGACGTAAAAGTGAAAACTGTGAGATCACATTTCTTCCAAGATTTATTGCCGAACATTTCTGGACAATTTTATGTCAGTCCTTTGCTATCGAAAGTATTATAAATTACCTGCTGATAGAACTATTGTATATTTTGCACCCCTAAACATTAACGGAATTGGCGAAATTTAAGCTTGGGACTTCACGCTCAGCCTTTGGATTGTCGTTTAAAAAAAAAGCTATAAAAAAGAGAAGAAACAAATTTGAAAAATTCTTCACCATTCAGTTTTATTATATTTGCGCATTTTGAATCCTTTATGTCATTGACTTAAACTTCAAGTTTGATGGTGATGGTATCCCGATTGGTATTGGCAACATAATCACTATCAAATCATCACTCTAATAAAATTTATGAATTTTTAGTGAACCGCCGACTATACCTAATAATGTTGATTATGATGATGATATGATGATATGATGATATGAATGAATATGCATATTTATATGCATCAAGTTAGCCGCCTTCACAAGCTCTATACCCCTACTTATATTGAGTATGATTTGTACTAGCAGTATATATTGCTATTTGATACATACATATACTTTTTTATTATAGCATTTATGATATTTAATTGGTCATTTTAGCTGGTTGAAAAATATCTTCTTTAGAAAGGTTTCATTTTGTTGTATGTTTATATGGCTATTCTACTCATTCGCACATATCTTCAGAGAAATTAGCTTTTATGATGCAAATTTCAATTCTTAGAAATCAATTGTGTGTGTGTGTGTGTGTGTGTAAGTATGGGAGATTTTCTAAATGGATTTGATTTTATTATGACCCTTTGCAACGACTTAATTGCATTTGTTTAAATTATATCAATATGCAACAGTAAAAACTATTAATACGAATATGCTAAAATATTTTCAAATTCAAAACGGGTGAATATATATTTTTTTTAGGAAAAAGTTGGATGTAAATAAATATGAATGTGAAAAGTGTGATATGAGTATTGACCAAGACTGCAAATTTGTGAACTTCTTCTTGCAGTTGTTCTTTTGTTGCCTTAGGGGAGTTGTTGCTGCTTTTATTGCTTTGGGTGGCTTTTTTAAAGAATTTCCAATTACTATTGTAAAGGATTGGGGATTGGTTTGTTTTGTTTTGACAATAGCTTCACTAACGGTGAAGTTTTCACTGATAATGAAGAATAATGGAGAGTTTATTTATAATAAACATATCAAGAAATTAGATCCATTGAAGCAGTCTTGTTGAGATACCCCATGTCTAAAGGTAAGGTCCCACTATCGGAGCAATGCGACGATTCTCGTGTGCCGATAGTGTGAACACTCACAATTTTTCAAAATGCTACAATCTGCGCCGAAATAATGCTGCGAAATCATGGATGATCGTAATCAATCCTGATGTGCCGATAATGTGAATACTCCTTTACCCAATTTCGAGCAATGATACTGTCAAAAATGTGCCGATTTTTATCGCCGATCATAGTCGGCAATCTGCACCGACATTTGAAAATAACTATATATTTACAAAAGAAGAAGAAGAAGAAGAAGAAGAAGAATAAGTACAAACAAAAACAACGTGAAGTAAGTTAGCGCTGAAATTAATTAATTTTGGTATACATTTATTATTAAATGCTATTATTAATATATTAAAATAATTAGAATTTTTTAAAATAATTGAAATGGATTCAGACTATGAACATTTTTGCAATTCTTGATAATTTAATGTATTCCATTTAAGCAAGTGCATCAATATCCTCTAGTAAGAAAAGGAAGAAGCCACGTATTGGACTTCATTGTGGACAAATGAGTCAACACATAATATAATCCAGACCGTTGAAGCTTACAGATGCATTTGGGAATACTCTTGCGAGGAGTATAAAGACCATCAAAAAAAGAGAGAAAGTTTGGCAAAGTATTGCAGAAAAGTTTTATTCGCACATAATTTGTGAAAAGAAAATTTTGGATTTTCGTCTTCACGAAATTCGCGTAAAGTGCTCTCATATGCACCATATTCACTTTTTTTTTGTTAACCACTCTCTCATCAAAATGCTGACGTTTTTTGATAGTACTTTTATTTTACACTTCTGGTTTTTTTTTAATTATTGACGCTAGAATATATACAGCCACGGCAATTTTCTATAGCAATTTTTTGGATGTAATCCATTCCAAAATTAAAGCTCAGTTTGTTAACAGTAAATAACAAAAATATATGATTTATTGCTCGCACGACAATGTGACCACATTGTCCCCATTATTATCGTATTTTTGTTTTGGCCAATATGCACCGAATATGCGATAATAAAGTCACAATATGCGATAATAATGTGTACAGATTGTGCTATTTGCGCCGATAGTGGGATCTTAGCTTAATGTTGTGAATCTGTGCTTACAATTGGCAACAAATGCAATCAAGTGACCACTTTAAAAGAGTGTTTGGCGATGTTCAACTGCAGTTTGAACCATGAAACTTGGATCCATTACAGAACACACTAAAAAACAAAGAATATAAATATGGCCAGTTGTTGACAGATGAAATCAATTGAGTACCGAAAGTGATTGCGCAAACATCGATATAGTATCAGAGGCAAACGTTTCAAATAAGAGTTGCAATTATTATTGACAGAATCCAGTGATCGAACAAGGTTGATCCGAGTAGTTCAATTCTACTCACAAAGTCACAAAATAAAAACGTAACAATATTTACTAGTTGAAACATTATTAAAAAAATTGACATTTAACGTCCACTATTTTACATATCCAATCACAATATTTTTAATTTAAAACTGTATGTTATTTTAAATGGTAGTATGCTAAAATTATATTCTAAACTTGATTTAGCAGGCAAAAGGTGGATGTGGTTAAGCCTAATTTTGATATGTATAGAACAACTCTATGTGTATAGAGAGTATAAAACGCTCGACCCTGGCCGATTGTAAGGCCATTTTAAAAGTTCTAATTCGTCACATATGAGAGCTGCTCAGATCCATTAGATTATTGTTACAACAATCACTTTTTATAATTACCGTTATTAAAATTAATTGCTACTGTAATTCATATATTGCATTCGGATGCCACTGTGTGTGTAGATATGTATTATTTTTTTTTTTACGCTGCATTGCTCATAATACATTCTTGCCATTGTACGTACTTGTACAATTTTATTATTATTTTTTTGTCGAATTATTTTATATGTTTTTGTTTAATTTTGAACATTTTGCTGTTATTATTATCATCACATTTTTGTTTTGTTTTTGTAAATACTTAATTCTTTTGCCGTCATTATATTCAGTAATTGTGGAATGACATTTTTTTGTTTATTGTTCGTCCATTCATTGTGTATTTCTTGCATGGCTGCACACACACAAGGATACTGTCGCGGAAAGAAAAATAGCTGTAGCTGCTGCTTGTGTTACTTTGTGAATATTGAATTGACGCTTTAACCACCACTATCACTAGCCACATTAGATGTGTGCAAATTTGTCTTGGAAGTTCATATGCATAATTGTTAGCAAAACACAATGCATTTCTTTATTACTATCGTGGCAATCGAATATTTTTACATTTTCGTCACGATAAATTCGATATTTTTGCTATTCCTATTATCAATGCAGACAAACTCAGTTATCAACACAAAGAAATGTCCTTATCGTTAACATTAGATGACATTGCTTTCTGTGTGGTGCGGCTGTATTAACGAAAAACAAAAATAATGTGTATTAAAATTTTCTATATTCGTTTTTTAACCTATTGTATATTATATATTATAAGCTTGTGTGCATAGTACATAAGTACATTAGTTATACGTAAACGTTAAAGGACAATAGAATAGAAACGTGTAAAAAAGCGAATATTTGAATAAACGATAAGGTAAATATTACAAAACTTTCAACATATTTGGAATTCTTTGGTTTTTTCCCCATACGTACAAATACAGGGTGATTTTTTAAGAGCTTTCGGATTTGATTTAAAAAAAAAACACATACAATTTAGAGAAATGTATGAAATCTTTATTTAAGTCGATAGAATGATCTATATAATTCAATGTTTAAAGATGATTTCATGTAAATGTTGACCGCGGCTGCGCCTCAAATGGTTCATACGTTGGATGCAATTTTGGCTTACTCTCTCCAACATATCGGCCGGTATCTCACGAATAAATCGATAATTCACGCTCATCAACAACACTGGCGGATACAGCTGCGATATTTTCCTCTGTCCGCACTCTACTTATGCGTCTTGGTGGTTTAATGTCCAATAATGTAAGTTTGGTGCGAAATTTAGTTACAAGATTCCGAATAGCCGCCTCAGAAGGTCGCCCAAACTGATCATAAAATGAATGAATGAATGAACCGAGCTTGAATTTTGATAATAAAATTCAATAATCTGCAAGCGTTGTTCGTTTGTAAGTCGATTCATGGTTAAATTATAGACCAAACTGAACATGTTTGACAGTAATATGTTACACAAAAAGAGCTGAGCTGCCAAAAACAATGTTCCCAGGAAGAAAGTTGCTAAAAAATCACCCTGTATAACTAAGCTATTAACAAATACTATTGACCATGCATATGTATTTATTTTTTCCGCATCTGCTAAGCTGTATTCCTTGAATTCTAGCAATTCAAGCGAGAGTAGTTAATGTCGGATTAGTTTCTTGCTCTGTTGTCAATTGACTATTTAAATTAATTATAGATATAGCATTGAACTTACGCCTTCAGGAAAGCATTTACAATTAATGATTGGGACCGGGTAAATCATAAATGCATCTTTTTTCACTTAAAAACATTTTTTTTTCTAATATACAAGTTGTTTAGCTCCCAAATGTGTTTATGGTGTTGCGAAATCGTCTCCTCAATCCAAAGCCATAGTGATGGTGAGGTGAAACTGCACAAAACAAGTTTTTGAGAACATTTTATTTTTAATAAATTTAATTTAACATTAAGTCCATCCAATAAGTGTGTAGGATGACACAAAGATGGCGCTACTACATTTTTTCCATATGATTTTTACTGAGTTCTAACCTTCAAACGACACGTGTATAAAATTGACAACAATCTGATGATTGGTTCGTGAGTTATAGCATTTTGTATGAAGCAACTTTTATTATTCGTGTTTTGATAAAGCATTGCTTTTTGATGAAAAAAAAAATACAGTGAAATCCAAACAATGGCTTGATAAACATTATCCGGACTTTGCTCCATCGAGACAAATGGTAGAAAAGTGGATTGCTGAATTTAAACGTGGTCGTACCAGCACAAACGATGCACAACACAGTGGACGCCCAATTGAGGCTGTTATTCCAGAAAACATCCCAAAAAATCCACAAATTGGTTATGAACGTTCGCAAGTTGAAGATGCAAGAGCTATCTGACATTATAAAGGTATCAGATGGTAGTGTTTTTACGATTTTACATGAACATTTGGCTTTGCGAAAGCTCTATACAAAGTGGACACACCGTAAGCTCACAGTCGATGAAAACCAATAACGTATCGATGCTTTAATGGAGTGTTTGGCGGTGTTAAACCGCAATATAACCGAATTCTATCGTCGATATGTGACAATGGATGAAACATGACTTCACCATTACACACCTTAATCCAATAGACAGTCAGATGAGTGGATAGCAGTCGACGAATCGAATCCAAAGCGAGGAAAGACGCAACCGTCGGCCGGTAAGGTGATGTATTTTGTGTATTTTGGGTCTGTATTTTGGGTCTATATATTCAAAAAAGAACCACAATTAACAGCGACTATTATTATTCGATAACATGGGATCGTAAACTTGAAGTCTGAACACAGAAAGGAAAGTATTCAAAAACATTGAAGCAGTGATGGAGACATGAATGCAATCACTTGAAGGTATATGAAAAAATTATCCTCTTTAACTTTACACGTTTGCCTCGGGCACCCAAATGATTCGCTACGGCTCTGCTGCAAGCAAAAATTGACATTTTAACATTTACGATGGAAAAGGGATTCTATTATAAGGCATATTACTTTAAAAAAATTCCGAATTCTATTTTTGACAAAATTGCACAATTTTTACTGCAGGGATTATTAATACTACTTACATATCTTACATACATACATACATGCATACATCTTTTTTTGTATTGAAGATTTCATTTCGTTATTATCCTTCCCGCTATACATTTCGTGGTCGATGTTGTATTTTTTTTTTTTTTTTTTTTTGATATTGCTGCTGTTGTTGTTGCCTGCTTATGAGATCCTTTTAACTTTTATTACAAACAATGATTATATGAGTTGGTTATACGTACTATACATATAGTAGTTGCCGTCTTCCTTCGCAGTCTTTGTTTTGCTCTTTCTTTATGGCCTTTTTTTCGTTTCATTTCCAGTTAATTCTTCTTGTCGACATACGATTGTTATATTTGTATTGCTGCAGTATAAATAATTTAGTAGTAAATTAAGGTCTTTCCAAACGTTGAGGGCAGTATAGAGTATTCAGAAATAAAGTTTTGGAAATTGTTATTGTTACCATGTTGATTATTGAAATTTATCTTATTGTTATTATTATTATTGTTATTATGTATTATTATTATTATTATTATTATTATTATTATTCTTTATTTATTTTCTCATTAGAATAATGGTAAACATACTTCATTACGTGGATACTTAAATTAAATACAACATATAACCAAGTGATCTATTTATATTGACTGAATAAATATACTTTATATATGAAGACCAAAATACTTAGATATGGGATCCTAAATTATCTTTAGGTGCCCGTTAAGGTGGGATGTTGAAAAACCGCCGTATAATCCCAGAAGTGCTGTTACCTTTCTAACATGCTATTGCTCTTTGATGCTGTCAGCTAGCTCACGATATTTCCTCAACTTGGTGTCGTATGTTGCAAGGAGGTTACTGGTACTAACAACTGCGGAGTCTATCAGGCATACCTGTGATATATCCTTCCTCCAAAGCGTGACATCCGGACGATTATTTTCCAGTGTTCTATGAGTAAGAATGGTGCGGTCCCAGTAGAGCTTGACTGTACAATTTTCGAGTTCTGCTGAAGGAGTATATATGTAATACTCCGGTATTACGTCTTGCAACAATTCATATCAAGCAGCCAGAGCCTTGCTTGCTATTTGTACAACGTTGTCATGGCGTTGACGGTAAAACGTTGCGGCTAATTGCGTACACCCCAAGATGACATGTTGGATGGTTTCGCTGGCCGCTTGACAGTGCCTGCATTTGTCGTCCGGTGTACGTCTGTCATCTATTATAACCTTTTTATAGTTCTTCGTTGCTATAACCTGGTCTGGTATCGCCATCACAAATCCCTCGGTCTCTGCGTAGAGCGTGCCAGCTGTCAGCCACTTAAACGATGCGTTTCTGTTTACATGGGGCTGCGTTACCTCGCTTGGCTATCGGCCGTGCAGCACTTTTTGCCTCCACTGTGCGATAGCTTCGTCAATATTTGGAGGTGTTTTTCCTATATCGCGGCAACCGAAATTCAGAGGGGTGAGGTTTGTGTCTACCGCGATCACCGCCTCGTGAAGTTCGGAAAAACTTTCGCTGTCATAGAAGTATTTACGTATCTTGAAGATCTGCTTGTGATGTGTTAGGTTGCACACACCCCGCCCTCCTTCTTTCCGCGGCATCGAAATACGTCCAACGATGCAGCCTATTCCTCTACATGATTGTGCAGATCATTCACTGTAGCGCATCCAGATCGGTGTGGCTCCATTTCACGACACCAAAGGAGTAGGTCAGCACAGGGACGCAGAAGGTGTTTATCGCTTTGGTAATATTTCGCGCATTCAAGCTGGTATACAAAGACCTGTACCAACCTTTTCCAGAACTCGGCTTTTAGGGTGGATTTAATCGTGCTTTGGTTGATTCTGTTACTTTGGAGCACTCCGAGATATTGGTACAACTTGTGCTCTTTCAGCGGCATGATCTGCTGCTGCTGGTCCGTTTCCAATATTCGCCCTACTGCTGCCTTACCTCTGACGACTGATTGGGTTCTCCACTTGTCTATGCTGCCAAACTCCATTCTAATGTCTGTGGACAAGTTTTCGGGTAAGGTGTATAGCGCCTGCAGACGCTCGGAATTTCCCATGTATAGTTTTATATCATCCCTGTACAAGAGATGTGATATCTTGTGAGCGCTTTGACCGTGCCTTATATCGTACCCATTACAATGCATTCGCATATATGAAATAAATATATCATTTACATGCTTCATTTTATTGTAGGATTTATCTATATGCATAAGGACACCCAGTAGGAATCTTACAATTAATTATGGACTAGTTGTACTATTGCCACTACTCTTCACACAAACTAGCAACAATGTCTTCTACAATATTTAGATGAAACCAATATACAATATTTACACAATAATATTTAATACATTTCTTTTCATAATATTTTCATAATTTGAGAGTTTTTCAATGACCGACTGTCATAAAGTCAAAAATTAAATCAACGGGAACGTCAATAATTTTGTCAATTACTCAATTTGTGGTTGCCGTAGCTCAGTGGTTAGTGTATTGGCCTCCTGATCTGTAGGTCGTGGATTCAATCCCCGGCTGAAGCATAACAAATTTAGTATCGAAAAGATGTTAAATTTAGCACGTGTCGGCAAGCAATTGGCAAGTCATCTGACAGTAAGAACTTCTCATGAAAAAGCTTCTAAAAGATCTCTGCGACAAAGCTCTAAAAAATGATGTCGCAAGAGTTCTGCCGTTCGGAACCGGCTAAAATAAGTAGGTCCCTTCTAATATTGTCCAAAATTTAAAACGCACAACAGTAATGGAAGAGAAGCTCGGCCAAACAGCCCTTCAGGGCCACATATATATATTTTTTATATTTTTCTTATGTTCTTAGATTCATTTAATTTAATTCTGCCTCATTCATAGTTGAAAGCAGGGAAAATTTTTCAAAATGATATAAACAAAATAATTTTATTTTTGTGCAGACAATTGTACAGGTATGAAAACAGATACCATTTTGCGAAGAAGATAAACGACTAAGCTGTTAACCAGTTAATTTGTATTCGAGAAAAAATTATTTTTTTTTTGTAAAAATCGACTAATAGACATTTCCAATACATTTATGTGCACGTCTGCTTCTTCTTCTTCTTCATCAATTTTTTTGCTAATTTCTATATTTAAGTTAAAACAATTTTATTTTAAAAGAATACTTAAAAGAATACTAAAGAAAAAAAGAAAAAAAAAACATGTAATAAGGGAGCCACAATAAAATTCCAAAATAAACGTAAATTATACTCACGTCTACTATTCATTTAATTAGATAAATTACCAAGTATTCATGTATATGTTCACATATATATTTCATATTATATGTAGTATGTAAGCTAGTATGTGTGCGTGCTTCAGTGTGGTTTACTGCTTTGTGATGGCGGCACGTACCTACGTTATAGATTTCTACGTACCAACATTCCGATTGTTGTGGCATTTTTTTGGAGATTGAGCTAAAACGTAACAAATTATAATAATAAATGAACGGTTCTTTAAACTGTATTTTATTTTTATTCTCTTTCGGTTGTCTTTATTCAATTAATACAACCTTTCATTACCCACAAAGGTGCATTTGTATGTACATACAATATGTATTTGTATATACATTTTTTGTAGGTTAGGGATATAATATTGATTTTATTTTTTTTACATACCTTTCTAATAATTTCGATTAGAGGTTTGGGGTATTCAATCGATTTTAAAAATTCCTTATATTAAATTTTGTATGTATTATAGTGTTTATAACGGTCAGAAATTAGTAACTTGATTGAGATCAATAATATTGAGCTTCGGTTCAAATTCATTTTATACTTTCATCGCATTAAAATAATTTGCATTTAAAACTTTAATTCTTGAATTTCGAAGAATATGATTTTTTGAGTTGTGTCATTATTGCAGTACATGAAGAAAGATTTAACACACCATAGTGGTATGACCAATAAAATGAATAAGCAGCATATACATATTACTATAGCTATAGTAGAATCCCGTCTCAGAAAGTAACACACCTTAATAAACGAAATTATGTATTACACACACAAAAAGGATAACTAAGACTGCGAGACAAAAGAAATAAAATACCATATATGTATGTATATTCAGACAGAGAAACACAGAGCAAAAAATGCTCTCACAATGAATTACATTCGAATGGATATTTTTGTATCCAAGGGTGCATATAGCGCCAAATGTTTAATAACAAAAAGAAGAAGAAGAAAAAATAAAATGAAATAAAATACAATAATATTAAACAGAGCGAAAACGTTCAAAATGCACTTTGAGTTTTTTTTTTTTTTTTTGTTACTACATGTATATGCTTAATACATAAAATAATACATAATACATATATAACAACAAATACAATCATAGCTATATGTATATCTTGCTTCCATAAGCTCTTTAATCCTCCTCGTTCCTTTTCAACCACTCATTTAATTCTATGTTGCTTCTATATTTTATTCATGCTTGAAAGCAAAAAAAAAAAATCCTATATTTACCGATTTACCGCTAACAAAATAACGGTAGAGCGGAAGAACAAAACGCAAAAACTAACAGAACAAAAAAAATGCAATAACTAAAAGGAAAACGGAAAAGCAAAAATGGGATTGGCATTGTGCTGTGTGCTTGTATGTATGTGTGTAGATACATACATGCGGTGGCGGCGACGACGACTCGATACATTGTAGTTTTGTTTCTGTAATTATTTAATCCAAACATTTTCCACCTTTTCATCATCATCATCATCATCATCATCATCGTCGTCGTCGTCGTCATTTTCATTTCCTTGTAAATCCACTTAACAGAATACATACTTATATTGGCATATGTATGTACCCACAGTCACAAAACAACTAAACAGCCAGTCAGTCAGCCAGTCGGGCAGTAAGTAAGCGAATTGGTTGCCATCAAATGTACCAACTGCTCCTGGTAGATAAACTTTTTTTTTGTGGAAGTAATGGAGAGAGAACTCGAATAAATTTTGAGCTGCTGGCTGATTGGGGATGCCTTCCCTGAAGAGAATTCATTGTCGTTAGTGTTATGCTATTAAGAATACCCAAAAAAAAATTTCAATTAAAATGATATTTACACAAATAATAAGTAAAGTATAATCTGGTAGATCTAAGTGCCGCTAACTGAAACATTTATATCAGAACTGCTCTACAAATAGAAAAAAAAAAGGAATAGATTAGCACTCAACGTATTCCATTCGTCGTTTAGTTTTGGAGTTACCTCTATGCAATATTATGAAATTCAGATATAAATACAAGGGCGGTCCCATAACTACCCGACCGAACAAAGAAAACACAACCAATTTTGGGCAAATTTTTCTTTATTTCTCAACATAATCTCCTTTTAGCTCTATACACTTTTCCCAGCGATATTCTATAGCTTCGATACCCTGTTTATAGTATGAACTGTCTAACTCATTAATTTGCAAATCTTCTACCATCAAGCCGTTTTTCAAATTTGGGCAATACAAAATAATCCGAAGGAATTAAATCTGGCGAATAAGGTGCGTGTTGAAGCAATTCGAGCTTTAACTCATTGATTTTGGCCATCGCAATAGCGAATGTGTGAACTGGTGCATTTTCTTATTGAAACAACAATTTATTTTTCGCCAAATGCGGCCTTTTTTCTTTAATTTCATCACTGAAATGCCGCGCAACAAATTAGCATAATACTTGCAGTTAATTCTTTTTCCTTTTTGAAGATAATAAAAAAAAAAATTATCCCACGTGCATCCCAAAAAACAGACGTCATAACCTTGCCTGCAGATGGGACTGTCTTCGCCTTTTTTGGACACAATTCTCCCCTTTCAGTCCACTGTTTTGAACGCTTCTTTGTCTCAGGTGTGAAATGGTGGATCCATGTGTCATCCATGGTTACGAATCGACACAAAAACTCGGCTTTATTAATGTGAAACATCGCCAAACACTCTATAGAAACATCTTCAGGACGTTGTTTTTGTTCTATTGCACACAGCTTTTTCATCTCCAAATTTTCGGTCAACATACGATGTTCTAGCACTTTTTGAAATGCCTGTAATTTCACCATTTTGTGGATTTTCTTAACCATTTCTGGCGTGGCCACCTCAATTGACCGACCACTACGGCGTTCGTCTTGGCAGCTCATACGACCTCCTTTAAACTCTGCCACCCAATATTTTATGGTCGTAAACGAAGGAGCACACTCCCCCAGAGTCGTATCTAGTTCGGCTTTAATATTCGTTGAACTAAGACCTTTCAAATGAAAGTATTGAATTGCATAACGGTGACCAATTTTTTCCATGTTTACAAATTCACTGAGATCGGTAACTTTCGATGGCTTCAAAAAAAAAAAAAAAATTCTAAACAACGTGGCGCCTTGAAACTTAAAATATACGTGTTTTATAAGGTTGGCACTTTACACCAAAGAAATTTTTTTCATTGCCGCCATCTATATGTCAGGTCGGCTAGTTCTGGGACCGCCCTCGTAACAGTCAGATGTAGATTTCATACCTCTGAAAAAGCCTTCTGCATAATGTGAGGTTATCATAAATAATAGGAATAAACTTGAAGCCTCAACAAAATAAAAAATTAATATATTTAAAAAAATGAGATCGGTCATATATTTTACTACATTAGGTAAGCTGAGTGAAGTTTTAAAAATTCAAAATTTCTGAAGGAAGCTCTCCGAAGTATAAATAATGATGTTCAGGCGAAATGTTTGTCAGAAAAAGCTTCAGCTGTTAGATACTTATCTAAAACAAACGGAAACAAATTTTCATTCCTTTTTGTTTTCACCTTAATCTTGGTCTTCATATTTAAATTAATCTTTATCTTTATATTAATATTTGTCTTTATCTTCATCTGTTAATGAAATGTGAAGAGGGTCGTTTGGTTCTATCGTAAATTTCATTTGGCTTCAAATAGGAGTATTTTATGCAGCAATAGGTACTACTTATTCAATACTACATAAAATATTGATACACTTAAGTACTATCAATACGTACACGCTTTCTCAGCATACCGAAATATGTAAGAACACACTTTTTATACCTATGTAAGAGAACGTGGAGAGAGGCAATTTGCTTTCTTTCGGCCACAAATTATATGAAGAAACGAAATAACCACGCGCTAATCTACATTCGTGCCTCTATTAATGCAGGGGGAAGGAGGGGGGTGGTACTTAAAGAACGAAAGAACGAAATCGGAAAGAATGTATTTATGGTACATCCTCGCGCCCAGCATGATTTTTTGTAATGCTTTCGTTTATTCGATATAAATGCTCGTTTAATAAAATTCTTTTTTTTTTTGTTTTTTTTTTTTTTTTTTTTTTGTACGTTATATGCAGTATGTATGTATTTTTTGTTTGTAATATGTGTAAGCTAACCCAGGTGTATTGATTACGTACAACATTATATAGGTAGTATGTATGATAGAAGCAGCAGGAGTAGCAACATTATGAACAGGAAGGCCTTACGCCCACATTATTGCCACATTGTTTTCATTTTGTGTTTTTTTTTTTTCATACATTTTAGTATGAGAAAAATAACATATACACACTCACACACACATGCATGTATACATGCAAACAAATAAGCTGTGTATCTGTTAGATATTTCTTTTGTTTCTTGGTTGCCTTTTTTTTTTTTTTTTGGGTGGTTTGCATTTTTAAGGAGCTAGTTGTTGTAATTATAAGATCAAATGGGCATGGCTAATCGATTTTCAACCCCTGTGTAAGCAAGCACCAATACACACACACACACTCATCTCAATACATAGGTATACTTATAAGTACTCAAAAATTCTATGTATATAGTTTGCATTAGGGTTGTGCGTTTCGGATGGTGTGCTTCAATTACTGCTAGACAATAGTATAATAAGTTATTTCATAGAAATTAAATAACCTTTTTATTATGACTAGCAACTTTATGTTATCTACACTCTGCATACATACATGAACCTAACGCATAAATATATGGGTACTTTTTACTAGTTGCAACCGATGAACGTAATTATTAATTATGCACTATGACCTTTTTTGTTATATTTTTGACTTGATGGGTGTTCACATCTGATGAAATACTTTTGTAACAAATAATAATGCATACACACACACACACATACATATTTTATATGAGAACGTTAACTGTTGTTTGATTATATTATGTATGATACTTACAATATCGAATGTTAGACACATTTAAAAATTGTCTTCACTTACTATTTTTATAATGTTTTTTGTTTCGATTCAGATGTATGTACTTAGGTATATGTAATAAGTTTTTATTAATTATATTCCTCTCTATTCCTCTATTGCAGCTTAAAACCTCCTCCCAAAGATGGTGTCACAAAGAGTAATCCATCGAAACGTCATCGTGAACGTTTAAATGCCGAATTAGATTTATTGGCATCATTGTTGCCATTCGATCAAAATATCCTCAGCAAATTGGATCGACTGAGCATTTTAAGGCTGTCCGTTAGTTATTTAAGAACAAAAAGTTATTTTCAATGTAAGTACAATTTAAAACAACAACAACAATTTATATAATTTTACAAATACAATACATCAAATAAATAATAAAAAAAAGTAAAAAATATTGCCTACGAAAATACAAATCCCAAATTAAAACAAATGTACTTAAAATATCGTAACGTATCGTATAATTTTGTTTTCAACAATCTTTAACCATACTGAACCTTTAATATTTCAGTTTATTCTAAAGTTTTGATCAGAAGATGTCATTTTCTTAATTTTCAAAAGCGACGCATGTACTTAATTTACGTTAATTTTTATTTGCGCAAAATACCGTTCAACTAGAAATTATGCCGACCATAAAATGGACGATTTGCTTTATGAGCTTCGTAAATAGAATTTGCTTTTTTTTTTATAAAATTCCATAATTAAGAAACACTGTCCTGGCGTTAAACGATTCATGATGAAATGGCAAATTTTACTGAACAGAAATGTCAACACAATTTGACAATTCTCAACTGTCAAACCGTAAATATCCCTATAGAAAGATCTTATGCAGCAAAAAAAAAAACACCATTTATATGTAAGTACTTAAATTCAGCTAAAAAACAGGATTCAGAATTATCCATATGTATGGAAATATACTTGGAGGGAATGTCCAATTGTCTAATTGGTTATATATTATATTAAGATGTAGTGATTTCGTATGGAAATTTTTCATTTGAAATAGAATAGTAGCGCAACGTTTGTATTGTATTTGAGTTGATAAACTAGAATATATTATCTATTGTAATTCCGATGAAGTTTCAATTTTATACTGGTGTTGGACTACTTCATACACCTATAAAATCTATAAAAAATAGTGAAATATTAATATTAGCTATAAGCACCATCGCAGCTTCCAAAATGAAATCAATGACCCACCAGGTCTCATGGGATGCAAAACATCGTGGTTGCTGCGTTAAGGCGAGCAAACTCTAGTCTCATATCCGATCCCACTACAATCGTATATAATACATATACATATACTTCCAAATAGTCGGAACAAAATATGATTAATTTTTCCGCTGCATCATACTGGGTTCATTTTTCTGCTGACAAATTATGCGCTTCGTTTTTGCTCTGACTGCATTATACACAAAACATTTATGTAATTATCCAATCAGCTTAAATCTCATTAAATACGTATTTCCAGAGCCTCTAAGTGCCCTTATATTTTTTTAGGCTTAAATAGAATACGATATTGAAATCGGCAATAAAATATTCTGACATACATATGGTACAGCAATGTTTACGATGATATGAAATTATAAATAAAATGTACTCTAATTTAATTAATATTAATATCTTGGAGAGACTACAACAACTGCAATTACAGAGAAAAGTTTGTATCAATAACAAATATAACAAATCCATGTAATCACTAAAGGTCACTTGATCCCGCTTTGTACGCTGCTCATTCATTTCATCAAGTCATCAATTCACTGGTTCTGGTCCATTAACTCTTTACTGTGAACCCTTAGAAAAGAACAAAACAACAAAAACAACCATCAAATGAATATCCAAAAGGGCATTCGACGACGACGACGCTTAAGGTGAAATGACCCTAACACGTGCCGGTCACATTAAAATTGTCACAAATTGTGGCAAATATTTGTTTACTTTCGTATATGAATTTTAGACAGTTCTCCGGTGTATTTAGTCTATTATTTTCCATTTAATTTTTTTATTTCATTTTCCAAATAAGGAAGAAAAAAATACAAACGGAAATTTTGAGCAAAACTACTACTTTTAAGTGCCTTCAAACTATGTTAGAACAAGTTTATAATGATAACGTAACTATCAGAACCCTGCTCGAACTTGCTCGGTACATACTTGCATACGCATATATTGACTTTGAAACATAAAGGAATACTATCACTAACATTTTTGTGGAATACAATATGACTGTTACTGGCACGTGCCGTAGATTTGTGCTCCTCTTTGTTTTACAACTTTACAACGCGTTGTTAGGGGAAGTATTTTATTCCAATGATAACTAATGCTTTAGGGTTTTCGATTTTCCTTTATGTTAAATTTCCTGACCATAAGGAAGAAACTTGACAATTAATCAGTAAGTTTATTTAAAGCCCATTTACTCATCATCAGCCTTCCTGTTTGTTCCGTGTGTGTACAATGTCGCATGTCTAACCACTAATTGTCAAAATATTTGCCCTGCCGAGTCGACCGAATTGAGTAAATTGTACTTATGTATTGATGTATGTACATTATGTTTATGAATTATCCTCTTCGAAGGGATATTGAAGAATTTTGCAAAACTACCTATACACATAGTGCGTGTTACTCTTCATTTGACACGTGATCGAGTAATTTATTAAAGTGAAGCGTCGGCTATTAAACTATCAATATGCATGTACTGTAAGTATGTGTAGATGAAGTGTGTAAGAAAATAAAGAGTTAAATTTTATTTGTATTCGTATTATTATTGTTTTGAATTGTTATTATTTTATTATTATTATTTTTTTTGCATTTATTCTTCACTCACTGCTCGTTGTCTTCTGTTCCTTGCGTGTAATTGAATTTAATTAATACCTACATACATTTATATAGATATTGATATGAGCAATATGCAAGTAAAACTTTGTCATAAGTTGTTTTTATTAATTTCACTTTCTTTACTTTGAAAGTATTAGACAAATGAAAAATGTAATCATTAAAATTGTCATAAAAAAGTAATTTGACTGTTTTTACAAATTTAGTAAAAAGTTTAGTAACTCTAATATATGTAAAGTCACTATCATTATCTATTCAATGATCTGTATACTTGGCTGAAAAATGCGCACCCTCGAGGATGGTCCCAGAACTATCCGACCTAACAAAGAAAACACAAAAAAGTTGGGAAATTTTTTCTTTATTTCTCAACATAATCTCCTTTTTGCTCTACACACTCTATTCCCAGCGATATTCTATAGCTTCGATACCCTGTTTATAGTATGAACTGTCTAGCTCATTAAAATAGCCATCCACCGCAGACTCTACCTCTTTATTGTTTGCAAATCTTCTACCAACAAGCCATTTTTTCAAATTTGTAAATAGAAAATAATACGGAGGAGCTAAATCTGGCGAATAAGATGCGTGCTGAAGCAATTCGAGCTTTAACTCATTGATTTTGGCCATCGCAATAGCGGATGTGTGAACTGGTGCATTGTCTTGATGAAGCAGCACTTTCTTTTTCGCCAAATGCGGCATTTTTTCTTTAATTTCATCACTTAAACGCCGCTCAACAAATTAGCTTAATACTCGCCGTTGAGTGTTTTTCCTTTTTGAAGAAGAAAAAATTATCCCACGTGCATCCCAAAAAAACAGATGCGATAATCTTGCCTGCAGATGGAACTGTGTTCGTCTTCTTTGAACACGATTCTCCCCTTTCAGTTCACTGTTTTGACTGCTCCTTTGTCTCAGGTGTGAAGTGATGGACCCATGTCTCATCCATGGTTACGAATCGACGTAAAAACTCGGCTTTATTTCTGTGAAACATCGCCAAACACTCTATAGAAATATCTTCTCGACGTTGTTGTTTCTGAACAAACGCGGCACCCATCTTGGACATCCAAATTTTCGGTCAATATACGATGTATAGCACTTTTTGAATTGCCTGTAATATCATCTAGGTCACGCACCTTCAGCCGGCGATCATCCAGTACCATTTTGTGGCTTTTCTTAACCGTTTCTGGCGTGGCCATCTCAATTAGTCGACCACTACGGTGTTCGTCTTGGCAGCTCGTACGACCTCGTTTAAACTCTGTCACCCAATATTTTACGGTCGTAAACGAAGGAGCAGACTCCCCCAGAGTATAATCTAGTTTGGCTTTAATATTCGTTGGACTGAGACCTTTCAAATGAAAGTATTGAATTACATAATTTTGCTGCCATTTATATTTCAGATCGGGTAGTTCTGGGACCGCCCCCGTATTCTTATGAACTTTAGTGAGAAGAACTATTTAATAAAATTGTTCGATTGGGATTGTATTAAGGTAGCACTCCTATGAAATTTAAATGTTCTTACCAACTAAAAAAAAAAAAAAAAATAAGTTCAACTCGGTTAAAAAAAAAAACAAAACAATAAGGTATGATATAAACCACATCAAATTGACACCAGAAGTCAATGCCCTCGAAGAGAATGGCCTATTAACTTTTCCATATGTTTTCTATTTCATACATATGTACGATAGTTAAGGATATAGGTACATAAATATGCATATAAAACTATATATTACAAATGTTTTAAAACATGTGTGCTACCCCTAAATATTAAATACAACAGTAACAACAATAATCAAAACACCAGGTAACTTATTGTACACTGAACTGAGATAAAGTAAATAACTTATGGTATGTAACATACAACAACAATAATCATATTAGCAACAGTAAATACAATTCTCATGAGGAAACATATGTTTCTTTCTTGTTGTTGTTGTTATTTAGTTTTGCTTCTTTTTTTCTCTCTGTCAGTGTAAACGAATTATCCCTCCTCGCGAAGAATATATGCGCACATATAAAAAAGATGAATGGTGAATAGACGTTATGTACATATGTAAAATAACGGAAAAAAGGGATAATTCACCTCACCTTTGGGTAATTTGTAGACAATGGAAATGTTAATCCGCGTGAATTTTTTTTTCTGTGCTCTGTTACTGTGTGCACTATAAATACATACACATATGCACATATATGTAGCATGTTTATGTACATTAGTTTGTCGTTTAATATGTTAAAATTTATTTTGAATCATTTATGAGTCATGCATTCGTTCATGCATGAGTATGAGTGTATTTTTAAGTTTTGAATTGATTTTCTATAATCAAATGGATACAAAGATATATTAAATACGATTACGGCAGACAATTGGATATGCACTAAGCTAAACTGGACTGGTCTCTGGGATTCTAAGAACTACGCCTATTCTCTTTCACTATTAATTGTCATATGATATTTGGAAACGATTTTCTTCCAACTAAATACTGTCCACTGGTATGAAATATTATATAATTTCGTTTCGGTGTCAAAATACAAATTATATGAGGTTTTACAACATTAAACTGTTAGGATGGACATTATATTTTGATTTGGGCTACATTTTGTTGGCAAAAAATATGGAACAATTTCCATTCGTCATAATTTTAGGTATGATACCGGCCTACATATAAGCGCAGAGCTTGGTTTCCTGGTGGGGTGTCGCATAGTCGATCAAACGTGTGGAGATATAATCATAGTGTAATAGTTCCACTTGAAGTGAAACAAATTTTCGTTATTCATATATACATATGTATTGGATCATATTCATATAATATAAACAAATATTATTGTAGACAAAGGTTCACTGTTCGTAATCTATATGATTCTAGAATGGTTGCAAATAAGTCATACAAAATATGAACTTTCTTTATTAATAATAAAAAAAAATGGATTTGAGTTAAATAAATGCATTTTAACATTTTAGATGCAAACGGGAATTAACAAAAGTTCTCTTAGTTAGCTATAAAAAATTTACAAAAATTTTTTTAATATCATAACTTTTATCTGCAGCATTTTTCAATTTTTCAAACTAATCTCCATTAATTTCTATACATTTTGAAAATGGGCACTTCGAGATTAACTGCACTAATTATCTTCTCATTATTGCCGAAGACACATTTTGGTAGGAATTTTAGAAATAACCAACAATCAAACGGCACTAGGTCCGGGGAATATGGTGCTGGATGAATTTCGTTTTTCAGCAATGTGAACTGGCGCGTTATTGTGACGTAGAAAATGTCGACGCAGTTGATTCTTCCCTGATTTCACAACAAATTTTCGAAAACTTGTGGTAAGCATGTTTCAGTCAATTTTTGTTAGTTCAAAGTCAATTTTTGTTAGTTCAAATTATATAAATTGCAATGCAAAAAAATATCTTTGTTGCATTTATCTGTATTACATAATTTCATTGATGCGTGCATTATTATTGACACATTTTACTTCTTGTACTGATTAAAACTTACAAGGTCATCTAGGTCATGCACTTACATATTGGCATAAATATGTAGAAGGCCTATAATCAAAATCAACATGCATACATACAATATGTAGATATATCAAATTTATTATATCTAAATACGTATGTCTACAAATAAGAGAATAAAAATTTGTATATTGCAGCTACTACATGTTCATTGTATGTAATTTCACCCGCAACCAACAAGCAACAATTGCATTACACATGCAATATAACTATATACTATGAACGCCTGTGAGTATCTACATAGTTATACATATGTACATACATACATATATATAAATAGTAAATCAAATTGAACAACAACAACAACAACAACAAATGGGAATAATAACACGGCCAAACATAACCTATAAACACAGAAAATGCAACAAATAAAAGTAAAATTCAAGTCAAAGCACGTGTGTTTATACGGCGAGTATATGGGTGCATATAATTTCTCCTTGAACATCTCGTGCGTTAGTGAAATTAGCTATATAAAATCACTGTCCCTTTCTATTAGCATACACTAATACATATACTCGTATATCTATATAAGTATATGTGTATGTGCCATTTATGTACAAATTAAATAAAGTTGATCAATTGTACATATATGCATGTCCTATTTGTCTCATTCCATCTCTGTATATATGTATATGAAGGTATGGAACCATCTTTTTCACCTGGTTTGTGCTTCCTGATCAGAATCACAATTTGAATTCGATTTAGAGCTGTCTGTCTGCCTGTCTATGTCAATTCACGCAATAAGTGCTGCAATTATTAGCATATTTTCGGAAATTTTTATCAATGATGAGTGTGCAAATAGGCGGCATCGTATGAAAACCACACCCACCTCTCATACTTTGTGAATATTTTTTTTTGTCAACAAATGATTATCTTTAAAAATAGACATTGTCAGATGAAAACCACACCGACCACCAGTATAAAGATACATTTTTTTTTTCTTCTAAGGCTAAGGCTTCTGAGCTTTGCTGTTATTTTCAATGGAATCATTTTAGTGTCAATCACATTTAACTTGAATAGTATGTATGCCTACTGTATGTATATACTTAAACTAACTATTTATAATTTATATGTACGTACATACATACATATTGACTAGTCCATCACCAATCTATCAAAAGAGGTACGAGTTGTCTCTTTTTTCGAGTGCTCAGCGCTCAGCTGTTTATTAAGTCTACGATGTGTAAGAGTTAGTTTGTTAGTCAATCGCATGTGCCGCATCGTATATGCAATTTCTGTTTATTATTGGCATTGTTTTTGTTGTTGTGATTTGATACAGACAGACAGACACGGTCACGCTATTGCATTGCGTGACTTAACTAAATACATATGCACATATGTAAGTACTACATACTACAAGTATTATGCCTAGGATTGATATTTAGTGACCGACAGTGATGCGAAGAGTGACGCAAGATGGTGCAATTTTACAACAACAAAAATAGTGTATTTTTCGAACTGTATTTTTTCTTTTAAATAACCATAGGTATGCCTAAATCTCTAAATATATATTATTATTATTATTGTTGTTATTATTTTTATATATATTTTGTTTTCCAAATCAATATTCATAAAAATTCAATCTATCGTTAGAGAGAGAGAGAGAGAGAAAGAGAGAAGAAAAAGGTTGCAAATTGTGAATAGATGTAAGTTTGATTTGAATACACTGAATAAAGGCTGTTTTTTTAGGGTGGCATTCTTTCCAATGGATATTAAACGTCTGGCAGTCCTAAATCTTCATTATTGATTATTCATTATTCATTATTGGATATAGAACGAAGTCAACTTTTGATTCATCGGAAAATTTTTTATAAAGTTCTCACTTATTTCTGCTTAAATAAACTATACACTATATGATACATTTTCCGAGAGATCCATAGGTAAAATGACCAAACATACCAGTCAAACGTCAAATGATTCCAAGTCCAACTTTCTTCGATATGGGACGTAAGTAGGTAGAATGGCTGCGACCGTGGTCGATCAAGTAGCAAAAAAATGCCCTTTTGAGCCATAAAACTCGCTAAGATCTACTGAGTGTTAAGAGATGTGTTACAATCAGCCGTAGTTGTTTATAAATTTTAGGATATGGGCGATCTCTATTTTAAATAACTGTCCTAGGTTATCAAAGAAGAGATTTCTTAAGGATGATAGTCGGTTTCTGACTAAGGCCAGGCATTTACACAAGAAAGAATTCCACCGTCTCCTTAGCAGATATGTCGTTACAGCTTCTGCAATGATCGTTATGCGGAATACATGCCCCGACCAAGCTTTGAGCTAATAACTGATGCTGCTAGCGCCTTTATAGCTGCCTGGCTGTCGGAGAAAATTGCTGCCTTTCCAGTTATGTTCCTCTGCTGTAGCAATTCGCCTGGAACACACTGTAATGTGATGGAAGTTTGGTGGACGATATGGGTAGTATTCGTAGATTTCACTACATTTTTGTTTACCTACATTTGTATATGAATCTGAAACTATAGCACTCTAAAGCACCCTCTATACATAAAATATGTACTCAATTTCTTTGAACATCTCTGTAACATTTAACATTTGGCGTTGATGAGTTTGACATTTATATTTTTCTCCCTATCTGTCATTTCGATGGCACAAATATTTTCAAATATTTATCCTTCCTTTTTTTTTTTGTTATTACGCTAATGCTATATGCCGAAATGTCAATTCTTTTGCTGTGTTCCGAATTGCTCACATCGCTATGTACATAGCTATATGCTGATGTAAGAGTAAAACTCATCTTTAAAGTAAATATTGAAAAAAATATTTTAATTCAATGATAATTATTAAATAAAAACATCGAAACACACAAAAAATATCCGGTTGTTATTTAATCATTTGAAGCTGAGCACTTAACATTTTTGTTATAGGATTTTATAGAAAATTCTACTAAATGAGTGAGATAATAGGAATTCTCATTAAAAAAATACTATTAATTTAATAGGGGAAAAAGTAGTAGAATCATTATAGAATATTTTTTTCAGAGTATAAACATTTAGATAAGGACACATAAACTCGTGCAGCGTTGTTGTATTCTTGTATGTTTGTTGCTCTAAAAAATGAATTTTCATCTATAAATTTCTTTTAAATTCCCACATATAACATATTTTCACAATTGATTAACGCCATTTTACTTTTTCTTGTGTATTTTATATTTTGGATGGTGAGAGAATTTTCTCTTATGCCAGTTGGTTTTCTCTTTCTTTTCTTTACTTTTATGTAGTATGTACTTATAGCGCTCTTCTTCTTAACAATGGGTGGTGTTTTAATATTGTTGATGTTGTTCGTCTGAAGTTTCTCAATAAATGACGCCATTTCCATTGCGTATCTCTAATATAATCTACGATTGCTGCTGCTGCTGCTGGTGGTGCTGCGATTGCTGCTGTATTCACAAGCAAACAACCCCTTTTTGCTATGGATAAAGGGATGAGATTTATATGCTTTTTCCTAAATAACAGCAGCAGAAGCAAGAGATTTCAGCAAATGGTTTCTTTCTTAAGTTCAGTATGTTTTTCACCCTCCATTTTATATATAGCTGGTACTTGTGTAAAATATGTATTAAATAATTTATGAAAATATATATAGAACTGAAAGCGAACATCAGTCAAACTTTCTCAGACCTTCTTGGTTGTTTAGAATTATTATGATGGATGCCAGCGCCATTTTTGTGGATCAATTTCTGAAGCATTTCATTTTTTACAGAATATTCACAATTCCACTACATTCCAATACATACAACAGTCAATCAAATAAACCAATTCTGCACATGTCTGGTTCTTTCTGTGCTATTGGGTGTGATTGTGAAGGATCAGCTGTTAATGAAACACAAGGAGAAGCCGCTGCTTAAAAATGAATGCACCAAAGGCGAATTTCTGCTATTCCAATAATAAAATGATTGTCGCTAGAGGAATCAACTGTTTTCTCTACTGCATATGAGGGTGGTCCCATAACTACCCGACCTGACATATAGATGGCAACCTTATAAAACATGTGTTTTAAGTTTCAAGGCGCCACGTTGTTTAGTATTTTTTTTTTTGGAGCCATCGAAAGTTAACAACCTCAGTGAATTTATAAACATGGAAAAAATTGGTCACCGTTATATAATTCAATACTTTCATTTGTAAGGTCTCAGTCCAACGAATATTAAAGCCGAACTAGATTCTACTCTGGGGGAGTCTGCTCCTTCGTTAACGACCATAAAATATTGGGTGGCAGAGTTTAAGCGAGGTCGTACGAGGTGCCAAGACCAACACCGTAGTGGTCGTCCAATTGAGGTGGCCACCCCAGAAACGATTAATAAAATCCACAAAATGGTATTGGATGATCGCCGGTGCGTAGGTGCGTGAGCTAGGTGAAATTACAGGCATTTCAAAAAGTGCTATAAATCGTATATTGACCGAAAATGATGATGAAGGAGATGAAAAAGCTGTGTGAAAGATGGGTGCCGCGTTTGCTCACAATAGAACAAAAACACCAGTTCACACATCCGCTATTGCGGTAGCCAAAATCAATGAGTTAAATAGCTGGCATTGCTTCAGCACGCACTTTATTCGCCAGATTGGTATCCTCCTGTTCCTTCGGATTATTTTCTATTTCCAAATTTGAAAAAATGGATTGGTGGCAGAAGATTTGCAACCCATGAAGAGATGGAGTCTTCGGTAGATGAATAAAGAAAAATTTTCCCAAATTTGTTGTGTTTTCTTTGTTAGGTCGGGTAGTAATACCCTCGTACATATACCCGTATCTATGTTAGAGTTTTTTCTTTGTACTGAAAACCGACATGCAATCAAGTAAAAAGATAATGGATTTAATTATTTAGCTGTCTAAAGCAATATTTTAAATATATCTGACCAAATTTTACGTTTAGAGTTTCGATATTTGGCGATTATGTTTTTACGAGTTTTTATATATCGAGGTATTTTCGATCCTTTAGAAATCCCGAAACACTTCTGTTGACGCAAGCAAGCGTCACCGATTAAAACAAAACCGAATTTCTAAGCAATACATAAAAATCAGGTAGCGCCATTTTTGATTTTAATTCATTTCATATTAATTTCCATTTTCGTAAATCATTGAAACTCTTCAGCTGAAGGTTGATATTGTACAAAATGCTAGAAGTATATCCAATGCAGGTAAATATCACCTTATAGATATCTTAAAGCATAAAAGCTTTAAGTAATAAAGAAATTCAAGTAAATAGTTAATATTGTACTAAATACAATATGTTCTGATATCGTAGTAATAGTGTTGGCGAAGAGTGAAGAGAAGTGGATATTATAACTCCAAATAACCCTTGTGTAAATGTATGGATATGTGAACATACATATGTATGTATGTACCTAATTACTATATACGAGTATGTACGAGTACCTACAAATGGATGTTAGAGCGTTATAAAGTTTAGCCAAAAACGAAAATAGACACACACACACACACATACACATACACAGACAAACAATATGAAATATTTAGCACTTCGTTTGAATCATTCTTTATGTAACAGTCGAAATATGTAGTATAAATGACTTTAATTATGCATTAGTTCGAAAAACAAAAACAGCAATAAAATAATGAAAACGCGTTCCATTACGTAGGAAATAAGAAAAATCAAATGCAGCAAAATGCTATAATACGAATGTATCAAGTGAGAAATATTTAAAAAGTATACCACAATGCATTACAGCCGATTTACTTTTCTACTATGGAGCCTTAGAGCTTTCTTTTATGATTTTAAAATGTATGTGGCATCATTTGTAATCATTATGTTGTTTTATTAAAAAAAAATTGGTGCTGAAAATTGTTTCATAATTTTGCTGAATAAATCAAAACTTAAGGTAACCGACTGTAACATAAATATTCGTATCAGAGCAATAACGATAGCTTGCAAGTAAAATGTACTTTACTTTGTCAGCTAACCATTCGTATTTTTCCTTTTGTTTTTTTTTTTTTGTTTATTTATTTTTTTTTTTTTTTGGAAATATCTTTAAATTTGAACGAAACTCCTGAATTAAGCCCTTATATATTTTCCTAATGGGTATGCATGTTACATACATCGCAAGAACGAGCTGTTAGAAGCGAGAAGTTGAGAAAAAAAATGACTAAATATCTATCTACATAACAAACATACATAAATACTATGTTATATGCCAACGTCTATGCACTGTAAACCTCCCAAGTTTAACGTTTACTTTTGCACAAACACCATCTATTTAGTAGAATATATTTTCACAAATACTCGCACATAAATTTGTGTGTATGTTTATTCGATCTGTCCAAAAATGTACATTGTTAGATTAAAATATAGTTAAGTTAATGTCAAAGATTATTGGTGGAGGCCTTCCAGGTGGTCTCGCAGTTGCTTACCACAACGATTTTCGCCTCCGACGCCTATTGTGGTTCCGCTTGATGACATCTTGTACGTTATGTACTTTATACTGCGTGTGTCATAACAGAGCGTGCATACATTTTGCAGATGCCCACCTTTTTATGTCAATTATGTTTTGTTTATTTACGTGGCCATTACATCCGAAGATCAATTCAATTCGAATTTAGCTAGTTAGTAATGCCAAGCGCCGTCAAATTCTACAGTACATAACTTCGGTCTGCGCTTTACTATGTCGGTGTCGGCATATTGCTCACACAGCTCATGATTGTAGCTCATTCGATAATCGCCACCAACGAAAATAGGTCGAAATATCTTGCGTAGAACTTTTCTCTTGAAAACTCCGAGCATTATCTCATCTGAAATGGAAATTGTCCAATCTTCAGAGCCATATGTAAGGACAGGCATGATGAGAGACTCGTAGAGTGTGGTTTTCGTTTCTCGAGAGAGGGTTCAATTTCTCAATTGCATACTTAGCCTAAAGAATTCCCGGCCACTAGTCCGGAGTCGAATGGGGCTGAAACTGGTAGTAGTTTCGGCTACGAGGTCTTACCAAAAGACTTTAAGTGTGGTATCACGGGTGATCAGGTTGGAATCCCTCCAATCTGATCGTTGGGTCTTCGTGGTGGTTGTGGTAACCCAAAGAATACGCGCGTAAAGTATTCCACGTCAATGGCGTGAGGTACTCGATGTGGAGTTGCATTACAACCAGGGTGCTGACCCCTTAGATCAGAAGAGGTTTTAGGTAGGCATCGATCCCCACCAAGGAGGGTAGTACGTCCATTCAACGTGCCCCAATTCGTACCGTAGAAACCTGGAAGTTGGTTTCCGATTTTCCAATTCTGCGGTGCGCTTATCAACGCTTCAATTTGATACTTACGCTTTCTGCGTCGTGAGATTAGGCCATCATGGTAGGTGCCCACGATAAACACTGCTCAGTTGTTAGCACAAAGAATCATAGTAGTGAAGATAGTAGCATTATGTCGTAGATCAGCAACTCGTATTATTTTCTCCATAATAAGATTGAAGAAGTCGTACCATAGCGAATCACCTTGTCTGAAACCCCGTTCTGTATTTAACCACGGCGGTGAGTTACACAGTGTCATTCTGCAAAAACGAATAAGCTTCGCAGGAATAGCGATCTGTGTGTCGATCTGTTTCTCTTGGGCCTTCACAAGGATTTGGCGCAGAATCAAATTATAGTATTACAAGTTATAGTCCTAGGTTATCCCTTTGTCGAATACACGTTTATTACACGGTAGTTGGGACACACTGTGAGGTTTCCCTTCTTGTATATGGAGCAAAGAACTGTCAGCCTCTGCTCATGAGCTGATGCATGCGTGTCCCATACATTTTTTAAACAGATCTAATATACAGACAAATACAGTATGTATGCATGTAACTCAGCTCCCGGATTCACCACCCTCCCTAACCAATAAAATGATAGAGCAAAATAGAAAAATATCAAAGAACAAAACTCAACCCTGGTAATTCGTTCGTCTGCCTGCCTGTTTGCGAGGGCACAAACACATATACACACACACACATCATATCTATAAGTTTCATACGTAAGTTTCATCCATCGAAAAGATATACAAAAATGGGCCACATGGGGTTGCTGAAGTATTTAGTTAGACTGAGCACATAGACATGTTGTTTGTTGTGTAAAACAACAACAACAACAACTTTTGACCCTGACTTGCGCAGTTTTTCGCAAAATATCAAAACAAAAAAGGCAAAAGGATAAAATGGAAATGAAGAAAACAAAAATGAACGAAAAAGTTTTGTATATCAAAATATATTTGTTGTATCTTTGTGTATTTATTGTGAAAATGAAGAAGAACAAGGCAAAGGAAAATATGTCATACCCTTAGTATAGAGAAGAAGGAGATAAAACATTAGAGCTCTTGAAGTAGACAAAAATTTCAAAAAAAAAAAAACCAAACAAACAAATAAGAAATTAATGTGTGCAGAAGAAGAAGAAGACAAGGTGAAAAGCAAATGGAAAAGCAAAAATAAGAAGAAGAAGACGAATAAGAAGCTAATGTTGCATGAAAAGTTCTGTAGTAAATTTGGTGCCTTCGACGGATGGACGAATAGCTGGATGAGGAATGGGTAATGACGGTGGGATAGCCGCGAATTGATTGAGCTAGATGAGAGTTGGGGTGATTAAATTGCCATTTTTTTTTTTTGGCAATGATGATGATGATGATGATGGAATGAATAAAATGACATGATTCACACACAAAGAATATACCTAACGAAAGAAAATCAATGATATACTAGTGGTTGGTAGAAAGTACGGCATAGCTCATAGTGGCAAATACTTATAAAGATTTTGAAGCAATTTAAAGAGAAAAAGGATTTTTAAATTCGGGGGTCCAAAACAAAAGTTTATCAAATTGGTGTCATATCTTTGGTTTTCGTGATTTCTTATTTTCGCTACAAATTCACCATTATTTTCAATATATTTCTTAGGTCGTTACATGCATCTTTTAAAACATTCCTCAAAAGCGTATATTTAACATTTTTATATTCGTTTGACTTTCTGGATATCGCAGCGGTGTTCAATAACGTTCACGTCAAGACAATACAACAGTTGCTGAAACGCTTAGTAGTGGACAGGTGCGTAGCCAAGTGGATAATTTCTATGATGACGACTAGGGTTATCAGAGCAAACTCCACAAGGCGAGCTTATGTTATCCCTTATTTCGGATAAATCTACGGGGCTTCTTCTGTGTTTTTGAATAAAAATTTCACAGTGTTTCTGGCAGTGTTTCATTAGATAAGGTGCCGTAGCTCAGTGGTTAGTGTGTTGGCCTTCTGATCTGTAGGTCGTGGTTCAATACCCGGCTGATGCATAACAAATTTAATATCGAAAAGATTTTTCTTTCGAACGAAACCGACCTGTCGGCAAGCAATTGGCAATTCTTCCGACAGTACTAACAACTTGCCATGAAAAAGCTTCTAAAAGAACTCTGTGACAAAGCTCAGAAAAAGTGATGTCACAAGGGTTCTGCCGTTCGGAACCGGCTCAAATAAGTAGGTCCCTTCTAATACTGTCCAAAAATTGAACACGCACAACAGTAATGGAAAAGAACCTCGGCCAATGAGTCCTTCGGGGATTTAAGTGCCACATATTTATTTTTTATTTATTGATTCTATTCATTAGGAAAGAAATAGAGTTATGGCAAGATACTCTGATAAATACTGCACCAAAATTTATAGAGAAGCCTTTAAAAACGACTGTGGTTCGGAGCGAGAAACGATCCTATGAGCCTAACTATTTCAGCAAGTGTATTAAAGGCGATAGTTTTGCTGTTACAAAACCAATAATGCATCACAATGGAACGTCAGGCCGCGACCACTTACTTAGTCAAACAATGCAAAGAAATTCTCGTAATGGCAACTCACCAACGCAATGTTACCTTAATCTGAGTCTCGAGACATCGGAGCGTACAATGCCATGAAGTGAGCTTGCTCTGTATCCAATTAACAGTACTGAGTACGGTCAAGAGTTGAACTTTCAGTACGTACCTCAAAAAAAAAAAAAAAAAAATGCAATCAAAGATGGAATCGTATAACGGGATGCAAGCCCAGCAACGCTCTATGGCGAAACTAAGATTGGAGGAAATCTGATCAAATAATTAATTATAATTATTACAATTTTTTTATTACAATGTTGAACGTGCTGGGCGAACCAACCTGTTTTTTGGCGTTGGGGTGAGGTAAAAAATGCTTCGCACCATATAGGGACCGTCATCCCTATGTATGTGGTGTATCCACTAAAAAACTCCCTCCTCCTCTCCTGGATTCTTTACCTGCCCCGAGTCTACTATTACATTCCTTCGGGGCAGGAGATCCAAGAAGGCGTCCTGAAAAGGACTCCAATTCTGTTACTTTCCCTGCGTCCAGGGTCGCCATTCTATTTTATAATATTTGTGTCGCTGATGTGCAGTTGTTGTAGGGTTATGTCGTAGCAGTATTATGTTATGTCATCTGAACCAACCTTCGATAGCCTGGAAATGCAGTCCAAATGTAATATAAATGATCTCTGTACTAAACTACTTACAGCAAACTAAATGGCTGGTTACAAAGCGGCGCTTGAGCGCTAATTGAATTCGTAGGCGAAACTACCATTTCAAGCAACCAACACCATGTTGTCATACGTACTCAAATTATCATTGCAATTTTTTGAAAGATATCTCGGATTTACAATATCTACTAAATGCTTTTTGTTTATCATGATATTATCAATATTTTTCAATGTTTTATTGATTTTTTCGGCAATAGGTTCACCTCCAAATATGTTACAAGTCAGCTGAGAAAAATGGCTCATTGACCAATATTTCCTATCAGTGAATACTTTTTATGACTATGGGCTTTTAATACCACTTTATAGTGCTGCTACTATCACGTAGTAGTGACACGTACGTATTTATTACTAACCAAATGTAGTCGATATTGTAATTGCCTTACATTTATTATTACATTTTCAATCGAAGGCATACACACAGACATACACACACGCATACACTTATATTCTTAATTGATGAGTTTCGCAATTAACTGCAAAATAATTTCTGTTTAACCATAGTTTAACCTTTAATTAAGGTTTTGTTGCGAGTTTTTACGCATACATAAAGAAACTGCCACCACCAACAACTACTTATGTTACTTACACTCTATTAATATGTCTATTAAAAAGATACTTATATATTAAGAGTATACATATTGTTGTTGTTTTTGTTATTGTTGCAACATTTAGTGGCACGCGAATTTATAATGTACATACAATGCTCTATGGCTACTCGTAATTCATGATATTCAAATTAATTTCGATGATTTTCTTGTTGTTGTTGTTGTTGTTGTTGTTGTTTCTATCTTGGAAGTACATTTGTATGTGTGTGTGTGTGTGTGTGTGTGTGTTTGTGTGTACGTGTACGATGTAATGAAATTTTTATTACATCTACATTTCAATGACTATAATTTTCATTAATACATATTATCATTTGACTTGAATACATACACACACACACACACGCATAAATAAGTACTGCTATTAATAAATACTTGAATTATCATTGCTGTAATTCGAGTACCCGGTATATAAGGTACTTACGTAGTAGCATTGTACTAATACGATATGATCGTGTATCATTCAAACAATTTGCAATCCATCAATATTAATGATAATGGCATATCTATTAATCAATTTTATTGCAAAATAGAAATTGTAATTATTATTAATAATATGAATATTGTTTTTACGTTTTTTTTTCCGTAAATATATTATATATGTTATATAGCTTATCAAGAGGCCAAAAGGAAACAATATGTAATAGTGGAAAAATTAAAATATTGTTTGATTAAGAGATCAGAAGTAAAATAATAAACTTAGCTCCATGGGATTTACTGGCCCCAGTGTGGCTTCTCATGAAGAGGACTGGCACAATAACCTAAACTGACTAACCCTCCAAATAATCGTGTTGCGTCTTAGGCATTGCATCATGGGCGTTGCAGTAATGACTATTTCTATCTCCAAACAATACTTAATCAAGTATAAAGAGCAAATCGAATCAATAAAAACAATATAGAATATAAATCAGAACAAATATAATACTTATTTTCAAAAGTGATTTTTTTTTTCTCCTTTATCGCTCCTAATTGAAGCATAGGGCCTCCACAAGGCTTCTCCATCGCACACGATTCTATGATGTTGTTCTAGCGTCATCCCATGTGATATTGACATCAGCTAGTTCCCGCAGGGTTGACCTTCTCCAAGTGTTCTTTGGCCGCCCGCGTCTTCTGCTCCCTTGTGGATTCCATTCGAGCGACATTCTGGTGATGCTTTCTGGCTGCTTTCTTAACGTGTGGCCAATCGAGTGCCACTTCCTACTCTTAATCTTGTTCAGTATAGGCTCCTCGTTTGTTTGACGCCATAGTGCCTCGATGGAAATAGTGTTAGGCCAAAATATCGTACATATGATCCTCAAACACTTGTTGGCGAAAGCTTGAAGTCTCTGCGTGATTGAGTTCGAGATGAGCCATGTTTCGCTTCCGTACAGTAGCATCGATTTCACGCATGCGAAAAATATTCGCAATTTCGTGCGTCTGGAGATTTGGGAGATTTTTTACAATAATTATGATTCCTTCAAACAAAACATCACAAAACTTGAATTTTTTTTTTAATGATAGAATTATTACAATTACAATTTCCGCCACCTATTATGGCATAAGTTTCCTGAGCATCGCATACAAGGTTTTATCGTGCGTATTGTGTGAAATATTGAAGCCTATGCCCGGCAACCTGATTGGACCTTATCAGTGTGGCTTCGAACGCGAGTCACGGCGATTGGGTCTTACGGTGAACGAGGGCAAGACGAAGCAACTAGCGTCTACAAACAAAGAGTCCCGGCGTCTTGGATAACATGTCACTGTTGACAACTGCACTTTCGAGGTGGTGAAGGACTTTGTCTATCTTGTTACTTTGGGCTGAGTAAGCAATTGAGTAGTCAAGCTCTCTCTCTCTCTCTCTCTCACGCTACAAGGCCCTCATTATTCCTGTGCTAACATATGGCGCAGAAGCCTAGACAATTTCCACCACGGATGAGAGGATGCTTAGAGTTTTCCAGAGAAAAAAGATCTTCGAACCTATTTGAGTTGATGGCGAGTATGGAATAAGGTACAACGATGAGCTGCATGAGTTGTACGCTAACATAGACATAGTTAGGCGAATGAAAATCCAGCGGCTGCGATGGCTAGGTATCGCAGGGTATTTAATTCGGCACTCGCAGGAGGATGCAGAAAAAGAGGAAGACCGTTGGAAGGATCAAGTGTTGGGTAAGGACCAAGTGTTGGGTAACCTGACGGCGCTTAGAATGTCCAATTAGCGCCAGCAAGCGAAGAACAGAGAATACTGACGCCGCATTATATGTTCGGCCTAAGTCGATCATCGGCTGTTATGGCCACATAAGAAGAAGAAGAAGAATTACTACGTTACGACATCATCTAAGAATGAATCAGTAAAGAGTACAAAATAGCCTTACCGTCGGCAGTCGGATAGACTGTACTTATTGCCGTTATCGTCCATATTGCATTTACCTTCTCAGTTATTCAAAATCGTTTGAAATAGAATGTAGCACATTAAGCAGGGCGAAAAACAAATTTAATATTCCTTTATATGAAGACCATGAATATTATATGACCGTAAAACTTGGATTTTATTCATTGTCACATTAATCCTGTAACGTAGTAAATATTTTGCATGATGGTATTTGCATTAAAAGTAAATACAAGAATTTATTATATTTACATTTACGTTGATATTGTATGGAACAGAAGTAGGTACACTATTAAAGCATATAATAAAAAAAATAGTAAAACCAAATGCAGACATAATAATTCACCATATAGAAATGACATAAAATAATAACGATAATAATAAGAATATTTTGTGAAATAAATGTGTGGGTATGTGTGTGTGTGTGTAGGTAATTTACAGCACAGGTCACATTTTTGAGCTTTGGTTTTTTTGGTTATTGTTTTAATTTGTGGTAAAACGCTCATAAATTCTATTACTAACTGCCTTCTATAGCAGATCTAAGATAAAGCATCTACATACCCGACATGTAGTAGTTCCCAAAAATATGCTAATTTCTTCTGTTTATATTTTGCTTTGGAATGTGTAGTATGTGTGTGGATGTGTGCGTTTATTTTAGCTTCTGCTTGTTGTAATTAAAATAATTTATTTCTCTCAACATAATAAAGGATGTAATAAATTTTGCTTACTGTGAGTACTTTGGATTACAACAACAACAACAACAACATCAAGTAATGTAATCCAATAAAAATTGCTAGATGAAGAACAAGGACAAACAAACAAAAAAACAAAAAAAAAAAAACAAAAAAATACAATAAAATAAAAATATAATAAATAAATATGTAGTAAACGAGATTAAAATGAAAACACACCCAAAATAAAAAGCAGCTCTACTTCATATTTTAGATGAAAAGAACAAATTAGCAAAAAAAAAAAACAAAAAAAAACAAACAAACTAGTCGATGTTCGGGGGTTAAGTTAGGGATGTTAGGGTGGCTTTGCTCAAACTTGACTAAATGTTATTTAAGTACTAACTAACGTGCAGATTTAATGTTTTTATTATTTCTTTGTTGTTGTTGTTGTTCTTGTTTTTACTTCATACAGCAACAAAAAGAACAATAATAAAATTAAAAGCACACACACACGTGCATATAAGTAGCATATAATATATTGAAAGTAAAGTACGTACACTTAAATAAAAATTAATTAAATGTGTTTATGCACGTGAAAAAGTAAGAAATTAAAAGCAACAACAACAACAACCAAGAAGGAAACCAAAAAAAAAAAAAACGCAGAAAATAAACAAAATATGTTATGTTCACATATATGCAAGTATAGTATATCTATGTATGTATGTATGTATGTAAATATGAAAGCTAAGCTAATTAAATTATGAATAATTACATGCCACTACCACCCGTTCGGTTGATTAAATGTGCGTGTATGAGGTCGGAGAGAGGCCACTAACTATATCAGCGAATATCAGTGAATCAGCGAACCATCATCATCAACGGTGGTTAACGTCGGCAACGGCATCAGGCGTGACAACTCAGAACCAGAGCCGTTCACAAAGGACCAACACCAATGTTTGTGCTATGAGCCAATTTATATGGTCCTAAGTGAGCTACGTATGCTACAGATATAGTGATATATGAACTGATAGTTTGATGGATGGTTGGATGGTGCAAACTGACAATATGCAAGAGAAATATAAAGAATTTTCTAACCAAATTCATTAACGATTCATGTGAAGAATTTTTTAAATTTTCACCAATAGCTTCAGGCAGTTTATGAGACTTCTTTTTTTCTTGCCACTCAATATTTGAGCATAAATTATGTTATATTCCATCCGAACACATGTGATCTAATTCTGGTGGATGCCCGACCATCGAGAAATACTCGGAAATTGAAAAAACCAACAGAACAACATACGATTCATATTTTTATGCGACTTAGGGACATAAGGACAGAAGGTGGAAGTCAGCAAGGTGGATATCGAGCATCTTGAAAGATGTGGATCGAAGTAAACCATGTAAGAACTAACACTCGTCTAAGACTTGGTAGATGAGATATCAGAAAGCTTGTAGAGGTGCTTTGCATCAAAAATTGGTCCCTATTGGAACTTTTGTATAAGTTGTGATGAAGAAGACGATGACCCAAGCACTTCGGTGCGGCTTTCTTTAATGGAGACGGGGTGATACAGCCATCATCTGAAATGAGTAAAGGTGGTTTACTGTAATTCAATCTGTTTCCGAGTTCGATTTAATTCTGGTGGATTCCTGATCATCGAGAAATACTCGGAAATGAACGCCTTTATGTCGAGAATCTTAAAAAATGTGGATCGAACTAAATCATGTAAGAACTAACACTCTTCTAAGACTTGGTAGATGAGATCTTAGAACACTTGTAGGGGTGCTTTGTACCACTGGCCTATTGAGCACCAGAAAGGGGTCCCTATTGGGTCGTATGCATAAATTGTGATGAGGAAGACGATGACCCAAGCACTTCGGTGCGGCTTTCTTTAATGCAGACGAGGAAGTATTGGAGTTGAGGCTGATGGATATCCTAAGCTTTAATGTGATACATCCATCACCTGAAATTACTAAAGGTGCTCTACTGTAATTCAATCTGTTTCCGAGTGCAACTTACTGGTATAACCGAGCCCAACTTGTGTATGACAACGTACTGATAGATGGACGAACATACGTCACATGTGAGCTATTCATTTCTTTTTCACTAAGACATGCTTTTTTCTTTTCGCGGGGCATTTTCTTCACAGACGATGATAACGTCAACTATGTCATATAGCACACAACTCCTGCTTTGGTTATTTGTTTTATCGCACTTTCGTTGAAATGAACATTTTGGTAGGGAAATTAAAATGAAAACAATACAATAGCAAACCACAACAACAACAACAGGCCACTAGCACATTTTGTTAATTTGATAAAAACCCAAACAACATCTGAGATTAGAAAAACGCCAAGTCTAAATATGCGACAAACTCAAACAGCAGCAACAAGAACAAATGATCATACCCACTCCCAGTCTTTCAGTTTCCATATATGCATATGTAACGTGATAATGGTGAATATGGCATAAAAAACCACAAAAGAAAAACAAATATTTTTACTTGCTAATTAATATGAGTAACCGTATACATATATACATATATATATATATATATATGCACGCACATACCTTTGCATGCATACTACTCGATAATGGGTGCTGAGTACCATCGCATATGACTGAGTACCATCGCATATGACTTACCATATGTAATACTAAGCAGACTTACCATATGTAATACTAAGCAGACATAAGCACAAATTGGTGGAGTCGTTTTACTGATGAAAAATATACCATTTAAATAATTACTTATGCATACGTAATACATACATATAAACGCATTTCACTTATGCTCATATGATCCTATGTATTCTTTGTGCGTGTGTGTGTGTGTGTGTGTATGAGCAAAAGAAAAAGAAATATTAACATAGGCGTTGTCAAAAATTATTCTTAGGATGTCAAAATGAAATTCATAGCGGAAACTTGCATTTCTTTTTCTCAACATAATTTGTTTCAAAAGAATAAAAAAATGTTCTCTTATAAAAAAAATTGCAATTAGAAATAACGTTTATCATGCATAGCTTGGCCCAAGCACAATTGAGCATGAAATGCCCCACAGTCAATCTTCTACATATTGTAGGAGGATCAAAGTAGTAGTTGTAGTTTAGAACACATGAAATAGAAAAATATTTTTTTGACCAAATTCATTATTTTTCAACATTCATCAACGCTTCGAACGATTTTCTAACTTTTTTATTTCACTCAAGAAGTAGACCTTCAAAAGCTCTACCAATTACGTCTCAGTTGCAGAAACGAGCTCCTCATTGGAGTAAAATCGTTTATCGGTAAGTCATCTCTTCTCATTTGGAAACAGTTAGAAGTCGCTGGGTGTGGAAAATATGGTGGCTAAGGAACCAGTTCAAGCCCAATTTCGTATAATTTTGCCTTTGCAACTAATGATGAGCGAGTAGTTCGTACTCTTGAACAATAACATTTAAAAATATATAAAATTATTGCCCGAGCCAGCCAGTTTATAAATATCCAACCGAAATGGATATACTATGTCCTCGTGAAGAGTATAAAAAGGGTTAAAATCCAAACAATAGTTTGTTTTTGCAGTAAAAAACTCTTATTGGAAAATATTTAAGAATATATGTGGAAAAATTCAGCTTCATGGTGTAGGAGCAGGAATAGTGAGACCTAGAATACACAAATCAATAACACTAAGTGCGAACACCACAATTTTCCATGCAGAGCTTTATGCTATAATGGAAACAGTGGAAATCTTCCAAAGAGTCAAAATAAAAAAAGAATCTCAGACAGTCAGTCCTCAAAGTTCTTAAAAGCTACACATTCACATCAAAAGTCCTCACAGAGTGTAAAAATGCACACAACAAACCGGCCCATCCACAATCAGGTCTAAACACACAATAAACACTTATACAAAATAGGAGTATCCAACACAAGTACTTACAGATTCTGCTGTGATGAGGAAAAGTCCATGGAACACCTAACCACAGCCTGTGATGCACTAGGCCACAGGAGGCACAAAATCCTAGGGTCATATCTACTAGAAGAAGAAGACCTTCAAATGCTCCTCCCGAAGGAGCTGGTTCGATTCCTTGATATATTAAATATAGTAAATATTTAAGTATAAAGGTGTGCACAATAGACCCGCCTAACCCGTACTACCATTACCATTACCATGTGGATAAATTAGTATTAACTTTAAACGGAGTAGGATAAAAACTCAACTTTGAATAGAATCAAAGCAAATGAAGGCAAACACTTTATTTTTTATACAGAAAATAAGAATGAATGTCAAAATATTAACCTTAAATATTAGATTATATCAGTATGTACAAGCAAATAGCTTTAAGAAATAATTAATAGTGCTCCAGAACCTCAAGAGATGGTTCAATTAGTCTCCAAATTTGCAAATTGAACCATTCTTTCGATATTGAAACTCGAAATTTAATTTAGACGCTCCGCCCTAGTGTAAATGTATGCTTATTTGTGCGAAAGTTTTTCAAATCTTAGTTATAGAACATGTACTGCGGTTATGCGGTTTCTTTTTCTTCTTTTTTTACAATTTATAATATTTTTTTTTCTCCATTAATTCATATGTACATATGTTACGTATAATAAGCGCATAATATTTTTTCATTAATTGCACGCAATTTTTTGATTTTTATTTTAAAGAAATAAATCCGTAGTGATATTTTTCATTTAGATTTTTGAAATGCGTCATTTAATATATAAAATACTTGATTTTGGTATTGATGTTGATTGCTATTATACTATATGAAGTATAAGGTCGTATGAGGTATTTGTCTGAAGGCGAATGCATTGCCGCGATTTGTTTTCGCTTAACATCGCTCTTCAGCCAGTGAGAACACTAGTGGATAATATCCTTAGAGGTTCTTTATATTAATTCACCTGCTATTTATAAGGGTTGCTGCTGTTGCTGGTTAAGGTGGTATTGCATGCCGTGTCTATCTATAGAATAGAATATTATGCACGCATTGTCATTATTACTGTCACTGTCATTGTTGCTGTCATTTTAACACTTGACAAAGGTTAAAATTTGTATTTGAAAAATGAAGCAGGGGGAGAATAACCGATTGATAATGAAAATGAATAAGCTTTATCTTCTAAACTTTCGCTTTGTTGAACCTCTGTTGTGTACTACGGGGGTGAGGGTAACAGTGATGGTGGTGACTATTGTTATGGGCCTAATATCTGACTGTTAGTAATATTATTATAGTTTATTATTATTTTTTTTTTTGTATTTTATATAAATATTATGTTGTTCTTCATGCGTAAATTAGTGGAATTTTTTGCTCTTAGTTTTCCATTTTTTTTTTATATGCCATTGATATTTATCATAATTTATGACAGCCACCACCCGCTAAAAAGAAGCCCACACAACAACGGTATATAACAAATTTATAACAATATGAAGTAGTTATGTATGTCAATGGTAGGAATCGTATAACTTTACTTGTAAAATATTTCCATTCTAATTCTTTCTCATATATGAGTATTGCTACTCCGTCTTAATATTATTTCCTCTTTGTTTCCCCTCACCCCTTCACATACCTTTATGTTTGTTATCCTAGAGTAATTTACAATATTTTTTTTTTTAAACAAAAAAAAGGAAAACTTTATTACAATTGCTTTGTTTTTGGATTCCTTTTCTTCTTCTTCTTCTTCTGCTGCTAGCTTTATCGTTTATCACATATAAATCAATTTTTATGACAAATTTATTAAAAACGTTATGCTACTCTCACTCGTACTTCCTTTTACAAGGATACACGTATTTGTCGTTAATGTGTGTGTGTGTGTGTTTGTAAGTTATTATTACTCGTTTTCGTTGTTGGTTATATTTTCATAATAATGTCATAAAACTACAACCAACTCTCCGCACCATAAGATATTTATAAGAACCACAATTCTAGTTGGGGTTCCCCATGTCTTTTGGTTTACATTCACAAACAATATAGCAATATATATGCATTAGAGCAATTCAAAAAGGTTAGATTATCCCGATGTTGAAGTTTCGGGTATCAACAATTTATCTACTCTTTTTTCGAAATATTCAAATTACTCCAATTTGATTGGAATTGATTTTGAGCTGCTGTATTCGTATGTGGAATTTGATTTTCTATTCACACCTATAGCTTATAAATCCTTCACCATTCCACAAATTTAATAAAATTTTGTGTGATGCTTGTTTTTGGATTATTTGAAATATTCTAAATAGAAGCTTGAACCACTCTACTATCTTATGCACTTTTAATAAGCCGCCATTTCAATTTTCCCTCACATTTTTATTTTGATATTTGTTTGATTTTTATTGAGTGTTGCCATAGCGAAGGTGAAATATGGTGACTTTATTGTATAGCAATTAATTCGATTTGATTATTTATTGGCATCGAATATTTCCATAACATTCGAATACATATCGTATATAGGTTATAATGGTGAATAAATACTGTTTTATTTTGAACATTTATTATACATTGAACGACAAAATATAAGAACAACTATGTAGTAGTGTTACTACAGTTTCTTATTACTTTTTACCTATTTACCTTCTGATTGATTTTGTACCCGTATGAATTATGTACAGTGATTTGATATGAAAGTGTCAAATGTGACATTCAATGACACTTGTATGTAATGTAATAAATTTCGTACAGTAACATACTGATACGTTTTTATTGTAAGCATTCACCTGGATTATGTCAAAATACAAATAGAACACTATACGAGAGTTGTCCCGGAACTACCCGGCCTGACATATAGATGGCGTCAGTTGTTTGAAAAAAAGTGGCAACCTTATAAAATATATGTTTTAAGTTTCAAGGCGCCACGTTGTTTAGTACTTTTTTTGGAGCCATCGAAAATTAACGCCCTCAGTGAATTGCTCGAGTTGCTTCAGCACGCATCTTATTCGTCAGTTTTAGCTCCATCGGATTATATTCTATTCCCAAATTTGAAAATATGGCTTGGTTGTAGAGGATTTGCAAACAATGTAGATGTGAAGAGGTGGAGTCTGTGGTAGATGGCTATTTTAATGAGCTAGACAGTTTATACTATAAACATGGTATCGAAGGTATAGAATATCGCTGGGAAAAGTGTATAGAGCTAAAAGAAGGTTGTGTTGAGAAATAAAGAACAATTTTCTCAAATGTGTTGTGTTTTCTTTGTTAGGTTGGATAGTTCTGGTACCACCCTCGTGCTGTGACTCACAAAATCGATCACGATATAAGGGCAATCCAATTTAAGCTTCTTGTATAGAAGAATGGGCAGCAAAACTATGAAGCTTATTTTATTGTTTTAATGCTTTTAACCTTAAGTAACGGAGGATATAACGGTTTTGTAGTTGTTGCCTTTAGTCCCTTTTATTTAATTTTTTTTTTTTTTTTGACTTCAAATGAAGTGATCACTTTTGTGAGTTTCCCTACAAAATCGGGCAAGTGGAACTGATGAGTAGTTTAATATTTGGTGCATCCATCTTTCGCTTTCAATACTGCCTGTATACGCTGAGGGATGCTGTCGACTAGATTTTGACACGTTTCGGGTGAAATATTCTGCCAATCGGTACGCCCTTTTCCCCACTCATTTTGCTCCACGTTGCAGCTATACCCTGCGATCGATCTTTTTAGGATGTACTAGAGATGTTCTATATGCTTTCGATCAAGGGATTGCGAGGGCCAATCCAGAACAACAAAATTATGCCGTGACAGCCACTGTTTAGTCACGCTCACGGTGTGCTTCGCGGATCATTATTCAGCTCGAAGACAATGTCCGAAGTAACGACATCCAACTTCTCCATGGAGTCAACCAGCTCGGATCTCAAAATGTCAATGTACGATGATGCCATCATATTTCCGACAATTCTGTAAATATTTCCGATGCCTTTCGTCATCATACAGCCCAACACCATGATGGAACCACCAGTCAAACTTCAATTTTGGTTTAACGTGATGAGGCTGCAGTGCTTCTCCTGGTGTTTTTCAAACCGATTCTCGGCCGTCGGAGACCAGACGGTTTATTTTCGATTCATTTGACCATATCACCTTCGTCCAATCTTCTAAAGTCCATTGAGAATAGATTTTAATGAAATTGAGACGAAGTTTAACCAACATTATTGATAGGCGGTGGTTCCAACATATTTAAGTGTTGCAGCAAAGTATAATTGAAACCAGAGAAAGCAGAGACCTGATAACCCCTAAGATAACTTGTAGGTCTCGTGTATCCAAATATAAATTCATGAAACCGTCGGACATTAGAATTTCTTTTTATTGGTAAAAAATGATAGTCGGTTGCGACGCCAGTCTTCTCTGTTCTTCGCTTGCTGGCGTCAATTGGATTTTCCAAGCGCCGCCAGGTTACCCAACACTTGGTCCTTCCAACGGAGGTTTGGTGTTGCTCTTCTTCTGCGTATTCCAGCGGGTGCCGAATTAAATACTCTCCTCGCTAGGGTGTTTTCTTCCACTCGCTCGACATGACTTAGCCATCGCAGCCGCTGGATTTTGATTCGCCCTACTATGTCAATGTCAGCGTACAGCTCATACAGTAATGTAGTGTGTAGTGTGATGGATGAAAATCTCTGAAGAGTACAATTACGAAAGAATATTTCGAATATTTTGTTCTTGTAATCTATGTAATTCAATTAGATTGTTATATTTATGCCAAACTTTTTTGAAAAAACCATAAATGCTTTATAGATGTTTCTATATATTTTCTTATTATGCTTTTTATTTACAGTTGTTATGAATAAGGATAAGGAGGAGAATGGTATGCTACCGCATATACACGCACATGATGGCTATCGAACGCGTGAATTGGGCGCTTTCGAACATGGCCTTTTAGATGGTGATACGTTCCTGCAGGTAAGTTTAGTATACGAGTAGTAATGAATGATGAATACGATGACACAATAATAATTATATATCTATAAAAAAAAATTAATTAAAAAAAAAAACAAATGAATGTATGTATTGATATTTTATATATATTATATATAATATATAATACGAGTATATATATATACATATAACTATTAAGTACACTATTTAAATGTATAAGCTAATTATTCAATTTGAGTCTTTCTTCTAGCAACGCTCATTAATTTTGTAATTAATTGTTTCTCAACTAACAACTTAATTATATCTACAAACATACTTATGTATCGTATATGTATTTAGTTATATGAACATACTCGTATGACCATATGTTATCGTAATCAATCATTCATCAACATTCGATTGATTCGATTGATGCCCTTATGGTCGGTAGTATATATGGTAATATATAGTAGGATCTCGTATATTAGGGTGTGGTAATTGTTTTACATATAATGAGTAAAGAACAAAAAAACCATTCATAAAAATGGACAAATTTTCGTTTCTAATGGATGGTTGATTTCTGACCAGGACGAAATTACTATGTTAGTTCGTACATATTTTAAAATCCTCAAAATTTTCCCTTAGGAAATCTCGAAGAAATTACTGTACTTATTAACTTTTGCTAGTAATATTTTTGGAAAAATGTTTAAATTTGATCTAGTATTTTTCAGAAATCTTAAAAATGTTCTCCAAAACACTTTATTGAAGATTGAAATGGTTCTAATGCACAATTTCTATCTCTCTCATTTATCATTTCTGTATTTGCAGTTACTTATTTCGAAAATCTAATAATTTTCAAAGGTCCCATTCAAATTTGCACAATAAATTGCATACAAATTAATGCCATTTGAAATGGTATAATAAAAACAACACTAGAAAATGGTAGTAGCAGCACCATTGTATGTAGGCGACAAAATGTGCATGTTTCACTTGCACACATGTCCGCAACTGACAGCTCAATGCAATGCCAACATTATTTGTAATTACTCGGAATAAAAAAAAAGGGACAAGTAGCCCAAGCATCAAGCATAAGACGCCACAATGCATTTCAAATGTGCAAATTTATATTAGTTTATTCTGTTGTTGTTGTTGTCGTTGTTATTATTATTACTCCGATATACGTATGTACGAGTACAGATGTGTTTGCAGTGAACACACTTCAATGTCAAGTACACAAAAAAAAAAGTGGAAAAAAAATCGTACAAACATAATTTCGCTGGTAATGTGTGATGTGTTATGTTGCAACACAAAATTCACATTTATCCAATTGCCTGCTGCAAAGCCTTTAAACTTGCCAACACATTTATTGTAGGCACACACACACACACACACTCAAGTTCAAGTATGTGTTGAAAATGCACCTGCTTTTTGCACACCCTCCCTGTTTTTGTTGTTGTTTTGTTGTTGAGTAGTTCCTTCATTTCGCATATTGCACTTTGTGTTGGGCACATGCAAATATGTAGCATATCGCATATTATCATACACACACATTCACTGAAATTTTCAAACGGAAAATAAATGCACTTCGAAAGTCATACAGAAAACACCTTGTACTCCAAGGGTTTAGTCCATTTTTAAAATCGTTTTTTATTTGGGTTGATACCATTGAAATGTACCCGAATATATGTGTGATTATACACATATCATTATCAATATCAGGTACAGTTAGGGAAAAAAAGTATGCTTTGTTTGTCGATTTATTAATCGAAGAATGAATTACTTTCAACCTTTTCTTTTTGCATTGCAATGGCATCCATTAAATTATCGGTTATATTGGAATCAATTATTTAATCAATACTTTGGTACTCAAAAAATGAATACAATAATTTTTTCTGAAACATAATAAATATATTAAAAATGAGATTTCTTCAATTTATTACTGAATTGTTCTTAGTTATAAATAAAAAATAAATATGTTGCACTTAAAGCCCCGAAGGGCTCATTGGCCGAACTTCTCTTCCATTACTGTTGTGCGTGTTAAATTTTTGGACAGTATAAGAAGGGACCTACTTATTTTAGCCGGTTCCGAATGGCAGAACCCTCGTGACATCACTTTTTCTGAGCTTTGTCACAGAGTTCTTTTAGAAGCTTTTTCATGGCAAGTTGTTACTCTTAGTCATACTCAAAGTACCATTTTAAAATTAAAATTGGCGTTTTGACAGATTTTTATTTATAATTTATTCTGGAATAATAATATAATGAATGCGTTGGTATGAATCGTAGAAATACTCTATTATCTTTTCAATGTCTTACGAATGTTCCCGCAGGGATTATGAGATAATAACTGTATTTCGCTACTCATCTGTACACAAATACTTGTTCAAGTGCTGCTTTATGATACAAGAAATTTAAAGTTCGATTATGTAAAATTATTATATTGCATCTAATATGCAACTCCAATATAACTAGCACCAAATTAATGTCTATTATTTGGCAATTTAATAAATTTATTCACTTTAACCTCATACACGTGTGCGTCCTTTAAAATGCTGATTGGAATTATGTATAATTTAATTTCTAGTTTTTGTGGCCGGTCCTATTCGTAAATTGTTTATAAGTAACGGAGTCACTGTACCTTTAAAAATATATAAATCAAATAAAATAAATAGTTGAAACCAATGGCATAACCAGGCGGAACAGGGCTATAGACTCTATCCCTTGGCTGATGAACTGATTTATGAAAGAAGTCTTAAAAATAAGCCTTACAAATACAAGGAGTGAACGTTAGAAAGACGGACTAAAGGAAATAATGTCTGTCTATCATTCAATGGTTTGCGATATGTTCATAAAATTGCATCATCTATATGCTAATTCGAATATGTTCCCATCCAATTTAGGCCAGATGAGTAATGAACAAGGTGAGTGATTTCACCTAAAAATTCTAAGAATAGAATCGCATTATTTTGGAAAAAGTAAAATTAGTATCTGCTCCAACTACTGTTGGTCTCTAAAAGAAAGTACTAGCAGCGATGTGTACCAAAAACAAATAAAACGCAAATATTTCTAAGAAATAAAGAAAAAACCGAAAAATATGTGAAAACAAAACTCAACAAACTCAGCCATTTTCCAATCGATTTTCACGATTTCATTTCAACATTTTCAAAATTGGATTAAAAATATAAAAAGTTATGATTTTTTAAAGTTGTAACTTGAAGAATATCGGAATTTCACTACCATTGCTAATAACAAACCAAGTACTAAACGAAGTGATGAACCAACACTATACGTTTTTTAAAGCTCTATGGAGACTATAATAAAACCGAATTTCTATATAAGAAATTCTGAATAATTTTGTGTTTCACCGTGTAATTATAATCATTTAAAATTTAAAGATTAAAATTAATTAAAAAATTTAATAATAATTACAACAATTAAAACAAAAAAAAAACAATAACGAATTAAAAAAAAAAAAGAATATAATAAAATTTTACTAATTTTCTCTTCAAGTATTGTAATTTTTCAGTTTTATATAATTTTAAGTGAGGTCTTTTCTCATGGATTTAAAAGTTGTTGCTAGAGAAATTTTACTTGTAAATTACGCGAACACGCTTATTATAATTTCTATTGAACATTTGTGTCATGTACGATTTTTTGCTTAAACACCTATTAATACTCATGTTTTTTTATATGTAGCTGCTAAATATAGTATCAGGTCAGTCCATAAGTTCGTGTGTTTTTCTTAAGTGGTTTTAAAATAAATAAAAAAAAACGTTTTCAGTATTTATTAATCAATAATATATTTTCCTGCATTATTTACAATGTCTTCCCAATGTTTAGGCAAATTTTTAATTCCCTGCTCAATAAATTGTTTGTTCTTGGAGCCAAAATACACGTCGATATCCCTTTTTATAGCTTCTTTTGAGATATAGTTCTTATTACTTAAATGGGACTGAAGTCCGCGGAAGAGGTGATAATCGCAAGGTGCAATATCCGGAGAGTATGGTGGATGCAGCATTAGCTCCCATCCGAGCTCGTTCAGCTTGCCTACGGTCTGTCTTGCGGTATGCGGTCTTGCGTTGTAGTGGTGAAACAAAACTTTGCGTCTATTGACTAAAAATGGTCGATTTTTTTCAAGTGCTTCATTCAGTTTGGATAGTTGATGGCAATAATAATCAACTGTGATCGTCTGGTTTGGTTCCAGCAGATGAAAATAAACGATACCGGCCATCTCTGGTGGTTGGTTCTGATGTTTCATCTTTATCTAACCACTGGCGTTTGGGAACAGGATTATTATAAAGGACCCATTTTTTACCACCAGTAACAATACTGTTCAAAAAACTCTCATTTTCAAGCTGAGAACACACATTCACTCCCTGCTGAAGATGTGCGAATTTTCCAATCTTTGGAACCTTGCCCACAATTGAACCAGCTGCCTACAAACTGTTCCATATGACGAATTTAACCTTCCAGCCATCATATCGACTGTCAAACTTGGCTCAGCTTCCACGAGTTCCAGCAAGACATCGGAGTTAAAGACCTCAGGACGACGAGAGCGTGGGGCATCCTCAACGCCACAATCACCACTTCGGAATTTGGAAAACCACGTTTACGCAGTCCTTACACTCACGGTATTCTCCCCATGAGCTGCACTTATTTTTGCAGCAGCAGTTGTTGCATTTTTTCCACTTTTATACAAAAAATACAAAATATGCCTCTTATGCTCGTTCGAAAATTCCATTTTATTTTTAACAACGCATACTTCTATCCGCGATTAAAATCACTTGTTACATCAGAGAAAATAAAAATAGTTCCGTTTTTTCCCACGAATCATTTTTATATTCAAAAAGCGTCTACAGTAAAAATAACGCACAAACTTATGGACTAACCTGATATATTACATTTCTTAAAATTTTGAATTCAAAAGCCATTGTGCATGTATATGTGTTCTTCAACCTTACTTATATTTTGTTTTTGCATTGATATACATGTTGTTCTTAAGTATGTTTGCGTGTGTGTATCTTTTTTATAATTTGTTGTTGTTGTTGTTGTTGTTGTTGCGATACATATTTCGCCCGTTATAATATTCGTTTACGAATGCACTTCACTAATTGTCGAGTTGCACAATTGTGCATTTCCTGTCATATAGTACATACGTAACTACTTACAACCAACAATATGTATGCATATTTTTGTTGCAATCCTATAGGTACATACATACATACAAGTATATGCCACTTGCGATTGCACGGATAATAATATTGCACTTGCTGTTATCCTGATGCATTCATATGTGAGCATGCATATATTCATACACTTCCATATGCAGTAGTGTATGCACAGTATTATACATTCGTGTATATGCAATCATGTTTTTTTTTTCGTTTGAGCCAAATGCACTTTTCAGCAATCGTTATTCTTCAACATTTTTGCACTGCTTTGATATGGATTTTAATGTTGTTGTTGTTGTTGTTGTTATTCTAATAAGTTTAGGTTGCTATCGAATGCATATTCCATTTGTTCACATTTCGTGGCTGGTTGTGTATGTGTGTGTGTGTGAATGAGTGTTTATTCTTTACTTTCAATACATGCCTACATGCTTGCTTCTAATGTAGTACGTTGTGAATTTAATTTTTGGTACTTACTGTTTTTGTTTTCTTACCTGTTGCCACAACATGCGCTTTTCTTTCCACTTTTGTTTTGTTTTTTATTTTTACTTGTTTTTTTTTTTTTTGTTGCTTTTTGTTTCTTACTCTCATCAGCCTGTTGTGCTTTCACTATGATTTTGCTACTGTTATTGTTATTATGGTCACATATTATCATTAAAAATGGAGTCTTGTCACGCAGCCCTTTTTTAATTTGCTCTACTCTCCAATTGCACGTATAAATATACTCGTATATACATATCATATGTACGTGTCTATATATTCCCACAAAATTCACATTGTTACTATTAGATTCTTACAAACACACACTAAATAGTAGATATTTAATTTGAGTTGTTATAATACTCATGCATACACACATGTTAGTACTATGTATTTATGTAATATCAGATAGTAGATGCCTTTACCATTTATTATATAGGTACGCATACACCGAGAGAAAAATAGTTGTGTGTATTAACCAAAGGAACCGAAGTAATTTTATTTACAACTATGCATGTGTGTGACGTCACAAGGTCATTTTGTCTTGGATCTAAGTGTTTTCTTCGAAACCTAACCTATGTGAATTTGTAGCACACGAAATTATTTCAGGTCAGTCCATAAGTTCGTGCGTTATTTTTTCAATATTTTGTATATTTTGTATAAAAGGGGAAAAAATGCAACAACTGCTACTACAGAAATAAAATCAACTCATGGGGAGAATACCGTGAGTGTAAGGACTGCGCAAAAGTTTTTTTCCAATTTCCGAAGTGGTGATTTTGACGTTGAGGATGTCCCACGCTGTGGTCGTTCTGAGGTCTTTGACTATGCCACCTTGCTGGAACTCGTGGAGGCTGAGCTATGTTTGACAGTCGATATGTGGGCTGAAAGGTTAAATTCATTACATGGAACAGTTTACAGGCATCTGGTTCAATTGGGCAAGGTTCCAAAGCTGGGGAAATGGGTCGCAAACCTTCAGCAGAGAGTTAATGTGTGTCCTCTGCTTGAAAATGAGAGTCTTTTTTTTTTTCTTAACGTGTTGTTACTGGAGACGAACAATGGGTCCTTTATAATAATCATGTTCGCAAAGATGAAACACCAAAACCAACCCCCAGGGATGGCCTTCACCCCAAGAAGATTCTCCTGTCTATTTGGTGGAATATGGCCGGTATCGTTAATATTGATCTGCTGGAACCAAAACCAGACGATCACAGCTGATTATTATTTCCATCAACTAACCAAACTGAATGAAGCACTTGAAAAAATCGCCCGTCTTTAGTCAATAGACCCAAAGTTTTGTTTCACCACGACAACACAAGACCGCATACCGCAAAACAGACCATAGGCAAGCTGAATGGATGGGAACTAATGCCGCATTCATCATACTCTCCGGATATTGCACCTTTCGATTATCTAATTTTCCGTGGACTTCAGTCCCATTTAAGTAATAAGAACTATACCTCAAAAGAAGCTATAAAAAGGGATATTGACACGTATTTTGGCTCCAAGGGCAAACAATTTTTTGAGCAGAGAATTAAAAATTTGCCTAAACATTGGGAAGACATTGTAAATAATGCAGCAAAATATATTATTGATTAATAAATACTGAAAACTGTTTTTTTTTTATTTATTTTAAAACCACCTAAGAAAACCGCACGAACTTATGGGCTGACCTGATATTTGTGAATTTCACAAAATCCATGAAATCAAGAGGCGATTTCATTTTATTAAGTATACAACAAGGTTAAGTCAACTTCGCGGCATAAGATTGCGGTCATCTCGATCATTTAATTGACCTCTTTTCCTTCCACCTAATGCTGCATAATTGGTCAAACATTTTTAATGGGATTATCGTTTGAACATTATAAGATTCAGTTTCACGGTCTTTTGCCGAAAACTGTGACTTACTTCGCAGAGACTTTTCTCCCAGTGTATATCTTCATAACTATGTATGTATATGGTATATGGACACTTCAAATTCTATAGGTACCTACAAATTTATTTTTATTTCTTATTGTTGTTGCCCTCATCACAACATATTTTAAAAATGGTATTTATGCGTTAATTAATTAGTGAAAATTGTGACATCGTTGCTCTAATTTGTATTGTGATTTACTTTCTTATTTATACTTTAATTATCTGTTTTGTTTAATTTGGGTTTTGCCGAAATTCACAAGTGCCATTTGTGTTTATGTTATTGTGATTTGGCTACAAGTTGTTTTTAATTCTACAGGATATTGTTGCATATTATATAATTAACTAACTTGTCTCAGAAGGTGATGGATAAGGGTACCTATACAAATACAATATTAAATTGAAAATGCAAATATATGAAATGTGAACGTTTTTTTCTTTTGCTTCATGTGAATTTTCTGTTATATTATAGCTCAAAAATTAGATTTTGTAAAAGGAATTGAGATACCTTGTGGAAAATAAGCTTTCGTATTTATTTAGGCTTCAAAGAAGACATCAAAATGCTCAACTTTTTTTTCATTTTTTGAGAAAGATACATAAGAACGATTTTTAAACCATAACTAAGACCGTTATGTTATAGGAAATGGCCCTCATTTCCCTTCCATTTTCACCAAAATACTCCAACGTTAACCGGCACATTTTCTTAAAGGAAAACACTGTCTCCAAATGGTCTACAGCGCTTTCCAAAAGCTAAACATATTACATGGACGCTACTCGAAAAAGACAAAGCCAAACTGCAAATCTACGAATGAAAAATTATAAGAAAAATCTTCGGAACAGTCAAATATCATGGAGAGTGCCGTATAAGGAGAAGCAACGAGCTAGACGAACTTATACGGGGCGAAAATGTTATACGTTTCATCAAAGCGCAGTGATTAAAATGACTAAGTCATGTAACAAGAATGGAAACTACTCGTACGAGGGCGCAGAAGAAAATTATAGAGGAAAATTGTGTTCAACACCAAAGCAAGGGGAAGACCAAGATCAAGGTGGGCCGATGAAGTAGGCCAAAGTTCACAAAGAGCTGTAGCGTCAAAAGATGATGATGATGATGATGAAACTTATGACATATAATGCTCGATCAAATGAGCTTTGGTCAATCTTAAATGTTGCGTTCTTTTCTTTAAAAATTCATTGATTATTTCTCCGAAAAAAATTTTACCCACCTTAACATACATTCAAATATATTATGAAAATTCGAAAAAGTGCAAATACCAAGGTGATTATTAGAAAAACCAGCAGACATTAACAAGTAACTCATCATAGAGATAAATAAAAGCATGACATTAAAAGCAGCTGCTTGTGAGATCGACAACAATAAAACTAACATAATACTTTATACAACAATAATGATTTGCAATGAAACATATTCCACCTCCACAACCACTTACCATTAAATCCTTTAGCGCCAACACAGACTACATTTAATATGGCTGATACTAAAGTTATTTGATGAAAAAGAAAATATTAAAATAGAATAAAGTAAAATAAGTAAATTAATTATATACTTGCTTACTTACTTAAAGAATACACACACACAAAACAACAGTACAATAAGAAATTGTGTTGCTGCAAAAGATTTCCAAGAAAATTGTTAAATGCCGAAATGTGCAATAGACGAAGAAATCGCATAAGTTACGAGCTAATTACGTTGATGATGAGCACATATTTCAGTACTATTAAATTTATACAGACACATAACATATTTATGTATGTATGTACCATTTTAAGTACGTAGTTATATATAGCTGCCTGAAACTATCTGAAGCGTAGTGCTGCTTAATTATAAGAGCAATGATATTACAAATACAATATAGTCGATAATAAGAGCATTTTCTTAAAGCATCAAAAAAATATTCCATTACTTTAACCCTATGTCGTTTTACCGGCTTTTACTCTTCTTTGAATATGAATTAATACCACAGCCATCATCATACGAGGGCGGTATCAAAACTACCCGACCCAACAAAGAAAACAACAAATTTGGGAAAATATTTCTTTATTTCTCAACATAATCTACTTTTAGTTCTATACACTTTTTCCAGTGATATTCTATAGCTTCGATACCCTGTTTATAGTATGAATTGTCTAGCTCATTCAAATAGCCATCTACCGCAGACTCTACCTCTTCATTGTTAACAAATCTTCTACCACCAAGCCATTTTTTAAAATTTGAAATAGAAAATATTCCGAAGGAGCTAAATCTGGCGAATAAGATGCGTGCTGAAGCAATTCGAGATTTAACTCATTGATTTTGGCCATCGCAATAGTGGATGTGTGAACTGGTGCGTTGTCTTGATGAAACAACACTTTCTCTTTCGCCAAATGCGACCTTTTTTCTTTAATTTCATCACTTAAACGCTGCAACAAATTAGCATAATACTCACCGTTGATTGTTTTTCCTTTTTGAAGATAATCAATAAAAATTATACCACGCGCATCCCAAAAAACAGACGCCATAACCGTGCCTGCAGATGGAACTGTCTTCACCTTCTTTGGACACGATTCTCCCCTTTCAATCCACTGTTTTTTGGCTGCTCCTTTGTCTCAGGTGTGAAGTGGTGGAACCATGTCTCATACATGGTTACGAATCGACGCAAAAAACTCGACTTTATTACTGTGAAACATCGCCAAACACTTTACGACGTTGTTTTTGTCGGCGGCACCCATTATGCAGCTTTTTAATCTCCAAATTTTCGGTCAATATACGGTGTATAGCACTTTTCGAAATGCCTGCAATTTCACCTAGCTCACACACATTCAGCCGGCGATCATCCAATACCATTTTGTGGATTTTCTTAACCGTTTCTGGTGTGACCACCTCAATTGGTCGACCACTACGGTGTTCGTCTTGGCAGCTCGTACGACCTCGTTTAAACTCTGCCACCCAATATTTTATGGTCGTAAAAGAAGGAGCAGACTCCCCTAGAGTAGAATCTAGTTCGGCTTTAATATTCGTTTGACTGAGACCTTTCAAATGAAAGTATTGAATTACATAACGGTGACCAATTTTTTCCATGTTTACAAATTCACTGAGGTCGTTAAATTTCGAGAGTTCGAAAAGAAATACCAAACAACATGGCGTCTTGAAACTTAAAACATGTTTTATAAAATATATTATTTTTCACCAAAGTAATTTTTTTCAAACTACTGCGGCCATCTATAGTTTTGGGACCGCCCTCGTATAGGGTCATTGGCTAAAAATATTATATTCGATAATATTGAGACCTTAAGAACTTTCACAACTCGATTGCAAGTTTGGGCAAATGACTTTTCATTTTATTTAGTTATAAATCACCCCTTTTAGATAAGTGAAGTTGAACAACTTTTCCCCCGAACATACTTATCAGTCTTTCCTGGGGATTACTATAAAATTCGTTCCCATTGCTCGCAGTGACCGCCCCTAGACGAGTAAAATGTATGATCGTCCCATTAATTTTATCTCTTCAACAATTTCCGAAACATTCTTATTCCCTATTTTCACCCCTTAAGGCTGCTCTCCAACAAAACACTTCAAGTACTTATGTACCTTTCTGGTTGGATTGCTTCTATTTGAGTGGTTAGGGTTGGGGGTTTCTAGCACAGAAGATCAGAGGATCATAAGGCCATCGGCGTGTTTCTTGACTATTAATTGTGTTGTGTTGTGTTGTAGTATCAGATCAGTTTAATTATTAGCAGGTAAGCTTAGGTTATTATCAAATCAGATCAATCTAGATAATACAAGACCTGATCTGACTATGCCTAAGCTGATCTGATACTGCCAGACCTATAAAATATCCTAGACACACACCCACAACACAATAGAACACCGAAGACATGAATCGACAACACAATTAATAGTCAAGACACACACCGATAGCGTCATGATCCTCTGATCCTCTGTGCTAGAAACCCCCTATCCTAACTACTTATTTGTGCAAAAATGAGATTTAATAAAATCTAAATTAACACTGGAGCATAAAATTTACCTACGCAAATAACTAGGAAAAAGCAATTTGAATTAACGACTTCAATTATGCATAACAATTAACCAAATAGTCAATTTTGAAGAAAATAATAATTTTTTAGAATTAAATTATAACACTTTTCTTATTTTTGACCAATAATGAAACACTGTATGTGATGTTAATGGGAATGCATTTTGCATATTCGCAGCAGCAGAAGCGTCTGAGATGAGATTTATATCGTAAATTGTGTGTATTTACTCGTAAACTTGTGAATAAATTATTATTACAGTTTCTGTTATTAATATTGTGTATGCGCTTGGTATTGTTGGTTGCTTTTGCTGTTTTGATTTCTTTATTTTTCAAAAATATACTTATTTACACTGTAATAAGTACATGAGCAGAGCAATCTTGAACCGTTTTAAGCAGTTGTTAATTGATGTTATACATGCGAAATAACTAGACAACTGCTATCACATGGCTTCTACAGCATTACCGTAATTCCTTGTATTTGAACTGACACGTTACTATCATATTAATACAATATATATTTTTGTATTGTAATATATTTTTTTTTAATTTAAAATTCTCATAATTATTAATACCTTAAACTATCAAAAATAAGGGAGAACTAAAAATAAATCCACAACATACTCGTGTTACATGTGGTAGATAAAATAACTCCAGAATTACGATTTAATACTTTAAGCATGGCATAGTGACTTCATCTCCTACAACAATGTAAACAAATTAGAATGAATACTTCTCGCAAACTTTTACTATAAACTTCCATATATAATAGTATCCATCTTGGATATTTCATGTTGCTTAGCATCAATTGTCGCATATATTCAAATATAGGACTCAATTTATATTTACAGTGACTCAACTTTTCGATCGCATCGGTACTAAAAATTTTCTTTGTTGTTTGTCAAATTTCTGTTATTACTGTTAGAAAACAATTATTTGCGCAAAAACAAATAACCTTTCAATAATGAAGCAGACAAAAAAAGAAACTGAAAAAGTCCCGTTATTTTTGCATTGTTCGAAAAATTTGAGTTGAAGGCACTCGATCAATTAGTTGATGCTGCTACAATTGTGCATTAGAGTGATACGGTATTCCGGGACGTAAAATATTTTACAGAACAGTGTTTAAAATAATAAAATTATTTGAGTTTTTAAATAAGGTAAGGTTGATTTCTTTGTATTCTCGTACAAAACATTGTTTTGATTTGGATTTCAGATGAAGAAGTTAAGCGACCAAATAATAGGAGAAATTAAAAGACTTGTTGAGTCCAAAGTTAATCATCGCGAAATTTCACGAAGACTTGGAGTCTCTTTAGCGAGTATTTCAAAAATTCGCAAAAATGCAATGCCAATGGCGGAAAAAAATAAACCAGGCAGAAAAGCAATACTAAATGAAAACATCCAGAGGCGTATAGTTCGCAGCATTACATATGGGGCGTATGATAATGCCGCCCAAATTAATAAGTAGCTACAGATCAACGATGATATCCATGATACAACCGAGGCCATACGAAAAGTTTCGCGTAAAAAAGGATATCATGGACGAGCCAAAATAAAAAAGCCTCTTTTAAAAGATCGCCATAAGAAATTGAGACTAGAATTTGCCAAAAATACAAAAATTTTACAAATAATGATTGGGCGAAGGTTATCTGGTCCGATGAAACCAAAATAAACCGATTTGGTTCCGATGGCCGCCAATGGGTCTGGAAAAAACCCGGAGAAGAACTCAAGGATCGGCACATCCAACCAACGTTGAAGCACGGCGGGGGAAATTTGATGATTTGGGGGTGCATGTCAACGGAAGGCGCTGGAAAATGCGTCAGGATGCAGGGACTGATGAAAGCTGATCAGTATATCGCCATTCTTGATGAAGGACTCCTTGGAAGCCTCAATAACTGGAGAAAAAGTGTGTCGGATATCATCTTCCAGCAAGACAATGATCCGAAACATACCGCCAGAATTACGAAAGCTTGGATCCAAGATAAGCAAATTAGAGTACTTGACTGGCCCCCCCAATCACCTGACCTCAACCCGATAGAACACCTGTGGGTTGAGGTGAAGAGGGCCATTTCTTCTATCCCTGGAGAATGTCCTGATTTAAACACTTTGTGGCAACGAACACAGATGGCTTGGCAAAATATTCCCATGGAGACGTGTAAAAATCTGGTTGAGTCTATGCCAAGAAGAGTTCAAGCCGTAATTAAAGCTAAAGGAGGCCACACGAAATATTGAAGGCAAATATTCCGTAAAGTAAACTTATTGATCGAATATATTTTTTTCTTTAAAATTAAAGTACATGACTATAGAACTGAATTTTTTATTTTATTTTAATTTTAAAATACGCTTTTTTATTTCATTTAAACTGGGTTCAAAACTTTTTTGAATTGCACTTAAAAATAAAAAATTATAAAATAAAGTGTTCCTTTTTTGATCTCATTCGATCGAAAAGTTGAGTAACTGTATATTTGATATATCAGGTGAAGTAAAAAGTAATCCACTATTTTGCTAATAGATGTTTTATTAATCTGAATCTTGCGTTGTATAAGTACGAAAGGTCTACATACAAGAGTTACGCCAGATGGCATTAGAATGATTAGATTTCGTACTAGAAAGTAATCGTATCGTTTTGTGATTATTTGACTCAGTTTTGTTTGAGCACACATCAAAAATGGACGCCAAGTTGGTTTCGTCGATTCCGTTCCGGTAATTTTGATGATGCACAACGCAAAAACTCTCGTATGGAAGCACTTGAATAAGGCTGGATACAAACAGAAGCTCGATGCATGGATGCCACATGATGTAACTTTAAAAAATCCCATGAACCGAATTTCCAACAACGAATTGCTGCTAAATCGCAACAAAATCGATCAATTTCTAAAGCAGAGGGTGATTGGGGATGCAAAGTGGGTCACTTATGACAACGTTAAGCAAAAGTCAGGAATGTTTTGCTGTGTGTTTGATGGGATTACAGGGAATCTGCCATAAATTGCTCCCCTATGGCCAAACTCTTAATTCGGACCTGTAATATCAACAATTGGAGCGAATTGTATTCCATCAGCACAATGCCAGATCAAACTCACATCACACACAGTGACTCAGTAAAAGCTCCGAGAGCTTGATGGGATGTTCATATGCATCTACCCTATAGTCTGGGCCTGCCACCAAGTAATTAACACCTATTTTTTTGGTTGTGAAAAATTCATCTCAAGAGTAGATTATGAAAATCGACTGCCGCAGTTTTTGCCAATAGAGAGAAGCATAATGGAATCACCTTCAAAATAGCAGCAAGCAAAATAGCAATCGAACAAAATGGTGCCAATTTAATCAAATATGATCATTTTAAAAAATAAATAAATCTGTGGCACTTAAAGCCCCGAATGGTTCTTTGGCCGAGCTTCTCTTCCATTACGTTGTTGTGCGTGTTAAATTTTTGGACAGTCTGCGAAGGAACCCACTAATTTTAACCAGTTCCGAACGGCAGAACTTTTGCGACATCACTTTTTCTGAGCTTTGTCACATAGTTCTTTTAGAAGTGTTTTTCATCACAAATTGTTACTACCGGAAGAATTGCCAATTGCTTGCCGACAGGTGGGTACAATTCGAAAGAAAAATTTTTTCGATATTAAATTTGTTATGCTTCACCCGGGGATTGAAGAACGCACAACCTACGATCAGTTTATCAATGCTAAATAAAGCCGTTCACTCTTTACATTTTACTACACCTGATACATTTTAAATCAAGTGGAGAAGTTGATTTTAGCTTGTATGTGTGGCTATTAGTTTTCTTTAAGATTATTTTACCTTCTCAGTTCATTTTCAAGTTCCCATCAACTTTCTGCTACTTTCAAATTTATTAATGAGGACCATTCCTCTGACCTTTTCTATAATCAAATCAAGAAAAGTAAAAAAAAAAAAAGAACGATTTGTCTACATTTGGTTATATTAGAAAATAATTACTGCAGACAAAGACCGGAAAAATATCAAATCAACCTCATCATCAAACTATGTATAGTACTCGTATGTACATTTGTATGTATTTATGGACAAGTGCTTACAATAAAAACAAAATTTTACTAATTGTACTGTGTGTATAGTATTTTACCCTTTAACAACTGCAACAACAATAATAACAATTTTCAAGCAGTTCCATGCAATAAAAGCAACAACGAGAAAAGCAAGTGGAGAAAGAAAAACAACAACAACAACAACAACAACAAAAAGAAGAAATCTCAAATCCAGATTTTATATCCATACTATATTTATTTATTTGTTATGTTTGTGGAATACTCACACATAGTTACATTCATATACAAGTATATGTATGTACATACCAACGAGTAGTACATACTTATGTACATACATATGAGTATGTATGTAGTTTTATATTGTACCTCACAGGCGTGTATTATTAAAATCGCATTAGAATGTGATATCCCCAAAAGCTAATATGCACAACAACAATAGCAATAGCAGTGGTGACGATGACGATGTTGGCGGCAGCGTCGTCATAGTACGTAACTCGTTGTACTATACTTAACAAAGTAACAATGCCAACAACAACAACAACAACAATTATGATGATGATGATGAGGAAGATCACTTTTAAAATAAAACAGCAACAACAACAAAATGTATTGCTTTGTTTTTATTGCTCTAGAACAAATCAAGGCAGCCGAATGTGCTGGTGGTGGTGGTGATGATGATGATGATGATGATGGTAGTGGTGACGGTAACAAATTCAAAACCTTAATAAAACCACCTAAGTATTGAAATGAATGATCAAGATGAAGAAGTAAGTATGTAAAGGTATTTAATGAAAAAACAAAAAGAAAAAAGCGCAAAGAAAAAGAAAAAGAAGCAAAGAAATATGAGAATAAACAATTAGCCGATGTACAATCATCATAATAATAACAACAAAAGCAATAACAACAACAACAAGCAACTATAATAAAACGAGAAGGAGTACTCATCATCATCAGCTCGCACCGTCAGCGCCAGCATCCGCTTTCCATTCATTATGCAACTAGCCAATTCTACCTACAAAATAATGTTGTTGTATAGAAATTCAACCAAAAAGGACACTCTGCTTCGATATAGCGTGATCCAGAATGAATATCGTATCGAAAATCTTGTACTCAATGTGAAGAATTTTATTCAAATGCATACCAAGAGCATGCACCGAGTCGGGTAAGGTTGGCCTGAAAATCAACATCGACAAAATGAACACTAAAAAAAACGACAAAATTTTTTCACTATGTGGCAGGAATATTGAACAAGTTCATGATTTCACCTACCAGGGCAATATAATATCCGCGCATAAGAGTGCAGGAAAGGATATTCTAGCCAGAATTAACAAAGCAACCGGCGCATATGCACAGCTGCGCCAAATTTGAGGCTTTTTAAATCCAACAATATCCCGGTACTACTCTACGGATGCGATAATTTTAGATTTTCTGTTTGTGTATGCCACATTTTCACACCCTGTACATGATGATGTGCTGATCTATATGATGATTATTGATGAGCTGCGAGAAAGTATGACGGCTGCCTCACAGATTCACAACAATAATTCAGTCGCACTCAATGATGACAATTCACATCCCTTTAATGTTGTTCTTTATTGATGTTGTCGTTGTTGTTGCTGCTGTTGTTGTTGTTGTTGTTGCATATTATAATTGTGCCGCTGATGCATTTTAAATTATGACGCCACTTAACATTTACTCGGATCATGAATCACATGAAAAGCACAAGTCGGATCGGTTACTCTTTGTTGATTTCTTGCTGACTTATGTTGTTATGCTTTTTGCATGCGCACAACAACCGTAAGCAACATAAAAACGTACGCAGCAATACTCGTACATTTGTATGGGTGGGTCAATGCAAATTTTACCACCATCTTTGTTGCAATCACATGTCTTTGGGCATTTTTGTTTTTATACGTTCCCATTTGGTGGTATCTCAGTGGGCTGTCTCCTTTCGTGATCGCCTGACTACTCAGAACGTCCCTTTTCCACGGTGTCTATACGAGTATTTAATGGACGAAAACGGAGTGATATTTAAATACTTTGCAATTAATTGTAACCACTTGTTGCTGGTGATTGTTATTTCAATTTGCATTTTTGGGTTTAAACAACATTTTGTTGTTGTTGTTTTGGATTATTAATCATATCAGGTGACATCATAAAATTAATCTTCATTAATTTAAATAAAGTGTGATGTTTCATAACAATTATCCTAAAGATAATATCTAGGCATATATATATATTAAGTACTGAGGGTATTACTTAATCACGTATTTGGTCGTCGCAATAATTAAGTTTTTCCAATTCAAAATAAATATGAATTTTTTTTTTGCTCCGAAAATGCTCATAAATACATCCAGGAACGAGTCATAGTTCATTCAATTTATGTGTCTTCTATAATGCATATTTAGAACTCATTTATTATTCATAGTTAAGAGCCTTTTATGTAGGGGATCCTCTAATTGGAGACCACGAAAAAAAGGAAAGCAGGAAATACAAGCAAATCGCTTCTAAATAAGTGTCAAAAAAATACTACTTTCGTACTCCTTTGGTTTGTTGGGCTTTTTCGTTGATTTTTATTTTTTTCCTCCTTTAAACTCCTAATTGGAGCATAGGGCCTCCACAAGGCCTCTCCATCGCACACGGTTTTGAGCAGTTGTTCTAGCGCTTTCTAGCTTAGGCAGCAGCTAGTTCTCATAATGTTGATATTCTCCAATGAAAATCCTCGTTGAATATTTTCTGCAGAAATCTGCCATTCACTCTAGCTCGATGTGGTCATCTTTTGCCTTGACTATGGCCTTCAAACGGTTAAAAAATGAGTTGCATGCTTCACGAATGTGATCTTCCGGTATTTTGGCCCATTCCCGAAAAATGGCTTTCTTCAGCGCATTCTTGCTGGCATATTTTTTAATCCTCACTTTCCTCTCCAAAATGGCCTAAATGGAATAGTGCATCGGATTTGCATCTGACGAATTCGAAAGTCATTGCGTGGACGAAATGAAGTGTGGAATATGATTTTTTAACCATTCTTGGTTCACATGAGCTTTATGAGACGGTGCCAAGTCTCGTTGGAACTTCCATGGTCTACGACCGAAATGTTTGCGTGCCCACAGCTCTAAAGCAACTTCCAAAACTTTTTCCCGATAATAAGTCGTATTGAGTTTGACACTAGGCTCGATGAAAACGATTGGAGAGCGTATATCGACGGTCCCAGCTGCCCATGCCATTACTTGAGATGGAAAATTACTTCAGGTGGCCATTCGTAGTCTCAAATTTTCGGAAGTGGGTTCAGTTAAATAAACACGATAATTTTGAATGTTTATGAACTGCTCAATATGGAAATTTTTCTCATCAGAGAACACAATGTTTGCAAATTCGCCACATTCGTGCAAGCGTAATAACTCCTTTGCTCTTTCGAGTCTAACTTTCTGTTGCTTTTGTGTAAGATCGTGTGCCTTTTGGAATTTGTAAGGCTTTACCTTGAGCTCATTTTGGAATATGCGTCGGATGCTTCGTTCCTTTCCAATGAACACAGTTTACAATCAGAGAACAAAGTTATTACATTTTTGACGGTTTTCAGTGAAATTCAGCGCTTTCGATGTAAACTTTCAATGTGGATTCGGATTTTGTCTTCCTTTTTTCATGACCCGGTCTCTATCTATGTATATGAATATGCATATATGTAACATAGTTACGAAAATATTGAAATTTATTCATTTTGCTTATTAACAGTTTTGACATACACGTCAAAATAATTGACTCGAACAAAGATAACAAAATATCAAATACATAATTAGTACCTTATAAAAAGTGTATAATATTTAAATAATTTAATCGAAACATAAAAATTTATGAATGAACCTTAAAGCTCAATAAAAAAAATAATGTTGCTAAAAGGGAGAAACGAACAAGAAAAAGAAATGCACGTGTTTTGAGATTTTTCCTGAATGGCATAATATGTAAATCGGTATTATCCGCAACACGCAAAAAAATTATGAATAAACGTCATTCAAACATCTATACATTTGATATATGATATATTATACATATATACTATGTATGTAGCTAGCTATTGAAAATCATCAAATATGTAAGTAAGTAACCGCAGAAAAATTAACCATTCAGTAATTCATTAATCTCTACATATCTGTACATCTTGACTTGTCCTGTTTGTCTGTCTGTCTGTCTATCTGTTAAGCTGTCCATCTCTCTCGATTGTTTATTCTCGTCTCTCATCATTGATTTAATTACATATCATTTCCTGGTTTTGTTTGATGTCGATCATATATACGATTGTTCTTGTTGTTGTTGTTGATCTTTTAATTTGCTTTTTTTTCCTCTCTTTCACTTTATTTTATATACGAATACGATCATTATAATTGTATTACTTACATTCATATGAAAAGTATTATAATTTCGTTGATTACTATTTAGCCGCAAGTTAACGCCACCGCTACAATATTATTCCTATTGATGGTATCATTTCATTCATGAATACTATACATAAGTATACGACGAACAAGAAGAAATGATATATACAAAAAAAGAAACAAAAATGATTACTCCAAAGTAAAAGATTAAAGAAAACAAAAAAAAAATCAAAAAGCAGTAATATCAATAACAAGAAAGAAATCATCTCGAACACAAACGATCAATTGAGCCACATCGAAAGCAGCGATCGATGCAAACACGATCACCAGATATTTTCATTATACCCGCTAGCTTGATGCTAACACGATCGCTGCCATGATTCAGAAGCTCTTTTAGCGGTTAAAAGCAATTAAATTGTCTTTAGCTTCAACTCAACTAATTTCATCTATGAGTATATCTTATCTTGGCTTGTCTATCGATTATATATGTATACATATCTACATATATATAATAATGTATATTCAGATGTATTTACGTATATAATGTATGTTCGTATCTTCGGGTCTATTTGTTTATCTAACCGTGCTGTCCTCCAATGTGTTAGAGTTGTAATTAAAAAGTATTTGATTTTTAAATTTTTTTTCCACAATACTTCCACTTTTGTTGTTTATTGAAATTTTATTGCTTGCCGCTTACGTCGTGCAATGTATTCCTGTTGGTCAAAAGAGTAAAACTGAATGTAATAATCTAAAAATCTAAAAAAGAAGACATTCTCATTCTCATTCATATAAGGTATATTTATATTGTATATTATTAAAAATTATAAAGAAACATGACATATGACATAAATATGATATATATTCGTATACATAAATAATATAAATTTATCATATTTATTATTTGATTCAAAAGTCAAAGCACTGCAAACTGTAATGACTATAACTAAAACTTTATCTATATAACTATACGATATCCATAAATAAAATGACACCTTTTTATTGTTGCCATTGCAGGCTTTAAATGGATTTCTAATGATACTCACATGTGAAGGCGAGGTCTTCTTTGCCACGCACAGCATAGAGAGTTATTTGGGATTTCATCAGGTAAGCTTATATATGTACATACTTATATGTATATATATTTATATTCATATACTACATTTTTACAGACATAATAATATATTTATATTTGAATTTGTTGTCTAACATTCAGTTAAAGAATTTTTCACTTATACGAGCTTGACCGTATATCTCTTTATTTTCATATGACTTAACATTTGAAAGTTATTTTTATTTTTTATTTTTTTTTTTTATTAAAAAAGAATATTTGGTGGCAAAATTTTGAATTATCTTCCAAACAGTCTATTTTTGGCTCCAACGACTTTAAATTTATGATAAGTTCGATAAGGTCAGGACATTTCCGTCCACATAGACTTGTCTGTATGGACAAGAAGTTTGGTATTTTATTTCGAAAAAGTCTAGCATATTTCCTACATTGATGTACCTTTAAAAAGTATAAACTTCGTTCTTCTCCAAGTTAATTTTGAACTTTATATTTTAATATTAAAATATGTATTATTGTTCCTTGAACGAGTTTTTAACACAAAAACTGTCTGTAAAATGATATTCTTGTAAATATAGTATACACAAAAATATATTGCATACACTAACAATAAGTTGCATACACTAACATACATATGCATATACGAGGGTGGTCCCAAAACTACCCGACCTGGCATATAGATGGCGGCAGTAGTTTGAAAAAAAAAATTACTTTGGTGAAAAGTGGCAACCTTATAAAACATATGTTTTAATTTTCAAGGCCTCACGTTGTTCAGTATTTTTTTTTTTTTTTGAGCCACCGAAAATTAACGACCTCAGTGAATTTGTAAACATGGAAAAAATTGGCCACCGTTATGTAATTCAATACCTTCATTTGAAAAGTCTCAGTTCAACGCATATTAAAACCGAACTAGATTCTACAATGGGGGAGTCTGCTCCTTCGTGTACGACCATAAAATATTGGGTGGCAGAGTTTAAACGAGGTCGTACGAACTGCCAAGACGAGCACCGTAGTGATCGACCAATTGAGGTGGCCACGACAGAAACGGTTAAAAAAATCCACAAAATGGTATTGGATGATAGCCGGCTGAAAAGGCCGTGCAAGATGGGTGCCGCGTTTGCTCACAATAGAACAAAAACAACGTCGTGAAGATATTTCTATAGTGTTTGGCGATGTTTCACAGTAATAAAGCCGAGTTTTTGCGCCGATTTGTAACCATGGATGAGACATGGGTCCACCATTTCACACCTGAGACAAATGAGCAGTCAAAACAGTGGACTGAAAAGGGAGAATCGTGTCCAAAGAAGGCGAAGACAATTCAATCTGCAGGAAAGGTTATGTCGTCTATTTTTTGGAATTCACGTGGGATAATTTTTATTGATTGTCTTCCAAAAGGAAAAATAATCAACGACAAGTATTATGCTAATTTGTTGTACATAGCATTTAGGTGATGAAAAGAAAGTGTTGTAGCAGTTCACACATCCGCTATTGCTATGGCCAAAATCAATGAGTTAAAGCTGGAATTGCATCAGCACGCACTTTATTCGCAAGATTTGGCTCCTTCAGATTATTTTCTATTTCCAAATTTGAAAAAATGGCTTGGTGGTAGAAGATTTTCAAACAATGAAGAGGTGGAGTCGAAGGTGTAAAATATCGCTGGGAAAAGTGTATAGAGCTAAAAGGAGATTATATCAAGAAATAAAGGAAAATTTTCCCAAATTTGTTGTGTTTTCTTTGTTAGGTCTGGTAGTTCTGGGACCGCCCTCGTATATATGCATGTGTAATCAAAAGTAAATATGGCAATTGCTTAATTTTTAATTGAGATGCCAAAATGGGCGTTACAAAACAAAGAAACTGTTACGAATGCTGTTGTTAATGCCTTTGCTGCTGCTGCTACTGCTGTGTACTTGTACACAGTTGCAACTAAATTAAAAATCATATTCACATACAAGTAGAAAGTTATTCGAATACAAACTGATATGTATGTTTATAAGTGATTGTCATGTAACCCAGTAGAGATGAATTAATGCCAGTTATTTTTTGTATGACACATCAATAATATTGTTCCCAACAGAAATCGCTGGAAAATCTTTGTGAACAAATAATTACTACTACTGAAATAAACTACAAAAATTAAGCCACTTCAATGCCCCATCAATTCGAATGAATACATGGAAGGACTAATTTAGAAGGACTAATTTAGAAACGTCGATAGTAAGACTAGGCTATATCACTTTATATAAATTCAAACAATATTGATATACATTCCTATCAATTTCAACAAAATTTGAAGTGAGTACCTACATATTCTTCTTTTCTAATGCAAATCTAGTCATTCGTACAAAGTAAATTTAAGAATACATATTTCTTCTCTAAATTATTTTTGTCTACTGGGGCAGATGCAAAAATTGGAATTGAAGAATAATGAAAAAAAACAAGACTATGAAAATTCGCAGCAAAATTGCTAACACTTTTAGTTAAACCCAAAACATGTTGCATTTTAATGTAAGAAACACGAGTATGTGTAAATACTACTACTACTACTACTACTAATACTACTACTACTACTACTACTACTACTACTACTACTACTACTATTACTATAATATATAGCGTATTTGTACATATGTACAATACAAAGCAAAAAAAAAAAATAAGATAAAAATAAAATAAAATAAAATAAAATAATAGAGGAAAATAACTTCGACTTATTTATACCCTGCTTCCGAAAGAATGTATAGTGTGGGAGGTATATTAAAAAGTGTACGGACCATGCCCATATTTTGCAAATTAAATGCGTTTTACGTTATTATTATATGCTTAAAGTAGTTCTTAAATAAAATACAATAGCTGCATAATTCAGCTGGTGAATATATGAAGGTATGTAAAGTAATGGTAGGATGGTTGGTTCTGAGACATAAAAACTTGTTACATTTCAGTAGTTAAATTTCCTGTGTAGACTGCAATAATTTAGTAATTTAAGACTTATGTGCACATTGAGCTGGTAATTAGAGCTAAATTATAACAGAATAAAAATTAAATAATGAATCATGTGCAAAATCACGAAGAATAAACTTCATAAAATTAGGATTTTTTGGATATAAAACTGAAATTGTTAGTAGGTACACAATTTTCCTCTGTAGAAAAAAAAAAATGTTTTCTCCAGATGCCATCCTTTCAGAAAACCATGGATATACCACCACTATGTGGACTAAACAAACAACAACATATAATGAAGTAGAGCACTTTTACATGTAGGTATTGCTTTTAGACGATAACAAGTACAAAATAAACAAGTTCATAAAGTTTCAAATGTATATATGCTATGTTCTTCATACTGTAGCAATAACAACAGCAACAGGGAGTAGTAGCAATAGTAACAACACCAACAGCAACTACATCATCATCTGTGTCTGATACAAAAGGAACTACTAACATATAAGTACAACAACTTTGTATCACATTTGGGCGAGTATAATATTTGTATGTAGGTATGTAAAGTACATGAAGAGAATCAGGAAACCCCCATGATGAGAAGGAGAACATGAAACAACAAGTATAATAACCAACAACAAGAACAACAATTATAACATATAGTTGAATCAGATTTTTTTTTTTTTAGAATGATCACAGACCCCGAGAACAAGAAGTTCAATAGGTAGAACCTTCTCCACTTAAGCTTTTGTATTTGTAGTTCGCAAGTACGCTATGCACTTACATAACGTTTTCAGTATATCTTCTTTTGATCTTGCTACAAATTTATTGTTGTTTTGTTGTAATCGATACATTCAAATGAATACTCGTATAAGTAGAATTCAATACTTAATATGAATTGTTAATATTATATGTAGTAGTGGTAATAAAGTTGCAAGTACATATCAATAGCAATGCATCAGGCCCGTAGCCAGAAGTTATTGTATTGCACTGCGGCGACCCTAGGTCTATTGTGCACGACATCATGGACTAGAGTATTTCTCTAAATCCAGCATCCATAAGGAAGATTAGTATAGATCCTACCCTAATGGGCTTCAGCAGATTTTCCGGTATTATATATTCCCCAAAGTTGTTCTTTCTTGTGTGCATAAGTGCTGGGCACGTTCCCAACACATGTTTTGCAATTTCATTCTCCTCCCAGCAATGTCGGCAGGTTTCATCCGAGAAGATTTCCAGTTTCGTTAGGTGATAATTCAGCCTGTAGTGTCCTGTCAATAATCACGTGACGATTTTTATATTATTCTTGTTGAAACTCATACATTCCACAAGTCGTTTTAGGTTATAGGTCCCTAAAAGTGTCTTCGATTGGGACAACTCTGTTAGGTTTTCCCAATATGATTGTCTTTCTGATTCTTCACTCCTTTTAATGAACATGGATAAAGCTTCTTTGCCCAGACCACAGAAGGGTTCTGGGCCTACAAAGGGTGTTGCAGCCTATCCGCTAGCTAAAAGTTAAACAATGAAAGTTGGAAATTGAACTTTGCTCCTGATAATAAAACATCAAAAGTTATTATGCTATTGGAAAGAAGGACTAATTCCAACTAATATAATAATACAATAATTAGTTCTTTAAAGGTGCAAAATCGCATAAAGTTTATAGGCGTTGTGAAAAGTACACCGGAAGTTGAGCCATCCTCTTCAGAGTCGTCCTGCAGCGGGTTTAGAATACAACATCTTCTAGGCTGGCGTATATTCTTCCAATCATTTCCGGTATTTAACGGCGGGGAGAAGTCGTTCCCAATGACAAAGTGTCATTTTGCAAAGCCGAATAAGTATTTAGGCTTCTCTTACCGCGTTCCCCTGGAGTGTGCCTGAAATTGAGATTATTGAGGAAAGGCTTCATTCTTCAAGACCTTTTATGCGATGCTCAGGCGATTTATACCACAATAGTTGGCGCAAATTGTGGGATCACCTTTCTTGTAAGCAGGGGTAGATATCATTGGGTCTCCAATCATCACGGTTGCTTTTGCCCAATCATATTCTGGTAATAAGCCGTTTATCGGCTCCGATGTAAAACAACTCGGCGGGCAGGCTCTCTGCGCATGCTACTTTTTTCTTGTTCTTCAGTCTTAAAATAGCTTTTTCGACGTCAATCTCTTCCACTGGAAGAATTATTGATAGCTTCGCCATTCAGTAACGTCAAGAAGTATTCCCTCAAATAGACTCCGTATATTCTGGACATCTGTTGGCAGATTTCGTCACGACTGGAAGGAACTCCGGGATTTAAACTGCCTCGCCTGCACTCAGTCTATCGCTACTCACCTATATCTTATCTAAATAAAAATACTAAAATGCGAAAAAAAAAATTAACATAAATAATTGAACAAAAAAATCAAAAGTATTTAAATTTCTATACTCATCTATTCGTATACCAAAATATGCTAAAATTCACCACTTTTTCTCACTTCAATTATACTTATTAGATTTATTTTTGAAAAACATTTACCTTTTCGACTAACAATAGATAGAAATTTCCTACTGGGTACATTGTACGATTGCGCAATATGTACTCCCGCTGATCTGATTTTTATTTATAGTTTTCTGTTCTTCCTACTGGACAAGCACAAGCATGTGAATTCAGAAAAAAAAAATGATATTTTTATTTGCTTAATTCATATTTGTTTTCTTTTTATCATACCTGTATTTGGCTTTAAATGAGAAGGTAAATACAATGTGTGCTCTTGTGCATTCTTATTGCTTCTGCTCTTATGCTGATGCAAATCAAGCACGTGTACCAATGCGTATGAACATACACGATGTACATATTTATTTATCATTTATATTCGAATGGCAAATTGTTGGAATTTTATACTGTTGGTTTCATTGATATCTACGAATTTCATTGTAGCTATATTATAGGTACATACATACATATATTGCAATCTCACATGCTGATCGATATAAACGAAAGCATAATACGAGTACGAATGTAAATATTAGGCATACCAAAAGTAATAAGCCTTCATGATTTTTCAGTAGGTTACGATTATTCATATTTTTATTTTTCATATATTTTTATAAAAAAATATTTAGCTAAAATTTGGCACATTTTTTTAAACAAAAAAACCAGTGGACCTCACAGTCACATGCTAATAGTTATACTGAGAATATTGACTGTTACTTTGCGGCCCAATACAGATTTAGAGAGCACGTTTTTAAGGTCTTTGAAATACCATAAACACCTGATCTAAATGTTTAATATAAATTGTTTTCATTATCAAGCGCATTATTTTTGGTACAACTTTATGTAAATCTATATTTAACGCTCTTACAAGAATAATACGAAATAATACCTAGATTTACATACATCGATATCATTCAGATGGGTTTTTGTTTTGTTTTAGGCGATCCCATAGCAAACCTATCTATTTAACACACTGATTTCGATGCTAAATGCTGCAGTCAATTGCTTAACGATAATTATTAAACGAATACATATGTCAAGGTACTATAGTACAAATATGTACGTACATGCATACATAAATATTGAAATGTATATACTCGTATTATTAAACTATCGTATAGTATCGTTATATCGATATGTATCGAAAGATTCCGATATCATTTAATATAATTGAAATTACTATTGTGTAATGTGGATTTAGATTCAAATCTTTGTCATTCAGACAATATATTTTAAAAGGCTTGTTTATAATATCAGCATCAAATTAATAAGCTCAAAAAAAATCATCTTTAAATGTTAAAAGTCATAAAATAAAATCAATTTAAATATCACAAAGTTCCATAGCCACACTGAACTCGAGAATTAAAAAAAAAAAAACCCAACTTCATTGCGATCATGCTCTCTCAACTTACTCCACCTCTGTATTATTACATCATGACACAAAACATATCTCAATTTGCTGCAAGAAATAAAAGCGTTTAAAGCTTCAAAAAAAAAAAACAATATTAAATATGAGTATGTATCTAAAAGAAAAGAGTTTTGAACTTCGTTTTCAATTTACCTGTTGAATGATTTATTGTGGTATGATCATTGCAATAAAATCAATAAATGAGCAAAACAATAAAGACGTCTTAACACATTCACGGCAGGAAAAGGAGCACCGGAAATTTCAAAACGGATAATGAGTACTGTACTCTGAATCCCGTTATAGATCGGGATCAATGATTTGAACTTAGTAGAAAGCTATATGGAGTCACACCTCAGAAGACACGATTATTTTAAAAATAAAGAAAAATAAAGACGTCTTAACACATTCACGGCAAGAAAAAGGGAGCACCGGAAATTTCAAAGCGGATAATGGATATTTTAGTTTGAATCCAGTAATAGATCGGGATCAATAATTTTAACCCAGTAGAAAGCTATATGGACTCACACCTCAGAAGACACGTTTATTTTAAAAATAAAGAAGTTTCATTCCAGCCTAACGTGCATCGCTTTTGTAGCGATTCTAATTAGCAAAAAGTGAATGACAAAGAAAAAGCGGAGAAATAGAACAATTTGTGTAAGAAGTTGTATTAAAATTACAGCGGTGGCCGCATTTAATAGGAGATTTGATATCGTTTTAAAAATATATTTGCACCCATAATCACTAAACGCTCGAGATAAGAAAGAACTGAGCTATGAGCGCCATCATGCTTTTCAAGTTCCTTCCGTCATAAAAATTATCTCACCGGAATCTCAAGCCTGATCAAAAAAAGAATGAAGCTGAATTCAGTATCGTTTAAGTCAGCTGTCCTCACTGTAGGTCGTGGGTTCAATCCCCGGCTGAAGCACAACAAAATTTAATATGGATAAGATTTTTCTTTCGAGCGGAACCCACCTGCCGGTAAAAATTGGCAATTTTTCCAGCAATAACAATTTGCTAAAAATGCTTCTGAAAACAGCTCAGTAACAAAATTAAGTTAAAGTGATATCACAAGGGTTCTGTCGTTCGGAACTGGCTAATATAAGTAGGTCCCTTCTAATGCTGTCGAAATTTAACGCACGCACAACAGTATTGGAAGAGAAGTTCGGTGGTATCACAATGGGCCTTTCTGGCCTAAGTGTGTCCTCTCAGAGAGAGTGCAGCCACATAACCTAACCTAACCTAACCTACCATAGAACTATAACTGTAATAGACCATAGAATTATATATGTAGCCAGACAACAAATTTATCAAACTATTGAAATATGAATTTGCTATTTACATAATTCTATATATATTTGATTTTGTTCATAACTTTTGCAAAATATATTGTATTCTTATAGTCTGATATTGTGCATCAATCTGTCTACGAACTAGTCCATTCTGAAGATCGTGAAGAACTGCAGCGTCAGCTGTTGTGGAATTCCTTTTTACCCGCCGATATGTCCAGCATACAATTGAATGAAATACTTGCCCCCGATAAGGCGCTCTATTTGGAACGTAGTTTTACGGTACGTTTTCGATGCTTGCTCGATAATACCTCTGGTTTCCTGCGCTTAGATATACGTGGTCGTATTAAAATTCTGTATGGACAAAATCGTAAGACAGAAGAGCCGCCATTAGCATTATTTGCCTATTGTACGCCATTTGGACCGCCTAGTCTGCTAGAGATACCACACAAAGAGAATATGTTCAAATCGAAGCATAAGCTAGATTTTTCATTGGTCTCAATGGATCAGAGGTGCGTAACTCCCAATCCCTATACTTTTCAGAATTCTCCAGATTTTTTAAGTGCATATATTTTCTGTTGTAGAGGGAAACACGCTTTAGGCTACTCAGATGCTGAACTAGTCAATATGGGAGGATATGATATGGTACACTTTGATGATATGGCGTACGTTGCCAGTGCGCATCAGGAACGTAAGTCAATGAGAGTCATATTTGTTGTTTTCGTTAATAAAGACATTCCAAATGTACATAGTTTTGAAAACTGGTGCCTCTGGTATGATAGCCTATCGTTATCAAAAGAAAGATGGTACATGGCAATGGCTGCAAACAAGGTTTGTTTTAATAATATCATCTAATTGATACGGCTCGCAATTCTGCCAATACTAAATATAATTTTTACCCATAGTTCACGTTTGGTCTACAAGAATTCTAAACCGGATTTTATTATATGTACACATCGACAATTGATGGACGAGGAAGGACATGATCTTTTGGGCAAACGTACAATGGACTTCAAAGTCAGCTACTTGGATACAGGCTTAGCTTCAACATATTTCTCAGAAGCTGATCAGCTGGTAGTGCCGCCTAGTGGATCACCGAATTCTTTACCACCCCCAGTCACTCCGACAAGGCCAAATCGACGCTATAAAACACAGCTGCGTGACTTCCTATCGACCTGTCGTACGAAACGTAAAATGCAGCAGCAACCGCAGCAAACATCACCGCTGGGACAGGTTTGTAAATTCTTGATTTATATTGCATTCTTTGATTCATGGATTCATGTGGTTGCCTTTTTCTCTCTTTTATCTAGGTAACCTCACCGACACCCGTGGTTGAATACCTTCCAGATCCCGCTGTAGCTGTTGCTGCCGCCTACTCCAATCTCAATCCAATGTATACTACGTCGCCGTATGCCACAGCTGCTGACAATATTTATATGGGCACTTCGGTGCATTCCACAAATTTCTATCCAGTCACAGAGAATCTCTTCCATCAGTATCGTCTACAGGGTGTTGGTGGCTACTACACCGACTATCATCATTCCGCTGCGCCTGCTTCCGCTTATGTGACCAATGGCTTCCTACCGTACGAAGGTTATGCTATCGCATCGTCTAAGGATGACAAATGGCAAGACACAGGAAAGTATTACAGTGGATACAGCAGTGGTTATGGTAGTCCGACCTCAACGCCACAGGTATTTACTCATACACATATTGCGAATGCGATTCCCCCTTTCGGTGTACATATGAATGACGATAGTTTTTAAATTTTTAGCAAATTGCACTGAAAACGCCAAAATCTTCGCCGCACATTATGGAAGTGGTATCATGTTCATCGGAAGGGCCTTCACCAGTTGGCAGCACTGTTGGAGGACATTCGGTCAATGTGAGTACAACAAGTGGCAGCAATAATTCCACTGCCAATGGTGGCGGCGGCGGCAGTAACAGTGTTACTCCGAAAGTGGAGTTGGCACCACAAGACCAATATGAACGTCAAACGGTGCTAATGTGGGGCACCCAATCCAGCGGTGTACCCATCAATAGCATCGGTGGCGGTGGTCGTCTGCACAATAATACTACCACAGCCGCAACGGAGCGTTCGCCGCAAAGTACCCCGCTGTCAAATGGACTTAACTATAATAGGAGTCATAACAGCGAGAACGAGAGCGCAGCCTCAGTGGCGACAACGGCAAAATGGAATGGCAACGCCAGTTCGAAGGATGCCAAAGCAACTGCCACACCAGATAGCTATCAGCTGCAACAGCACGACGACTCAGGCTTATACTCTTCTTCCTCGCATACAGCATCACCACAGCATCGTCTTAGCAATAGCAGCAGCAATGGAAATGTAGGCGCAGTTGGTGGTAGTGCCAACAGCAATAGCGTAGCGGTGGGACATACAAATTCGGTTGCTGAACAACACGCCAATACAACATCAACGCACCTCAACCAACAACACCATCACCATGCGCACGCGTCGCCAGCACATGTTCACCCGCACTCGCATCCGCACACCCACCACCATCACCACCCACATTCACATCATCCACACACGACGTTACTCCATCATGGCGGCAGTGGTGGGGTTAGTAGTAGCGATGTTAGCGGTGCAGGTGTCGGTGCAAGTGCATCCACTGTTGCGCATCCACATCATGTACATGCGCAGCATACGCCAGCAGTGGCGGCAGTTGCAGCTGTTACCGCCGCCGCAACACCCCATCACCACCACCACCATCATCCACATGCACACTCGCATCCGCACGCACATCATCCGCATCATCATGCTGCGCATGCACATGCTAATGGCAGCGAGGTATGGAGTCCTGCATCATACTCGCAATACTCGCAGTATTTCACTTACCACCACCATCACCATCACCATCATCCCACTAATAGTTCCTCCCTCACCAGCACCACACAGCACGCTAGTAGCACTCAGTAAGCAACATTTACATAGTGACAAGGCACAAAGATAAGATCAGGCCTTGCGATTAAAATAATTTGCACTGACTATGGTTTTGTTTGAGGTTAAGATTTGACACTCTGAGAGTACTTGGTTTGTGCTGTACATACTCGTATGTAGATATGTATAGTGTTTCGCTGATTTCATGATGTTGACTGCGGCTGCGGCTGCGTCTCAAATGGTTCATACGCTGGGTCCAATTTTGGCATACTCTCTCCAACATATCGGCTGGTATCTTACGAATAAATTCTTCGATATTAGCTTCCAGTGTGTCAACCGTTACGGGCTTCTCGCTATAGACATAAGCCTTAACATAGCTCCACAAAAAATAATCTAAAGACAATCTGAATTGTACCATTGTTCGTGTGCTGTGTGGCATGTGGCACCGTCTGGTTGAAACCACATCTCAGCCAAGTCCAGCTCTTCCATTTTGGGCAAAAAAAAAGTTTTGTAATCATCGCACGGTAGCGCTCGCCATTCACAATAACGTTTCTGCCTTCCTCGTCTTTGAAAAAGTACGGGCCAATGATGCCACCGGCCGATAATCCACACCAAACAGTGCATTGGCAGTTCTTGCAATGCTTTTGGCTGCTCTCCACACCAAATACGGCAACTTTGATTGTTCACGTATCCATTCAACCAGAAATGAGCTTCGTCGCTGAACACAAGAAAGTGCATGAATTTTGATAATAAAATTCAATAATCTGCAAGCGTTGTTCGTTTGTAAGTCGATAAATTATAGACCAAACTGAACATGTTTGACAGTACCATGTTACACGAAAACAGCTGAGCTGTCAAAAACAATGTTGCCAAAAAGAAAGTTGCCAAAAATTCACCCTGTATAACCACTTCGAAACCACTTCATCCACATATGGCTTAAATTGATCAAAAATACTTGGTACTTCTTCAAAAACTTTTACTCCTCTCTACAGTTATATTACATACCAGATAGTGGCTTCCGTTATTTCTGATCATCCTGCAAGTGTCTGTAGCTGTCATTATCATTATCATTGTCATTGTCACTGTTGTTGTTGGAAATATGTAAATTTATTAGATACACAACACACACACACACACACACACACACACACAGCCACATATGTATAGTACATTGAATGTTGCATCTAACATATACGAATTCACCTACTAATAATAATAATAATAATAATTTTGTTCCTTCATTCCTTCTTACACAACAACCAACCAACCAACATCCGCCCCACAAACAAATGCTACTCCTACTCCAAACATAATAACAAACCAACGACTGCGATACCACAGATCATTCTCAGTCAACAGCATCAGACGCAGCAGCAACAACATCACTTGAATTATGCGGGACAACAACAACAACAAGAACAACAACAGCAGCAATCATTGTCAAGTTGTACACCAACCGCATCATCCAGTTCATCACCATCATGTACCTCACCAACAACAATGGTCGCCCAATTGCCAATCATCAATGGAACAACAGCAGTGGCATCAACATCATCAGCAACGGCGGCGTCGGCGGCGGCGGCAGCGGCAGCAGCAGCAGCATATCATCAACTTGCGATTATTGCGTCACCGATTGTCATTACAACAGCTGCCATTAATTTGAATGATGATGATACAACATCGGGCAGTGTGATACCATTGCCAAGCATCAATTGTGCTACAATGGACAATCGTTCAATGTGCAACAATAATAATAATAATAATAATCGTAACATTGATAGCATTCATACGACAACAATATTGCAAAATCATCACAACCACCAGCAGCAGCATCAGCATCAGCAACAGCAGCATCAGCAGCATCAACATCAGCATCATTTGCAGCATCATTCATGTGCACCGTTAGCGCCAACAGCAACAATTGCCAATATTACTGCTCATACAGCACTCGCATATGCGCCCAATGCGTATGTTATCGGTTCTGGTGGTGGTGGTGGTGGTGGTGTCGGTGATGTTGGTAGTAGTGGCGCTGCTTGTGTTGGCTCTCTAACTGACACTTCAGCCATTACACGTGCTCTAATTGACCAGCAACCGGATGGTAGCCCTTTATTATCATTTTCTGAGGTAACTAATACGCTGTTAAATCAATAAGATAACAAAATTTACTACTTATTACTGAAATATCAAATCAAGTTCATATAATTAAGCGTCTCTAAAAAGAAAAGCCTACTCATGTAAATATGTATCGGGAAAAAAAATCAATTATAATAATATGTAAAAAAAAAAAAATGTTTACAATTGTCAAGATATACAATACATACAGAAAGCATAAGAAGAAATTAACCATTTTGCCAAAATATCAGACTATCGTATCTTCCATAACCTCAATTGCACACATATGCCTACTTCGAAAAAAAAAAACAGATCACATACTTACTTCATTACATTTAACGAAACCCTCCACACTACTTATTATTATACAAGACGCGGTGAAATAAACAATATAAAGAAAAAATATCAACAAATCAACCAATCAATTACAATTTTGAAATATTGGTAAAATATTATATTTTCTTATATGTACATTTTACTTGTGTTTGTTTTCCATATTCACCTACTTGTTCTTCTTCTATTGAACTAATGAAACGTTAGTATTATTTTACTAGATTATTCCTATACGTACGTGTATATGAGTGAAACCACAAAAACCACTGTCTCAATAGGTTTCATTACTAAAATCATTCAATAATTATGAATTCTACAATACGCATAGTATAAAGAATGCACTTAAAAATTATTAATCTTAAATAAAAATATACATATGTACGATAGTAAATGTAAGAATCATGACTTATGCACAATTATCAGTTGTCTGATTGGTCGAAACACTTTTTCAATCAGCATCAACATATCTCAAATTAAAAAGGACACATTAATTGTATGGTTACATCAATCAATGGCGTTATTAAAGAGGAGTAACATGCGCAACGTGTAATCGTACTTTTATGATTTGTGTTACATATGTAAATACGACGTCAAAGCGAAAAATCCCAGAGGGTCCAAGTCATGAAAATAAACAAAAAAAAAAGTATTTTATATCTAACGCATGAACCTGAACATCTTTGACAATGCATTGTGCAAGTTGTGGACTATTTTTTTTACATAAAAAAAAAAAGAAAGAACATTGGGGTATAAGTGCAGAATAGCCCGCTTAAAGCGAAAAAAAAAATTATTTTCATATAGAGCCTATTGTGAATAAAAAAAAGCCAACAATTGTTTGTCGCTAACGCCCATATAAGGCGTGGCAAGAGGTCAAATTTCAAATTTGCGATCGAAATTACTCAATAAACTCGTAATTTGTACATTACAATATGGGTAACAAAAGAAAGGTCTTTTTAATACATTTTCAGAGATGCATAATATTTATAGCGTATTTCGAATATTTTATACATTATGATAAAAATAAAAAATTTGAAAAAAAAAAAATTTCAAAAACCGATGTTTTTTTTTTTTTAAATACTCAATATTGACTTATAAATAATATAGAACCATATTCAAGGCTATACAATTTCCTTTGCAATGATGTATTAAACATATTTAAAAAAAAATTTTATATATTTTTAATATTTTTTTCAAGTTGATATTTCATGAAATTTTTTCAATATGGATGGTTTTCGATAGAAATACCGGTATGTCTTTCAAAACTAGTTTCGCGTCCATCAGTATTTTCGGATAAAAGTTGTTCTTGATAGTCGGCCTTCGGCCGGACGCTAAAATATTTAACCCATATAGGCTATTCTGCACTTGTTCCGAAATTGGATAATACAGAGTTTAAATGTTCTACGAAAAAATGCCTCATTAAATTTTTGCTATACAGACACTTATTGACAATTACTGTAGCATAAATTTGCAGAATTTTTTTTGGAATATCATAAAAAAAAATGATCAATTAATTCACCAATGAAAATTCAAATAAAAGGTTAAAATGCATACAAAAAATTATTTTTAAAATTTTACGACTACTGTTCAAATAAAAAGTTTATTGTATTTAGCTCAAAAGTATGTTTACACTCCCTAATATAAAACATAAAAATTTCATGAAACTATTTCAAACATTTTGTGAAGTTCGCTATAGTAGCCCAATGCATAAATTCATGTGACAAAATATAATTTTACTTAAAATTTCTCAACAATAGATTCTGGCATAATTTCACATTCATTCGGTAGAACCAAAGTTATTAAATATATGTACCATCGTTTATTCAATGCCGTCAAAATCATTACTTTTATATATGTGTGGAATTCAGCATCTAATATAAATATTATGTTTATGTTTTCTGTGATAATATTAAGAATTTTATTACTTATATTTTCAAATGTACACAAATTCTAAAGTTACAAAAAAAAAAGATATTATAATTATTATTTATTGTAGCTACAATAACAGCGAAATATGACACTTGGCTCAACAATAGTATTATAACTGATAACAATATGAGTAAATGTCACAAATCACAGAAACAAGATTACGCTTGCGCTTGTCTGTCATATTGGATGTCAAATTGGATGGCTTATTGTAAATTCTGTAGTGCGTCATGAGAAATTTTTAATTAATTTTTTCATAAACGAATGCATAATCTTGTTTCTATGTTCTATGAATAAATGTAGCGCTTATCAATCATTTGTATTCTATGTATATGTAAATAGGTAGGGGAGATTCCCTAGTTATGCAGCAGGTTTTATCTTTTAACCATAACTTTTGATCATCTTATGAAGTAAAACTAATAGAAGTTCAAAATTCAAAATAATTTAATAACTTAGTTCATTTTTGGCTTACTATTTTGTTTTTTTTTTTTTTTTGAGTTCTTGATGTCATGAGAAGAGAAAGTTGTTTGAGCAAAGAATATTTTAAAGAAATATTTTTAACAACAATGTCACAAGAATGATTTTTTTTTTTTGAGTGCTGCATAACTATCGACACGCACGCTACACAACCGGGTTTGAAGAGATTTTGTGAGTGCTTCATAATTTTTTTTTCCATTCCATTATTTTACCGAATTATTATTATTTTTTTTATAAAATACAGGTGCAAAACCAAGTTTATAAGTGAGAAAAACTACACTAATATCTGTTATTTCGACCCAAATCTCTTACCGACGGACCATTTCTTTATGTTTGGCTACTCAAAATAATTGCAGGGCGGTTAACATTTGGAAAATATGCTGGATGATGGAGCTATTCGTAAGAGCTCCATCAGTCTAATGCGGTCTATTTTGTTTCAAATCATTGTGAATGACACCGTCCGCATCACAAAAAAAAAACTGTTGCCATTATTCGATTAATCATGAGAAGACCACTATTTCGACTGTTTCATGGTCTCTGGTGCATTGTGATGAATCTATATTTCGGTCCACGGTTACAAAATGGCGAAACCGTTGAGTTGAGTAAACAAATTAATGGTAAAAGTCCCTATAATATATTTTCAAGCTTTTGTTTGGTATAGGTGATGTTTTTATTTCTCTCTAAAAATAGTTAAATTTCCTTTTTCCACTTTTTACACACGCGCTAGGCTGTTCCTTATTTTAATTTTCAGAGACGTAATGATTTAATAATAAACTAAACGTGCACAAATTTATTGTAATTAAAAAAAAAAAAATTCTTTTGTATAGAAATCAAATTACCATCAGCGATTCAAAAATATTTGAAAACTTCAATCAAGCAGTTGTATGTAGTTGCACCACCAAAGAAGATATAATTGAATTGTACTAGAAGAATTCACAGTTGATGCAAAATGTTCAATGATGTATTATAAAGATTAGACCTTAACTTTGTGAGGAATAGTGTATGGCTTAGATTTTAAAATGTACATCCTACGCACCCGATGTTTTATATAAATACCGAAAAGAACAACCAACAAATCTTCAGGTCCATGAAAAATTCTTACGTAAGTGTCATTCCGTAAAAAATTAGATATATGTAACTCCCTTGAAATGTACTTTCATTATGTTGATTTCAAATCTAATCTTAAAATGCTTGTGCCTTAAGGGTGTGATAGGGTTAATTCGTGTAAAAAAATGCATATTTCTGTGATTTTTTTTTTATGAAACAGTTAAAATCTATTTATTAAAACCAATGGTACATTATAGTATGACATTTGAAGAATATTGTGTAAAATTTTCATGGTGAAATATTATAAAATACGACAATGGCAGCAATTATTCTGGAGTGTCTCGGGAAAAAGTTGAATTAAGGTGTCCCTCATAAATCGGTGCTCGATCATCTGAAATCAAAAAATCAAAATTATATCATTAGATAATTGCTTTGCCCAGGTAGCGCTGGGGGAGGGGTTTTTCGAAATTTCAATTTTTCACTTTTTGGGAACACTTTGAAGGAAAAAACGCATTTTTTTTTGAAAACGTGAGTTGTGGGAAAAACGCTTTCAATCGACAGGTACAAAAATAGTCATAACTTCGTCAATTTTGCTCCGATTGACTTGAACTTTAGACACAACACAAATCTTATGTATGTAAAAAAAAAAAAAAAATTCGAACGAATAAAAATTGTTTAACCCTATTCCCCCCTTAAACGGCAATCAAATGCCATTTAAAATTAATTTAAATCGATGCAACTTAGTAATGATGCATTTATCATCTAAAAATGTAAGACGTGTTAATTTTAACAATGAAGATGAGTTAAATGAAATTTTGGGGGATGTACTCAAGCCATTAGGTTAGGATCACTCTATACAACATCACATAATATGACATAGAGAAAAAAAGAAATAAACCACATTTGACATTTTTCTTCATATTCTTCTCTTCCAATAACAATTTACTTACATATATCCTTTACCCAAATATTTGCATCACATGAATTTGCTCACTGTGAATACTTCTAGTATTTAAGTAGCATAAGCATTAAATCAATAAATCAAAATAGCGAAACAATTCATCATGTTAATAGAAAAGTGAACTAAATTATAGTTATTACATATAGATATACATTTTTAATTATTACCTATAGAAATGACATTAAATTGTAGGCTCCAAAATAATAAAAAAAAAACAAAGATTAAGAAAATTCTATTTATGTACATACCTGCATAACAATACTAATATTGTATTAAAATATCGTACATATAGTATATATGTAAATAGAAATATTGAAGTAATAGGTGCATATAAATAGTTTGAAAATAAACGGTTTACATTTCATCTGCACTACACTAAATTCAATATAAATGAATATAGTTATAACATAGAGAAAAAGAAACAATAACTATATAATTCTATAAAATAAAATAAAGTTTTTTTTTTATTTCTGATACATACTTAAATTAATTGTAAAATAAACCTTAGTAATTATATATAAATAAATATTCATATTCAAATATGAAAATCAATACGAACATAATTAGGAAATAGAACAAATATTGTATAATGTATTTAATAAAAGACAAAAATAAAAGAATTAATATTAGAAAGTATGAGTAATTACATTATAATTAACAAACAAACAACAAGTTTCCTAAAATTAACAACATTTGCAATTAGTATGTAATATATTAGTAAATTAATACAATACAAATTAATATAAAAATATTTTCTGCAATTTCTAGTCGCTGCAATATAATATTAACATATTTGTATTATTATTATTATATTATTATTATTATTATTATCATAATAATAGCAATATATTGTAAATTAAACACACATACACACACACACATACATACATATACCAGTTATTATAAAACTAAATTTCATTTCAAAATTAATTTAACCAAAAAAAAAAAAAAATGGAATATTAAGAAGAAAATATCAAAAATAATAATGAAATTATCAAATAAAAATTTTTACAAAATTTTCACACACCATAATGTAACACACAATGTAATTACAACGACAAAATATTGTATAACATTTATTCCAAAAAAAAAGGCAAAAAACATTTATTAAGAATTACAGTTATTCGACAAAAGAATATGTATACAATAAATTTACATATTTAGAAATGTATTTTGTTTTCTTTTCGTCTTTATTTCGTTCGTTTTTTGAATATCAAAATAATATTTGTAATTAGAAACTAAAATGAAAAAATAAAGAAAATGAATTCAAATAATAATAATAACAATAATCGCTACTTATTTATTTGACGATTCGAAATTGGAAAATTCTAACTATTCGCATGATGTGTGGCATGTGGCACCGTCCTGTTGAAACAACATGTCAGCAAAGTCCAGACTTCCACTTTGGGCAAAAAAAAGTTTGTAGCGCTTGCCATTCACAGTCACGTTCCTGCCTTCGAAAAAGTACGGTCGAATGATACCACCGGCCCAAAATCGACACCAAACAGTGTATTTTTCGTCATACATTGGCAATTCTTGCAATGTTTCTGGCTGCTCTTCACACAAAATACGGCAATTTTGATTGTTCGCGTATCCATTCAACCAGAAATGAGCTTCTTCGCTGAACACAATTTTCCGATAAAAAAGTGGATCTTCATCCAACTTTGCCAGCACTCATTCACCAAAAGTTAGCAGTTGTGGTAGGTCATGTGGCTTCAACAATACTGGCGGATACAGCTGCGATGTTTTCCTCTGTCCGCACTCTACGTATACGTTTTGGTAGTTTAATGTCCAATAATGTAAATTTGGTGCGAAATTTAGTCACAAGATGCCGAATCAGAAGACCAAACTGTTCATAAAATGGAAGAAGTTCACGATGCAATTTTTTAACCGAGCATGAATTCGGATAATAACATTCAATAATCTGCAAGCGATGTTCGTTTGTAAGTCGATTCATAGTTAAATTTTAGACCAAATTAAATTTTAGACATGTTCGACAGTAACATGTTACACGAAAACAGCTGAGCTGCCAAAGAGAAAATTGATAAAAAATCACCCTTACGTCAAACAACTAACCGATTTTATATTCTAGGTGAATTCAAAAGAGCGAAAGCCAAATGGAAATATTTAGTTTCTGTTTATATACAAATTTATTTAAAATTTACCTGTTAATTACTTCTCCAATATCGAATTCATATTGTAGTTCCCTTCTAAAGCGATTATGTAGGAGAGTGTATTACGTTTTTGAAGTTTGAAATATTACTTGAATTGACTTCGAATCACTTTATTACAAAAATCACAAATCAATTATCTCATCGGAAGCTTATGCGATATTGCAACTGGTTGTATACACGGTATTGTGCGCCAAACAACAGTATACTATTTTTAGCTTATATTTACAAATAATTTACACCACTGTCAAGTTAATTGAAAGGATAAATAACAAATTTTTGATATTAAAATATGTAGGCAGATACTAGCATTTGATGAACGATAATAAATGCTATAATAACTTACTTAAACGATTTATTAGTTTAAATATTCCATTGAAACGAACAAGATCAGATTCTGTGCTATAAAAAAAAAAATCGAGCATTATATATAAACTATCGTATAATTTTGATTATATTATACTGCAAGTGATATCTTAAACGTAAATAAGACAATATAAAAACCCATGCATCGCCAGGAACTGTCCAATGAGCCTATTGTTGATGTTATCACACAAATTATTGGCAATTTCGGTCGATGGCAACTACGTACGATCGTATTGATATTTTTATGTAAAATACCGTCGGCATGGTTTATGGCATGTGTCATTTACACGGCCCCAACACCACAAAAGGGAGATTATTATTGTAAACCTCACAACGGGCAACCATTGAACATTAGTGCTGATCAGCAATTGGAATGGATACGTCTGCCTCATCATACGATTACTGGCGATCAACGACATACTGATCGTAAATTTTCTGTTGACGCCTGCAATATATATGAAGAGCATTTGGAGCAAAATTTTGCGGCGCGCTATTCAAATTACACGAACCCATTCGCACAGCCAAATATCCTAGTAAATATTATACCATGTGAGAAATTCGAACATAATTCTGATTATGTTTCACTCGTAACACAATTTGATTTGGTATGCTCGCGTCAATTGTTGGTTTCTGCGACACAATCATTTCATGCGCTCGGTGCGGTTTTCGGTGGTCTTTTAGCTGTAAAGGCGTTAAAGCAGTTGAGAATTTTACATTTTCTCAAATCCATTCACCACTATTATATTTAATATTTTCAAAAAATTTTATAGTACAAGTCCTCGTCGTTTGATGTTGTTGGCGATGTTGTGTCAAATAATTTGTGGAAATTTAACGGGTTTGGTAAACACGTTCCAATTGCATGTCTACTTTCGTTGCTTGACTTCATTGTTTTGCACTATCGTGTACACTTCTGGGCAGGTTATTTGTAAGTGTGTTTGACCGTACCTATTAGATTGGTTAGAAAGTTCGTAGAGCGAAAATGAGAAAATAAGTTTAAACTTTAGAAAATCTAGCCCTAAAGCGATGTACGCTTTTTCGGCTACTAATTCATTCATTACCTTTTTAAACGACTTTGATCACATTGGCTCTTCGATACATCATATTGGTATTCAGAAAATCGAACGCGATATTGTTGATCTGAATTTGGGAAATTCGTCCATTTAAGATGGCTTTTCAAACACAATTCGTCTGTCACAGAAGCGTACAGAAGCGGGTGTTCCAATGGAATATATTGTAGTAGTCACTCTACGAACTTCTCAACCACCATTATCGATCATATACAGCTATTGTTAAGCTTTAAATTGTGTAACTTTCTAGTGGCTGATATAACCGAGGGACGAGCAAAAACAATTGTGACAACGTTATTTGAGCTTTTCTGGTCCATAGGTCTGATACTGCTGCCAGGTCTATCAATATTTTTTGATAGTTGGAGCTATCTTTATGTCACCATTTCTTCATCAGCTATAATTTTGGTATTTTTACACAGGTTCAATTAGTTACAGTGTAGATTTAAGTCGTATGCACCTGTATCTAACCTGCAAATTGAATATAAATATCTTACAGATGGATTGCAGATTCGCCACGTTGGTTACTCAGACACAATAAAATCGATAAAGCCTTGCAGACAATTTTGGAGTCAGCTGCCTTTAATAATCGTGAAATTCCCCTAAATCTAGAGGCGCAATTGAAAACATACGCCAAGGAGTTGCAAAGTACTCGACCATTAAGCTACTGGTCCATATGGGATGGCAAACTGGAAAAGAAATTTCTTTTTGCCATACATTGGACATGGGTTGGTGCTGCCATCTTATTTAATGTGATGCTCTTAATGATACGATCATTAGGTATGGAACACATACATGTTAATACGGTTTGCTTGGGTGAGTTCATGATATGATTGAAAATGGTAAAAATCTGCTTCATAATAATTTACGGCATACTAATGTGTGTATGGTCATTCTTTAGGATTCTCCGAAATGTTAGGCGTTCTCTTGGGACTGTTTTTTATCCTCTACACCAGACGTCGGTGGTTATGGACTGGTTACCTAATGATTGCAACTGCAATAGTGACGTATTTTATTTGGCTAGTACCCGGAACACGTATGTGCCACATATATAGTAGATTAGGCTGATTTTTAGCTCTACGCAAGACATTAAATTACTTAATTGGAAAAATTTTTATATATGGCTATAGTTTGCATAGGTTTTTCTTATGACCTTATTGCACCCACTTTCTCAATTACAATATTTTTATATAGTTGATAGCTCCGGACCAGTTTATTGTATACACTCTATTGCATTTATATATGTTCTAATAGATTTTAATTTCAGTTAAGGAGAATCGTCGTGTCGGCCTAGAGATGATATTTTGGATGCTACTCAAATTAGCCAATTCAGCATCCCTTTCAGTATTGACTACCTGTACTTGTGAATTGGTCAGCAGCGATAAACGATCCATACTTATGCTATCTGTCAACACATTCAGTCGCTGTTGGTTGTTAATTGCACCATTCATTTCGACATTAACCATCATTCATAAATTAATACCAATATCAATATTTGCCACCTTAGCACTGATAAATGGTATGCTTATGTGCTTTCTAAATCGAACATTCTGGAATAGTGAACAGCCACGTATTGAAAAGATTTTAACACCGAATACGTATCGTCGCAATTCGGCAATTGTATTGCTGCGCAGAAGTTCAACATGCTCAGAGTTGAGTAATTGTGGTGCTGGTGTTATTGGTGGTGGTGGTATTAATGTACACAATTTCTATCAGAATCCTATGAAAATTAGTATTTCCGATTTGTGGCAATTGGATTCACGTTGTCATACCATCGAAGAGTATGACAGTGCCGCAGTGTCTGCATGGAAAGAAACTAAACTTGTTTAAATGATGTCATTTTGTCAATGATATTATTGGTTGTCATGTGTATTGTAATTGCTTGTAAATCAATAAAATATGTAAGATATTTATATTCATATAAGTAAATTATAGATTAGGTCATACAATATTGGCTGACACCCTTTTGGGTCCCTAGTGATTACGTTATGTTATGCAATGGAATCTTATATTTCTTATGGAATTATGGAAAAACCCAAAAATTTGCTTTAAAACGAAGATGAGGCGCAATTTCCGTATTTAACATAAAGTTGCCCCAAGAAACAGCGTTTTTCTCAATTATTATACCATCATTTGGACAACGTGCAAGCTGTGGCAGGAGTACATTTACATTACTGCAACAGGGACATTCACGTTCAGTTTCGCTTCTGACAGCACACAATATTCATGGTGTCATATGTAATATGGCATGAAATTGTCTCGACTAATATTTGTGTACGTAGTATATAAAAAAATACGGTTTTAATAATTCAATTTAATAATTTCATTCAAATAAGACTAAAATTCTAAGTTACTTATTAATCATCATAGATTCTATGTTCCTTGATACTATGTTTCTGTTATTCTACTTTATTTTTAGTTTATCAAATACAGCAACCATTTCGATGTTATAACAAAATGGTGCTGCCATATTGTTGATACATACATTTGTGTAAATTAAATGCCCCTAATGTTATGCAAGATATTAATAATGAAAATTTTACGTGATACTATGATCGGAAAAATTATTTCTTGTAATACACACTTAATTTCAAATATAAATAAGTTAGTTATTAGTAATTTTTATAATAATAGTTATTATTTTATTATAATAATTTCTCCCTTAGAAAGGAAGAATAATAACTAGATAATAACATCCAAATAAAGTCGAAACCTTAAACAATTACAAACTTCACATATAAATAAGGACCTTATAGCGAGGTACGGGTATGGTGGTTTTGACAGATTAATAGTCGAGAAAAATGTACCGCAATATTTAACAGACTCAAAACTTATCTGCACAATTGCATTGAGAAGGTAAACAAAGCTGAACATATAGTTTTGACATCCCTGATTTTAATGTTGTTTTGAATAATTGCATTAATCAAGGAGCGATTAAATGGTAGAGCAGCACTATATTATACCTAAAACAGCTATACTTGAACAGTTTAAATTAGGGCTGTGCGATTAATTAATCGTTTGTTCAAAAATTTTGATTAATCAATATATTCAATTAATCAATTATTCAATTAATCAATATTTTAATTAATCGAATATGAAATTATTAGAATAATCATGATTTTGGATATTCAAAAATGGAAATTATTCGATTATTTAGAATTTTGATTAATCAGAATTAAATTATTCGAATAAAATGTTCAAAATATTTATATTTTTTCCAATAAAAAATAGACAGTTAGCTACAAATATGAGAATGCGTTTTAAATGTTGATTACCCAAGAAAATTTCAAAAGCAAAGAAAAAATAAAATTGAAAAATATTTTGAATAATCAAAATTCTGATTAATTGATTTAATTTCAATTTTGATTACTACGTAATTGTTGAATTGATTATTTTGATAAATCAAAATTTTTGAACAAACGATTAATCGCACAGCCCTAATTTCTATTCGTTGTAAAAATGTGTCTTATGTGAGTGTTTCATTTGCAGGAGAATTAATCGGTTAAATATTTAATTTATAAATTTAGTTAAATTTGCACCAAACCTACTATTATATAATATAATATGTAAATATTAACAATGATAACTTCATAGATATAGATCTGTGCTTATGTGTGTAAACACAAAGATAAATAAGACGTAATATTGAAAATTACATTTATCATTCACACAATCGCTCTCATAAACGACGCGACGTTATTTATCACACATGAAATAGAATACGACAAGTGACATTTACAATTGCTTTCTCACTTTCTGTTGAATTGTTGTTGTTTTCTTTTTTTTTTTGCAGTTTAATATACATAGAATAAAAGAAGTTATTTAGTAAATGCTTTTATTGCAACTCAATAATTGTCGGTCTGTGGTTCGTCCGTCCGTCCGTTCTACGGTAACAGTTCGTATACGTAACATAAGTGTATGTGTATTTGGTGTAAATTGACACTTTGACAATGTCAAGTTTATTGTGGTAGTTATCAATTATCATGCAGTCACATGTACATACTTATGAAGGTACATACATACGTTCATGCATATACTTTCATACATACACTAATGTTTTAAAACTGGATATATGTACATACATATAGATAGCTATTTACACTTCTTATTAGTAAAAATTTTATTGATTTCAAAAAGAAAATATTCTACTGGGGTGTGTTCTGAGAAGTTTCATTTTCCAATCAATATCGTTATCGTTAAAATGTTATGAGAATTTGCATATACGCTTATGTTTATGCACTTGTTGATGTACATGTATACCACCTTGATCAAAAATTTCCCGGAATAACCACCACAATATCAACAACAGATGTACCAACTTAACAAAATAAACAGAACTCAAATTGGAACGATGGGAGCGCCAAACGGTGCTTATTCCGGGAACTTTTTGATCAAGGTGGTATGTTTGTGTATGATATACTTATCCAACCAACTTATTGATTAAGCTCTATTACCATTAAAACATGCAAGATGGTTATTTAGACTTTTTGTTCAAAGAAGTTTAGGGATGCCGAGACAAACTATTTTATTTAAAATATTTTGCTATTACTATTGCTATTTAAGTAATTTTTGGAGAGCACTTTAAAGGAATATTCTCTGTTTTTATTAACTTAATTCCATAATCCATATATATGTACTTATTTTAAATAGGTTTTGCGGATATATAATGTATAACCAAAAATGTTAAATAGTAGATAATTTAAAATTAAATATTTTATACAAAAATAGCAAATATGATCTCCAGATTGTACTCCAGACATTTTTGATACAACTTCATACAAATCTCTGTAAAAAGTCTCATAATTTTAATGGGTGATCCCTTAACATACCAATTGAAGTACGTAATGTCCGATTTATTACCATTCCTTTGTAAACATTTTAATAATGCAATATATTATGATGATTACAACAACTTGTTCAAAGTACAATAGCTTCCAATGAAATATGTACAATGCCGCAAACATTCATAAACCAATATTCAAGACGTATCTATTTTTAACCATACTTGGGAGTGCCAATATAAGTTTTTGTAATATTTTTTTTTTTTTGTATAATAAGTATCGAAAATTATTAAAAATGTTTAAAAGTGTTTCTCGACTTTGTAATATTATTCATAATTAAAAATATACATAAAGGGCATACAAAAAGGATAAAACAAGGTAATTATCATTAAAATAAATGACCATATTTATATTAGTATATAGTCTGAAGAGTGGAATATTTTCGTAATCTCATATTTGGCTTATTAGATCATCAAAATTTATTCGAGCATACAAACAAAATATATGTAGATATTGAAATAAATTAATTTTTTGGTGAAATACTTCCATTCAATTTGATGGAAATTTCTGCATTCAAATGTAAAATACGTAACACACACACACATACGAGTATGTGAACATACTTACATATATAAGTAAGGTGTAGACGAGCAGTGCATGCATTTTGAATTGTGAACATTAAAAGCACCTATATGTATAGTATAGTGCGTTGCTCAAAATATGTTGCATTAAGTGTAATTATCAAAAACGAACAGCAGCTAAGCAAAAACAAAAGCATAATTATAAAAACAGGAAGAAAAAACAAGGATCCATGTGTAAGTTATTCTCTTCGTATAATCTAATACGAAAATTATATAATTAATTGAAATAAAAGTGGTTGAAGTTCAGATTTTGAATTAAAAAATGTAATATTACTCACGTAAACTTTTAACTGATCATAAATTAAGAGAAAAATGAAGTGAAATGTAAGCGCACCAAAAATGAAACATTGACATTTAAGGGTTAATACATAAATAACTCTGTGTCACAGCTAAAATTGGACTCAATCAGCTTCACATATATATTTCTAGAATATCAAGATTGTTTTGTATAAAATGTGAAAATCTGTGGAAATAAGATTGTATCATACTAGCACCTGATCTTAAAAAAAACTTTACTAATTTGACATCACTTGGGGGTCAGAAAAATTAAAATTGTGTAAAATTCCAAGATAAATATTATAATTGTTATTATCATATAACAAATTGTGGGCCTTTCCTTTTGAAATTTCCTGCCCATAAAATTTTTTCTAACAAGTGCAAAGATGCCCTCAAAGGTTAGATAAAATATATTGTTCGTTAGCAAAATATGTTCTAAGGAAGATTTTGATGAACAGAATAACATCTGATGCAAAAATAACAACGATTTCTGATGTCTTATTATACCAATAAGAGAGAAAGAGCGAGAGAGAGAAAGAGAGAGAAATGGCGAATTCACAATGCTGAGTAGCATCCAAAAATGGTAGTACTTATGTACATAAGTCTATAGCAATTGACATTTTCACCCCACTGACTGCACCCTCCGCATCTATAGTAGTTACATAATTATCGACTAAAGGCAAAGGCGACAGTAGTCCATCGGCCATATATTTTTTTTTTTTTTCAGTGTAAAAGGAACGTTTATGAATGTTTATGTTGTTTTTAAACTTTAAAAAATTATTTTTTTTGCATTTGTTCTTATTTTTTGTTGCATTTTTTGAGAGATCATTGGTAATTATTAAATTATAATATTTAAAAATATGTTTTATGAATTAATCATGATTTTCGAATTTGTATGCGGACACTGCAAAATACATGAGTATAACATTTCGGTAACATTCGTCATAGTCGTATAATATTTTTCATTATTTTTCATTAAATTAAATCATGATAAACATTTATTCTTCACCATGTGTGTCACGAGTATTTTTTCAATAAGATCGCGAACAGGAGACACAATTAATACACAGTAAGGTGGTATGGAGATTTAGTATGGAGATTTTTTTATTGGAATGGAATACCAATTAAAAGTCGTATAATATTTTTCATTAAATTAAATCATGATAAACATTTGTTCTTCGCCATGTGTGTCACGAGTATTTTTTCAATAAGAAGAAGAAACCTCCATACCACAGGAAGGTGATATGGAGGTTTGGTATGGAGATTTTTTTATTGGAATGGCATTGCAATGAAAAGTTGTCTTTATATGAGCGTCAGTAAATCTTACAAAATATTGTATTTTCTTTTTTCGACAATGTTTTAAGGTGCACTTCAATGTAAAGCGTGGTCCATTTCGAGGTTCCCTACTTTTTAAAAGAAAAAAACACAGAAAATTCAAATTGAATGGGGAATGTTTATTATCATTTGAAAGAACATTCTTTGGCATTTATTTTTTGAAGATTATGTCTTTCAAATATTTGCCGCGGCTACGTCTCAGATGGTCCATCCGTTGAGTCCAATTTTCGATGATTTGTTCTTGCAAAAACTGTATTTTGTACGCTTTCAATTTAAGATGAGAATTTAATAAGAGAATATGATTCGTGTACATCTTTATCCCAGCATGTGCTCATACTTACTAACCTACACACACACACACACACACACACACACACAAATAATGATGATTACATTAACTAAAATAAAGATTTCGTTATTTCGTAACAATTTTTGATACCTTTCTATAGGTATGCCCAAACCTATAATGTTTGATGTATCAATATAATTAAATGCTATAGATTTTGGGTAGCAGAGTCTGAATCCATGATCGAATTTCCAACATCATCTTTAGGTGTCTTTCTAACCTTACAACCATTTGAAATCTGACCGCGAATTCGAATCCAGAACTGCTCTGGATCAGCTTGTACATTTTTGAGGAGCTGTGTAATGTTTGCCCAAAATACTTTCCCAAAATACCCATCTGTTTTATATTATAAATACTAATATTGTTTATATTTTGATTAGGAGTTTTAAATAGAAAATATGTACAAGAGAACCACTTTACCAGACCAACAACAATGGTCCGTTTTTAGTACTTGTTAAATATTTATGCTATTTACAAAAAACTATCAAAAGTAGATTCCTAATTTGTTGTGGTATGCTTTAGGGGACAGTCATATATTTCAGAATCACCCATTGGTTTGGGTGTTGTCACATAAAAAACTTGCTCTGCAGATGACAATACAAAAGTAGGACCACGATTACCGACATTAGGATAATATTTAATAATTTCACACTAGTTACTGATTTATTGTAAATAGTTTGTTTATATATTTACATACGAAATTTATCAGAAGCAAGTATTCCAAGTTGGAGCTCAATTTTGATATGAACACGTGCCAATCGTATTAATGCATAGCATTGTCACCATCATTGCTTAGAAATTCATTAAACAAATTGCTCTCATTGTACATAAATATCCGTATATAACTACAAACATCGAAAGAGGGTAGCGAGCTTCAATCGAATCATTGTATATTATTATATGTGCATGTTTTTGTTTGTGTACTACGTCACTCGTACGCATCGCAAGTTATTCATCAACAGACCAGCCCGTACTTACATGTATTAGTCTCTTGCCTGCCAGTAAAACCGCAATCATTTCAAATACAGGCAGTATTAATTCAATATAAACTTGTGATCGGATCGCGTCAGTTTCGAATCGGCTGGCAATCAGCAAAGATGACTTTGAATTAACGGTACAAAAGTAGCAATCTATGTAAATGTGAATTAAAACGATAAAGGTGGAGTGTAAGAAAGAACTAAAAATAAATTTATTGTAAATAAAACAAATGAGACACAATTAATGTAAAATTAATTGCATTTATGTATGGGAATGTGTGAGTGTGTACGAGTTATGGTGCACTTCATGTAATTGTCATTTTTTTTTTTTTTCATTTTTAAATAATTCATTAAGTCCGCACCATTTCTTTCGGACTAAATTATCGATTAATAATTGAATTTATTATTTCTTAAAGTACATATAGGCAAGTAATACACACAGTTACATGTACTTCTATGTATGTTTGCAGAAAAATATTATCAATTATATATAAACATTTCTTTTTTTTTAACTTATTCCATAGTGGACATCTCAAATTACATTTCCTTATTGTCGTAGAAGTTTCAAGTGCACTTCCCAGCGCGAATATGTAGCGGGCGTAGTTAGGGGAAAGTGAATGTTTAATTCGACGATTTATTTAACGAATATTACATTATTTTTAATACCGCGATATCATAGACAAACAAAGTCATGTTTTTCACTTTAATCAATAATATCAAAATCAATTACAGAAATAATACAATAAATTCGAAATTATACTTTATCCAGTGCTGTATAAACTGTTTTTTTTTTTTTTAAATATACACAAATCTATACATATAAACTAGAAGAGTATAGAAAAAAACGAAAAATTAACTTAAATAAACAGTTAACATTTTTAGTTTAAAAAAAAACACTTAAATTTAATCAAAAACTTATACTAACCCTAGGTTCTTTCTGATCCAAGGGTCCAAGGAACAGGATTGATAATGGGCATAATCGGTTAGCTACCAGGCACACACGGAGCAATTGAAAAGGCTAACGTGGAATTTTTTAAAATGTGTAACTTACTATAACTGACTTAATACATCATTAATGTCATACTGCCTAATAATGAAATTCCCGCTCTTTAGAGTAGCTTCCTTACAAGTGGCTGAATTTCTTTTAATTTTAGACCACAGTAACTTTGACAGTATTTTATCTCATACCAAAGTATATTAACAGAGGTAAAGCAATTGTAAAAAATTCCTCTTGGCTGCGCCATATAATGTCAACAACTGTCTTCTTATAGTCTCAAACTAGTGTGTATGTGTCTCCCACAAGGATATATTCCCAACTGTACTTTACACGCGAATATAGAAAGCTATAGGACTAAAGCTCTTTATATACAATGTCTTTTTTAAAGTGTTAGTCAATTTGAACATGAGCGCTATCGGGTGAAAACCACTCCTACTGTTAAGAATACAAAAATTGAATTTTTTGTTTGGAAATTGGAAAATATTTAATCACCATGGGGAATACATTTGTAAGATGGTGCTTACATTAAGGTTAATCGTAGAATCGTTACCATTGGTACTTTTTCACACAGTATTACCAATACAATTTTATTTGTATTGGTAAAATTTATTAAAAGACCAAGATATTTAAATGAAAATCTGAGGAAATCTTTTTTTCTCTCCATTTTTAAATTTAACATACATGAAAGTGTTATATTAAATTTTATGCTCTCAAAAAATTCTGTCAGCAATTTCCGTTCAAAAGCAAGGAATCCTAAGTAAACATATTAAGTATGCGTAGGACATTGCAGTAGATGTATTTGCTTTTACTCTTACTTATGTGGCCATTACAACCGAAAATCGATTTAGGCCGAATCTAGTATGCCTAGCCAGCCAGCTCTTTCCTTTGCTAGTTGGCCCCAGTTAGAAATTTCAAGCGCTGACAAGTTTTCTAGTACTTGATCTTTCCACCGGAGGTTAAGTCTTACTCTTATGTGTCGTCCACGAGTGGGTTCTTACCTTCTTACACATTCTTAGCCGGAGCGTGTTCTTCCATTCCCTCGACATGACCTAGCCAGCGCAGCCGCTGAATTTTAATGCGGTTTGCTATGTTGGTAAATAATAGTAAAAAAAATAAAAAATAAAATAAATATGTGGCACTTTGGAATGTGGAATTTTAATGCGGTTTACTATGTTGGTAAATAATAGTAAATAAATGTCAAAAATAAAATAAATATGTGGCACTTTAAAGCCCCAAAGGGCTCATTGGCCGAACGTTTCTTCCATTGCTGTAGTGCGTCTTAAATTTGGACAGTATTAGAAGGGACCTACTTATTTTAGCCGGTTCCGAACGACAGGACACTTGTGACATCACTTTTTCTGAGCTCTGTCACAGAGTTCTTTTAGAAGCTTTTTCATGGCAAGTTGTTACTGTCGGAAGAATTGCCAATTGCTTGCCGACAGGTGGGTACCATTCGAAAGAAAAATCTTATCGATATTAAATTTGTTATGCATCAGCCGGGGATTGAACCATGACCTACAGATCAGAAGGCGTACACACTAACCACTGAGCTACGGCACCCTTATGTATGTATGTATTCTTATGATATCTAAATCATCATCATCATTTGGCGCTACAGCATTGTGAGCTTTGGCCTGCTGAACAATATGCCTCCATGTTACTCGGTCTTTTGTCGTCTCTTTTCAGTTTTCCACTTGGAGTTTCTTTAAGTCTTCGTTTACTTCGTCCTTCCATCTTGATCTTGATCTTGATCTTCCTCTTGCTTTGTTGGTGAACGACTTCGCATCTAATATTTTTCTTTGAGATCTTGAATCGTCTATTTTTGTTACATGGCCAATCTATCTTATGAGTTGTGATTTGATAAATCGCATCTCGTTTTCGTCTTGAATTAGCTGATCAAGCTCGTCGTTCCTCCTTATTCTCCATTCGTCAGGTCCAATTTTAATTGCGCCGAAGATTTTTCGGAGAATTTTTCTTTCGAAGATCATCAGTTTTGTTTTATATTTCTCGCTCACAGCTCTATAGCACAAGACTGGTCGTACCACTGTCTTATACAGTGCCAGTTTGCAGTTTTGAAGAGTCTTATGAGTGATCTAAATATTTATTTGAAATTATTTGAGTTAATTTTTACAATGAGTTCATTATCTGAAATAACATTTAAAAAAAAAATTATATTAAATATAAAATATTTAATATTAAAAAGAAATAAAATCATTATCTCAAAAAATGAAATATTATTTCAACTAAAAATTTTCATGATTCTTTCATAATTATTTTAAAATAAACTATTATCTCATTTTGAAGTAGCAAGTTACTTGAAATAAAATATTACATCAGATAGAAATTCGTTTACTTCAAGTTCAATTTTTTTGTCCCTATTAAACGGTGAAATATGGTTTTATCTTCAAAATTAAAATACGATATGCATCGATACAAATAATTTAAAGGTTTATCAAACATCTTAAGTTATAATAGCCTTTAGTAATATCAACTGCGTGTTGATAAAATTAGAACACAATGTAGGTAGTACTAATGGAGCTCTGAACAAATAGCTAATGGCTGTTATTTTATTTTTTTTGTAATTGTTATTATGAATATTTATTATTGCACATGCCTATAAGAAACCTTCTACAACAATGAAACCACAAAATGTTCCCTTTCATAATGAAAATTACATCGATTCAATGAATAAACGTAATTAGGTAGTACAAATTTAAATTAAAGAAAATGTTCATTTATCTGAATGCATTATATAAAATATATCGATGTAATGGAATAGAATTAATAACACAGGTGCTTGCAGATTTTTTGTGTTTCATTAATTAATTTTTTATTTATAGGTATAAAAGTTTTTTTATTGCTAAATCAATTTTAATATTTATATTTACATATTTTCTAAGTAGAGTTCATATAACTCAATATGTGTCAATAAGTAAGAGCAGTACCTAACATAAAAAAGTGCATTTCATGCAAATTGTTGCTCAACCTTGTTTCAAATAACATCTATGTATATAAAAATAACTGAACACAGTGGCGTAGCCAGGATTTTTTGACGCCAGTACGATATACAATATATAAATAAAATAATGTTTTAATCAAAGATTTCAAAAATACCATATTAAGCTTTATTGGAAAAGAATGCTCTACTATTGCAGTTTTATAAATTTTTTTAATCATTATTAATATAGATTCGTCGTTATTTAGTGTAGGCTGGTGCTCCTCGACTTCAAATTCTATTTTGATTTCTTCCAGTTCGACTATTTCCTGTTAAATGATATCTCGTTCATCAAAATAATTACTCGGATAGAATTACGATGCGACAATTAAATTTTCTTAATCGGACAAAATGTTTTCAATCTCCGGACCTAGATCTTCTGCAAATTGGTAGTAATTTATTTAAAAACAGATTTGTACCTGCTGAACTGGTTACTGAGTTAGTGTTTTAATAATCGGATAATCACTTTATTTCTGGACATTATAGATTTACATTAATCAATCGGTCAAGGGGAAGAAGCGTATGTCCCCCTAATAGAATCCTGGCTACGCCACTGACTGATCGTATTTAAGTAAATCAAATTAGCTACTTATAAATTCTTATAAAAACATAGAGGAAAGAAAAACGGAAATAATATAGACTATAATATCTAAATACAGTAGGTAGGTATACAGGGTAGTGTGCACAAGCCTAAGGTATACATGCTTGAACATTTTTCCCACCAAAATAGTTTAACGATATTAAAAAGAAAAATCTCCTTACAGTCGGCTGGGGCCGACCAAACTATACCCTGCATATGTAGATTTATATATAAAAAGTTTACTCGAATATCCAACTTTTCTTTTATTTCCACTTTCGAGAAATAATTTTTGCATATACTACTAATTTACACCCGAAATATGGTTGACTTTGACGAAGTAAAAGGATTTTAAGATAATTCCGAGGCTTAGTATGGGAGCTATATAAAAAGTGGGCGTGGCTTACCGCTTTCTAGTAAATCCAATTAATTTTTCCACACCTTAAATTTGGTGTCCTACGTTGAATAGTTTCTAAGTTATGGTGGTTAACATTTTTGTTTAATTTCCTCAACTTTGTATGGGAGCCCCAATAAGAAGTGGGCGTGGTACGCTGATTTTTTGCCAGATTATTTCCGACTACCATATTAACCTAAGTGTTAATTATGATTGTTCTAGACAGAAGGATGCAGAAGTTACAGCTGTTTCAATTTAAAATTTGTATGGGGGCTACGATAAACAGTTGGCGTGGTGCGTCCATTTCCTGTGAGTTTAATTGCTTGTACAATACTAATCCATACCTTAAATCTCGTTGTCCTAGGCTAAATGGTTTGTAAGCTATGGAGCTTACAATTTTAGTTTAATTCCCTCGACTTTGTATGGGAGACCCATGAAGGAGTAGGCCTGGCACACTGATTTTCTGCCAGATTATTTCCGAATATGATATTAATTTAAGTGTCAATTATAGTTATTCTAGACACAAGATTGCCGAAGTTACAGCTGTTTCAATTTAAAAGAAGTACATACACTTTGTATAAGAGCTACGCTAAAAAGTAGGCGTGGCTCAACCACTTTTGGCGAGGTTATATAGTAGTATAATATAAGTCTATGTGCCAAATATTGTTGTCCCAAGTGGTATATTATGTGAGTTATAGCAAGTTAAAGATTTTGAAAATTTCGAGGTTAGTCGCTTTGAATGCTTGGTGTGGGCGTGGTTATTGACCGATCATGCCCAATATCAATCCCCTCCGTACCCTTGGATCATAGGTTACTTGTGCCAAATTTCATCGAAATAGCTCAATATTTACTCAAGTTATCGTGCGAACCAGCCAGGTGACAGACAGACGGACGGACGGACGGACGGACGGACGGACGGACGGACGGACGGACATCGTTAAATCGAAAATTTAATCGACGCTGATCACGAATATATATCTATGTCTATATCTCCGGAGATTCCTTCACGGACGGACGGACGGACGGACGGACGGACGGACGGACGGACATCGTTAAATCGAAAATTTAATCGACGCTGATCACGAATATATATCTATGTTTATATCTCCGGAGATTCCTTCAAGTGGACACAAACATCTGACCGAAATGAATATACCATGCATATTGCATTATGCAGGGTATAAAAATAATAGGTACATATAAAAATAACAATATAAAAGTCATTACCATATTTTCATTCAGGACTATATAATAGTAATAATAATTTGTCATTAGTTTAATTTCATGTTCAAGTTAAAAATAATTTTGAATCTTATTCATTTTTTCGCTTTAATTGGTGACAAATTAGGCCCTGCTTTTAGTTAAAAATCGCCATAATATTTTTTCGGTAAATTGGATCGTTCTAAAATATATTGGCCCGTTAGAAGTTAGAATCAACTTATATGACATATTTCCTATACAAAAATCTGTCAAAATGCGGTCTCTAACTTTAAGATGATCGAAAATTTGACTATAATATTGGTATTGGTGTTCCCAGAGCACTTTCCTGTAATAGTTGTGCAGGTTCTAATGTGATATCAGTAAAAAGTTTTGATTTTGCGAACAAAAGTAATCGTTCCAAATTTTCGGTTTATACTTTTTATACCCTGCACAAGTGTAAGGGTGAATTCGTTCTTGGTCAGCCCTGCCTAAATTCAAAGATTTTCATCAGAATGATATCTTTCAAAATGTTTAGATATTTCAAAGCACACGCAACGTTTCATCGCTTTCATTTTGAATCGAGCACGCGGTTCGAGGCTGTCCAGAACTTGGCAAATCATGGGAAAATAGGAAAATACGACTGTCAAACTCTTCGAACTATGAATTTAGCATTCAATAATTAATATACGATATCGGATCGTGTAAGATTCTGTGATTAAACTCAATTGTTTGAAAATATCTTGTGTCAAAAATGACACCCATTGGTCAATAATTGCAGATTTTATTTAAAAATTCACGTAGTTTCCGAAAATTGCTTTTTTTGTCATACTATTCTTTGACAAGCAATTTGTCATTCATTTGTCATTTGTCATTGTTGTAGTTTAGTAAAAGCGAAGTCACAGTGCTTCTCGCGTTCGAAGCTACATATTTAATATAAATTTGTCAATTCTAATACTGGTCTACGGGTCTTTTTTATATGGAGTACATTCCGTTGGACGAAAATATAGAAAAATTCCCAACAGTTTTTCAGTTATTGGCCTTCATGTGTCATATGTTTCCCAAAATATTGTCTCAACGTGTTAATTCAGGTTTTAAAATGTTTGCGCGTGTAAAAAACAATACCATGATGTTATTAGTAGTGGCAGCACTTTGCGCTTGAATGAAAAAATGTTCAATAAAAATGTTTCGTGAGCGAAGAAAAATTAACGTGTATGATCTACCCTTACCAATAGATCCTAGTTGCTACGCCGCTGTTATAATACACTTGAAAGGAGCAAAAGAAATGTCTGCGTTCAAGATTACAAACAGGAGGAAGAAGTCCTGTACACATTTTTTTTTATATTTATAATTTTAACGTAAGTATTATTCTATTTTACAACACTGTATAACAAAGATCATGATTTGTTTTTCGAATCGATTTAGTATATGTCACGACAAAAAAAAAACCCAATTCAATTGTCGATATCTATTGGACATAACCTTAATATATGTATATGATTATCAGTTAATTATTCTATTATGTGTAATTGTGAGAAATTGGCTATATTTAAAAATATAATTATTATCTAGTCGACAAATAAAGGTGAGATTTCTAGTTATTATTAGATATATAATTATTTATTAAAATAAACAGATACAATTATTAAACTTATTATTCAAACATTTTTATTAGATATGTACATAATATATATGTATGTACATATCTAGGTACTTACATAAATTGTATTGCGTGCTATGCTCATTCTCTCCCATTATATTGATATGATCCTACTTATGATGTGAATATCATGGTACGTATATCAACATGATACGCCAGCTTTTCTCAAAATTTTTTTTTTTTTTTTGCTATTAATTTCAATTGAAGCTTACCAGTGGCGTAGCCAAAAGGTATCAGGGGATAGATCTCCCCTTGGCCGATGAGCTTGTCAAAATAGAATAATAATAATATATAGAGATTTAAAAATCATTCATTAAAAACTCATATTTATACGTCTTTTTCATCATGTCTCCCTCTTGCTAAAATCATGGCTACGCCACCGAAGCTTACTCAAGTCATCGTTAATTGGTATTATACGATATCTGTGGTAATAAGGCATAACTACATAAGTGTGTTTTTCGTTAACGAAGTACAAAGTCCATTGTGTGAGTTTGATTCTTTTCTATATTGAAAAGCAATCTTTTGTTTATATCTTGCTTGCAGTAGAAAGGCTTGTTGCTTGATTCAAAAGTTTGACTCAGTAGTACAAAAATGATATTAACATTTTCCTACTACAGTATTTTGCTAACTTGAAAATCGAAATTCAGATAAATTGTTGTTTTTTTATTTTTTATTTTAAGATATACAAAAGCATAGCAAAACATGTTTTGTCAAATATTTACTTTGTTAATTTGGAAGAACAACATAAGTGAATCGATTAAATAAATAAATATGTGGCTCTTATAAGCCCCGAAGGGCTCTTTAGCCGAGCTTCTCTTCAATTACTGTTGAGTGTGTTAAATTTTGGACAGATAAGAAGGGACCTACTTATTTTAGCCGGTTCCGATCGGCATAACTCTTGCTGAGCTTTGCCACAGAATTCTATTATAAGCTTTTCCATGGCAAATTGTTACTACAAGAAGAATTGTGAATTGATTACAAAAAAAGAATGATATCCGACATCGTCCAATTTCAAAAAATAAAGTTTTTTATTAATCATCAGTATTTTTTTTTTTAAGACAGCTCTGTTATTTTGTAAAAAAAAATACATTTTTCTGCAAATATATTGAATAATTTGTTATAGATTGATTCATTATACAACATATGAATATTATTGTATCTATAAATTAACCGAATGCCAGACGAAGCGATATATGTATTCACAATTCAATTAAAGATGCAATACTTTTTACATAAAAATATACATTATATCGGGGTAGTCAGTAGTAAAAACAAGTAGAGTACCTTAAAAAATTCTTCGGAAGGTCTACAATTGCAAGACTTGATTTTTTCTAAGCGTATTTGAATAGCGTGATTTAAAAAAAAACATAGAAACTCCTTTTGAAATTTGAACATTTATCGCGATCCACCCTAATGTATATGTGTGTGGGCAATTGTAAGTAAGTTCAGCGAATGTATTCTCTCCCGTACTTTCTTCATATAGTAATATGAAAAGAGCGTAAGTTCTACAAACAGCAATAGATCTCTGTGTTACTCTCCCAATAGTACTTAATATGAAAAATTACGCAAATACTTGAGTACTTTCAATGACTCGTAAGTATTGCGTTTGAATTATAGTTAGTACTTGCCTATTAGTATTAGTAGTTACTTGGTTTTGTTATACCGTAGTAAACGTTCAGTTAGACAAACGAAATTTTTTTTTACAAATACATATGTGTATTAAAAATGCGAGATTTTGGGCGTTTATTGTGAAAGAATGGACAAGTATTGTCCATCGGTTGCCACTATTTTTTCCGCATATTTTAGGCAACGCAAGAATTCCTCGTCTTTTACAGCTAACCATGAATCAATCCAATTTTTGATTTCTTCGTAAGTGTTATTGTAACGGATCCATTTTTTACCACCAGTTACGTTATGATGAAGGAAATCCTTTCTTTTATGCGGTTGAAGCAGCTCTGAGGTCTCTTTATCTTCCATGTCAAATCACCATTCCTAAACCACACAAACCACCACTTGTAGGTCAAAATCGATGAAACATATTCAGGATAAGCTTCGCTGACCAATCAATTGTATTGTAGAAATAAAATACCTCCTGCAAATTTTGTCTATTTGGCACGTAAATTGACATACTGAGAGCAAAAAAATCTATGTTGTTTACACTTCAACCAAATTATAGCTAATGAAAAGTGAAGCTATTAAATGTTGCTTTAATGGGAATACCTATATAGTTACAATGTTGTAAGATGTATATAGCATTAGATCCGCCATCTGTTGTACATCCTCTATTCGTCTAAAAGAACGAAAAATAACTTGAATGGCCCAATTACGAACGCCAAATCAATTTAGCTGTATTCCAATGGTAATACGAATATGATGTCACAGTTGCAGGAAACTCAACTAGGATATTTATTTGGGACAAGCAAAGAAACCAAATTAAACATATAAAAATATATTTTCAATCAATTCAGTGAACTTTTGGCAAGACTGTGAGTACGTTTCTAGACATTTAGAAATGCATTAAAAAACTTAATACCTTATACAAGCGGAATAAAAATGTATTTTAGTTCATGAAATTTAAGCTTATTCGCAAAAGTTTTCCTCGAAATTAATCACATTAATCCTCTTCTTAGGTCAATCGGAATACAACTAAATAACAATAATCACAAGCAGTACTAAAGTCGAAAATGATTCAAAACTTAGAAAATAGCACACCTTCGCCACTGCGAATGTCACAGCGAAATTTGCCGCACCATTACAATACTGCATTCAATGCTGCTAATAACAATAAAAAAACACCACCAAATACACCAATCACACCAACAGCACCTACATGCAACAATATTTTATCGAAATCATCATCACCACAAACAGATGTTATCGGCAATATCGTGGGTGATTTTGGTATTTGGCAATTACGTACCATACTCATAATTTTTCTATGTAAAATACCGGCCTCATGGTTTATGGCTTGCATCATTTTTACAGCACCTGAATTATATCCAAGTATCGATTTCGAATGTGACGTCACAAACGGATCAAATATGAATCAAACAGTCACATCAGATCAATGTTATGTGATCGATGCAAATGTAAGTATCCCGGAGGAACAACGACGACGGAACGAATGCACCAGTTTTCAATATAATTTTGAATTTCAATCGTTAATCATGCAATTTGATCTGGTCTGTTGGCGAAGTGTGCTTGTTGCATGGACCCAGTACTGGCATTTGTTTGGTGTACTTGTGGGCGGAGTGATTGGTACAAAAATGATGCTTCGGTGAGTTCATTCGTTCTCGTTTCCATATTTTCTAATTCAGTCAATTTCTAACGCGTCACACAGTATTAGTCCACGCAATGTTTATTTCATTGGCATGGTTGTACAATTGGTTTGTGGCTGTGCTACCGGTTATGCACGTGATTTCAGCTTGCATTGCGCTTTTCGCTGTCTCTCAGCTGTATGTTGTGCCATTATGTTTACTGCTGGTCAGGCTATATGTAGGTATATATACATATTTCCATTTATTGCAATAATTTAATTAATACCTCTCTCCCTCTCTCTCCCTCTCTCAACAATATCCTCAGTTGTTGATATAACAGCTGGTGCATATCGCATTGGTGCAATCATCCTTTACGATACATTTTGGTCAATCGGTGTTATTTTATTACCAGGCCTCTCATCGTTCTTTAATCATTGGACACATATTTACCTGGGTATTACGTTTCCCACGATTTTGCTCGTTTTCTTACTGCAATGGACACCCGAATCTCCTCGTTGGTTATTGAAAAATGGCGCTGAGAATGATGTGCAGCGCGTTCAGGAGATCATACGAGAAGCAGCTGAAATAAATGATCGTACATTTAAGATACCATCTGATTTTCGGCAACAATTAGAAGAATTGCGTGAATCGCTGCGTTCACAGCCACCTCCACCTAGTTGGCTTCAGCTATGGCAAGGTCAACGTGCTGTAACACACATGATTGTCACCCATTTGGCCTTAGCTGCATTCATCATCAATTTTATGGGCATGTTGCTGAATATCCGAAGTTTTGGAAGAGCTTATCTCGTACCCAACACAATTGCAATGGGTAAGTTTTCAATTATGAACGTATTTATCGAGATGAATGTATGTAGATATGAGGGCGGTCCCAGAACTACCCGACCTAACAAAGAAAAGAGAACAAATTTGGGAAATTTTTTCTTTACTTTTCAACATAATCTCCTTTTAGTTCTATACGCTTTTCCCAGCGACATTCTATAGCTTCGATACCCTGTTTATAGTATGAACTGTCTAGCTCATTAAAATAGCAAATGCGGCATTTTTTCCTTAATTTCATCACTTAAACGCTGCAACAAATTAGCATAATACTCGCCGTTGATTGTTTCTCCTTTTTGAAGATAATCAATAAAAATTACCTCACGTGCATTCCAAAAACAGACGGCATAACCTTGCCTGCAGATTGAACTGTCTTCGCCTTCTTTGGACACGATTCTCTCCTTTCAGTCCACTGTTTTGACAGCTCCTTTGTCTCAGGTGTGAAGTGGTGGACCCATGTCTCATCCATGGTTACGAATCGACGCAAAAACTCGGCTTTATTACTGTGAAACATCGCCAAACACTATAGAAATATCTTCACGACGTTGTTTTTGTTCTATTGTGAGCAAACGCGGCACCCATCATGCACACATCTTTTTCATCTACAAATTTTCGGTCAATTTCACCTAGCTCACGCACCTTCAGCCGGCGATCATCCAATACCATTTTATGGATTTTCTTAAACGTTTCTGGCGTAGCCACCTCAATTGGTCGACCACTACGGTGTTCCTATTGGCAGCTCGTACGACCTCGTTTAAATTTTGCCACCCAATTTATGGTCATAAACGAAGCAGCAGACTACTCCCCCAGATTACAATCTAATTTGGCTTTAATATTCGTTGGACTGAGACCATTCAAATGAAAGTATTGAATTACATAACGGTGACCAATTTTTTCCATGTTTACAAATTCACTGAGGTCGTTAACTTTCGATGGCTACAAAAAAAAAAGAATATTAAACAACGTGGCGCGTTAAAGCACATGTTTTGTAAGGTTGCCACTTTTCACCAAAGTAATTTTTTTCAAACTACTGCCGCCATCTATATGTCAGGTCGGGTAGTTCTGGGACCGTATTCGTAAATGTACATTAGAGTGGTTCTTAATTCTAAATCCGTATTATCACAAGTGATTATCAAATTAAAATTGCCTAAAAGCTACAATAAGAACCATTCTAAGGTACAAAAGCATATAATGAGATTCCTTAATCAATGACCATCACCTTCTTACTTCCTTTTTATTTAATAAGCAATATACTGGTTTCTTGGTAAGTGAATTCAAATATCCTATATGTTAGTTGTAAAGAAGCCAGAATTTTGGGTAAGGTGGAATATGGTGAACAATATTCGAAATGTCAACCAAATTCGATCTTCTTAGTGTAATAAACATTTTTATCGATAACAATTAAGCCGTATGACAGAGGGTTACCACCATCGCCGTTGATTAAAACAAAAGTAAATTAAAATTGTAAATTGTTAAATTGTACAATTTAAAGAATTCGGAACTATGTGTCAAGTTTTGATAAGTGGTCCAATATTGGTGCGCTGATAAGCTTTTATTCTTTTAACCATTGTTAATGGTGAAACGGTATAGCGCATCCACTAGACATCAAAACGGTCCCTTCTAACCTAAATGTGTCCTCACATAGAATAGACGGAATTGTAATAAAATTCTAAATGAATTGGAATCACTTGCCTGAGTGCCTGGGGAAATTCATATCTATCCTCTTAGAAAGACTTGAAAAACGCATTATCCCAATGTTGCGCCGTTTTTTATATCGGTTCCAGTGACAGGTTTAAGCGTCTTGAAAAAGGTATCAAAAATTTGGTTTCTGTTAACCAACTCGACTAAATTGATCATAGTTCCTCAATCGAATTTTTTTGTAAATATCACAGTGATGCATTTGAAAATATATGTTGATCTAGAAAACTAGTGAATTATTAGACGAGCAATATTTTAGGGACCGCCTGTTTTCCATTTTAATTCTAAAGAATATCTCCGAATAAGTGAAAAGCATTGCTTCGGTAACGTGATTGGGTTGAACCAGATTGTATTTTAGTCAATTTTATGTACAACAAATGCTGTAAATACTTATAGCTCCTTGTGTGATCTGTGCTTAATATAATCATTATTTCTGATATATCAATAGACGTAATTTACAATGTCTCTCTCGGTATTACAGGCTTCAGTGAAATAATCGGCTGCTTCCTTGCACTCCATCTAGCTATTAGGCATAATAAATGGAAATGGCAATGGGCTGGTGGTTTCAATATAATAGCTGGTATAATCGGTCTACTCGGTTGGACATTTACCGCTGCCGATTCAAGTAAGTATAAGTGGCATTAAATGTACAGAATTCTTTTATCATTTAGTAAACTACTGTAATTTCACTGGCCATATTTAATTACTTCAACATTGCTAACACTTATAAATATTTCAGTGGATTCTGCTCTAAAAGTAACATTATGGATGATAATTGCTACTATACCCAAAGCAGCAGTCTCTTGTGCCCAATCAATGTTATTGGCATGTATGTCCGAAGTCATGCCGCCCAATAAGAAGATGCCATTCGTATTTTCCGTCGTGACATGGGCACGTATTTGGCTATTGTCTGCACCTTTCCTTAATCTACTTAAAACAATCGATGTTGCATTATCATTGAGTGCATACTGTATGCTGACAATATTTGGTGGTTTATGTACGGCATTAGTACTGACGCCACATTGTGTTGCGCACAAAAGGCAAGGAACTCTTAAAACTCATCAAAAAGAGGAATCACCATTGGCTACACCAGTGTGGACTATTGAAAATGATATAAATATGACGAATACATAATTTTACAGATAGTATTAAATTTTCAGCGTACTTAATTATAAATTACTTATTTCACTTTTTTATTTTTTGATATTGTATTGCTTTAAATGCAACAAATTCCTTTAATTCAACAAATCTGTGATTAGTTTAATGTGAAAATACATATTATAAAAATATTTTATGTAGGTGCCTACATATGTATGTATATATGTACATATGTAACGTATCGGGTTGCCTAATTTGTAAGTAGCCAAATGAAATAATTCACAAATTATAACAATAAATGAATTAATAATAAATGTTAATCAGTAATTAAGCTCGTATGTACACTCGAAGACTCAAGACTATATTGAACTCCTTCTACCGATTGTAACGCGCAGAAGTGCCAGATATGAAGAAGTATGTATATTGTTAACTCAGTAAAGAAAGTCTCTAACTAACGTTTTTTTCGCAATCCAATTTTTTGCTGATTTCAATGGTCACCCTCCAATATCAGCTTATCCAATAAGTTTTTAGAATCACACATAGGTGGCTCTAGCAGGTCCGGCACTTTATTTTCCTAAAAATAGTACAACTTTTTTATGAACACATCTAAAGTTTCATGAAGATCTGTCAACTCAGTCTTATATTTACAGCTGTTCAAATTAGACGTGACACAGTGTTTTTTTAATATTGAAAAAACCAAGCATTGTGCAGTGATTGAATTTGGATTGCTGAGTTTAAACGTGATCGTACAAGTCTTAAAGACAACCCACGTCAACAACGTCCAGAAACACCAGAAATCATAGCCAAAATTCAGGATATGATATTGGAAGATCGTCAATTCAGTGAGAGAGATTTAGTAGTGTGAGCCATATTTTAAGTGTGTGTTTTGGTTTCAAAAAATTGTGTGCACAATGGGTGCCGCATTCGTTAACAATGGATCAAAAACACATTTGGTTTCGACTTTCTAAGCAATATTTGGAGCCCTTTAAAAAGGATAAAAAGTGCTAAGAAGGTGTTAGCGTCAGTTTTTTAGAATCCAAAAGAAGTTTTGTTGGTGGATTATTTTTACGTGGGTAAGAAGAAGAATTGGAAGAATTGTTTAACCTTTGAAAAGTAGGAAACGAGGCGACGAAGGAATAGCATGCTTTTGTGCTACTAGAATTTGAATGATTTTATTAGCGACTGTGCCACCTCAACATACCACCCTAACATACCCGTCCACATACTCATTTTTTTCTAATTTTGTATTAAACTAGCTGTTAGATTTATATTGATTAAGCTATGACTGATTTTTGAGAAAAATTTCAAAAGAGCATCGTCACTCCAGCTCTAAGCACATACGGACTCCCGTATGTGCTTAGAGCTGTTTAGGAAATTAACCATTTTTATTTTAATTAAGTTTTCAACAATTTAAGAAAATGTAAAAGCTAACAAGATTTGTCTATTGGTACTACAGTACAATTAAAATTTTGCGGGAAAAATTCTAAAGGTAAAACTTTTATTGATTAATGTATGAACTATTCTATTTTTATCACAAGTTTTGAAGCCATCCAAGGGTTAAGCTTTCTTAAACTTTAGTTTTTGCGAATTTTCTTTGTACGTAGACTACTGATATCTGTCAGGGAGTTTATAAATCGGATGGAAAGTGTATACGCTAAGAAAATAACTCATTCCTTAATTACTAAGTCAAGCAGATCAAGCACATAGATTAAGGTGTGTTAAATTTTTAAACGACCTGACTCAGCGACATTATAACATTTGGACAATTTTAAAACCTTTCTGCCTATGGAAATGTGGCAAAGTTTCAGATATGGATCCGCTAAACCGATAAGTTAGTAACTGAATTTACTAAAGTTCATCTACAGCGTTACAACATATATATAACCCACTCCCATTTAGTGTAGTTAGTCCTCAACATTTTTCCTGAACATACTTTCTGCCTGCCCGCACCATACAGAATTGCGATTCGACAAATAATCCCTTAGCTGTCCAGGAATTGCCACTAGCGCGGTGGAAAATGGTGGAAAGATTGTTAAAATTTTGCTCCATGCAATTTGACCCACCGTAATATGCATCGTATATTCATATGCGATGCCTATACTTAATATAACGATACATTTCCATTTCACTCGTATTAATAAAACTTGTTTTTGCAGGATCTGGCAAGTAAGATCTGGTAAGAGTTGATAGTAATTACTAACAACTGTTGTCTAATTGCTAAAGCTCACTACGATTGCGCACAAGCAATTTGATTTGGCCAGATTGTATTTCAGTTTGCATTATATCATCAACGTAAACGTTTCAAAAAATTATCCAAAATAAGAGTAAATGTAATATTTAAATTATATATAGAGGGTTCTGTGTAGTAAAAATAGTAAAATAGCAAATATGATAGAACAAACAGATTTGTACAATGATGCCGTTATTTTTGTTACTGGTAAGTGTTAGAAAGCCAGAATTGGGTACTCTACAGCTATAGTCATAAACAATACATATGCATATACCGTATACCATACATGATACTTATATGCACATTTCACTTGTCAATCTGCATTATGAGCTACATACATCACTTACAGGTGCCACCGGTTTCGTTGGTAAAACACTCTTGGAGAAGCTACTTTGGAGTTTTCCACAGCTGAAATGTATTTATATGTTGATACGAGAGAAAAATGGTAAAACTGTTGCAGAACGTTATCAAGAGTTTGTGCAGCATAAAATTTTCGAACGTTTACGCTGTAAATATCCCAAACGATTAAATAAACTTGTGTATCTTCATGGTAATATTGAATTGGATAATTTTGGTATGTCACAATGTCATTTGTTTAGTAGAAATTTATTTCAATCATAATAATACACATAATAGGTTTGAGTGAAGCCGATAAAGAAAAACTCTTCGCTCAGGTAAATTTGATATTTCACAGCGCTGCAACGGTCCGCTTCAACGAGTGTCTCAAAGTGGCCGCCCACGTTAATGCAATCGGTACATGGCGTCTACTCGAACTATGCAAACGAATGAACCGATTGCAAAGTTTTGTTTACGTGTCGACGGCATATTGTAATCCTGGACGAAAATATGTTGACGAGAACATTTACCCAACATTGCCACCAGTCAATTGGAAACACTTTGTCGATTGCACCCTTAAAATACCTGATGAGTATTTCAATAGTTTAGCCGATTACATAAAGGTTGTCATTTGACATATGACAATATATACATATATATAATATTTACCGTAAAATGTCAAAATTGAAATACGAAACCCCGTTCGTGAAATTGAAAAAAAAAATTTTTTATTGGAAAAAACTGAAGAAACCATTTTACGGTATATATTTCTCAATCATTTATATTTTTATATTTTTGTTGTTGTTGTTTTTTTTTTTTTGTTGGTGAAGGGTCCCCATCCAAATACTTATACTTTTACAAAATCGATAGCCGAACAAATTGTCAACGATTACAAAGATGACTTTCCGATCGTTATTGTTCGACCATCGATCGTGACTGCTGCTCATCGTGAACCATATCCTGGTTGGATAGATAACATACAAGGCATCACTGGTATTATGATGGAAATTGGCAAAGGCACCATTAGTAGTATTCTGGGTGATAAAGATGTAATTTGCGATATTATACCAGTCGATTTTGTGGTGAACTCAATGATCATGTTAGCGCAACGCGCAACACTTGGAAAGTAAGTCAATCAATCGGCTAATGTCGCTAACCGTGGTCCTAGTGTTGAATTGTGGTCTTTCGGGAGGTTTTTGAAGTCACAACCAGCAAATAAATTGACAATTCTGAGAGGAAACAAAATTCCCTAAATCTAAATTCAAAATAAACTATGTCTCCTTGTAAATTTTTTATTTTTATCAAATTTTGGATTACTGTTGCCGGATGTTCGGGTCTATTGTATCCATACAATTCTAATATATCCACTAAATTTTCATGTTTAACTGTAACATAATACAAATAAGACAAAATGCAGACGAAAGACTTTGAGATTGTTAAAAAACCTACTGAGCACCACTGAGGCAACCAAAATTTCGTCAAATTGAAGACAACTGTCAACTTTCATAAACATCAGTTGACAGCTGTCACCAGGCTAATGTCACGACATTAGCCTATATAGAATGCAAAATGCAGTCACAATGAATAACATAATTTCAGGGTTTACATTTCGAATTCAACGTCTGGCGTAACAAATCCGATAACATGGCAACAACTTGGCTGTCTCACACTAAAATGGTCGCGAATTTACCCAACGAAACGCATTCTCATGTATCCGTATTTTAAATATCGTAAGAATTTTCTTTTTCACGAATGCGCTGTCATATTGTTGCATTATTTACCAGCCATATTAATGGACTCTCTATCATATTTGCAACATAAGAAACGTCTTGTTCTACCAATTGCTAAGAAATTTCGACAAGCATGTCTTGCTGGTAAATTACGATTATACTTGCATCGATTAATTAGTGTGTTCTGCAAATTGAGCGAATTCGTTAACTTTGTTCGTGACAATAATGAAACTAGGTGAACGATATCACCTTGAAAAGCCCAAATGAATCACGAACCGAATTGCAGAACATGCTAACATATTAAGTCTTTAATCTAACTACGAAATTTCTATTTGTCTATTATATAGGTAAAACATTTTCGTTAAATGAATGGATTTTTAAAAATCGCAGTCGTTATTATTTTGATGATTTACTTCAGAGTACAACATTTTCAAATTTATATTGGAATTTAGAGTGTATCAACTATGATATTTACATAAGACAATTTGTCATCGGTATACAGAAATATCTGCATCATGAACATTTCCGTGAGGATTCTAACAAATGGAAGATAACAAAGTAAGTTGAAAAATAAAATATAACAATATTACGCGCTTTCGTTTGTTTAATATTTTGTCATCAAAATTGTAAAATCCAACTGATCGAATTCATATATAAGGTCTAGTAAAAAGAAATCCATCATTTTTTCATTAAATTGATGGTTTTATTTAGCATAGTTAGCAAAATCATTCGCCATAGACAGGAACGGGTAGTAATCACTTGGTGCCAGGTCCGGACTATAAGGTGGATGCATAAGAATCTCCCAACCAAGCTCCCGGAGCTTCTGGCGAGTCACTATCGATGTGTGTGACCTGGCGTTGTCCTGATGGAACACAATTCCTCTCCTATTGGCCAAAGCTAGCCGCTTCTGCGCGATTGCTTCCTTCAGATCGTCCAATTATTGACAGTACAGATCCGAATTAAGAGTTTGGCGGTACGGGTGCAGCTCATAGTAGATGATTCCCTGCCAATCCCACCAAACACATAGCAAAACCTTCCTGACCGTCAATCCTGGCTTGGCCACCGTTTGCACCGGCTCACCGCGATTCGACCACTACCGTTTTCGCTTGACGTTGTCGTAAGTGACCCACTTTTCACCACTAGTAACCATCCGCTTTAGGAATGGATCGATTTTGTTGCGATTTAGCAGCGATTCGCAGATGGAAATTCGGTCCATGAGGTTTTTTTACGTTAACTCGTGTAGCACTCATACATCGAGCTACTTTTTTGTATCCAGCCTTATTTAAATGGTTCCAAATGGTTTTTTGTGCAATGTTTAGTTCCTGGGAAATAGAAATAGTGCTTACATGATGGTCAGATTCGACGATTTCCATTATTTTATCGATATTTCCGACAATTGGCCTTCGGTGCTTGGTGCATTTTTGACATCAAAATTGCCGGAACGTAATCGACGAAACCAAAATTGCCCGTGATTGTCTGTTACATTATCAGGGCGAAAAATACTATTCACATTTTCAGTCGTCTGGCTTGCGTTTTCGCCTTTAACGAAGGAAAACTGTAAAATATGACGTATTTCCTTTTTACTGGTGTCCATCTTTGACGCGTGCTCAAACAATACTGAGTCAAGCAATCACAAAACTGCCTGAAAAGTTTATTTAGTATGAAATCCTATCTTTCTAACGCCATCTAGCGTAACCCGATCGCATTTATACAACGCGATATACAGATTACTAAAGCCATCTATTGGAAAAATAATGGATTTCTTTTTACTATACCTGATATATACCTCACACCATACCTTCTATACTTTTACAAAAAAAAAATTGGAAGTTTTTTAAAAACGGTCACATGTCACATGTTTTGCTGGTAAAAAGAGCAACTTTTGTTTTTTGGGTGAGACATTTTAATACACAAATCTTTCTTCCTATAAATATATTCACATACATGTTTCGACATAAGATCGCAGTAGCAAAAAGCTGAAGACCCACTTCTTAATATGCCCTTTTAAAGCACTCTATTATGAGTTCGCATTACTTTTATAGGCATCTTGTTCGAGTACTGAAGAATATACACACAGAGCTTAGGTTGCCTTGTTTCTGCGATGCTATACTTACATATTGTTTTCTTTGATTTTTTTTGCAGATTATATTGGACCTGGATATTTTTGCATTTATTTGGCACATTTTTAGCCATATACATAATATTTTAAGCTTTATTTCAATGCACAATTACCATACATACATGTTTGGTGATATATTAAATAAATTAAATACATTGCGATGGTGCTGGACCTAATGTGGGATACGTACGTAAACGTTGCAATTCCAAAATGGTATTCAATTCCAAAATGTGAGCATAATCACGACGAACGGTATCGATTAAATGACGATGTGTTTTTATTTTAGCCATTCTGCAAATTGTAAATTGAATTATTAAATATTTTAAAGATGGCGGAGAAAAAATTGGGTTACGAGAAAGCATATTGTGCATTTCAGATGTATCATATGCAAACCAGTCGAAATTATTGTAAGAAGATTATTGTATTATTGTATTAAAAGAAATTTAAGAAAAGAAACCTAAATATGTTCGGATCAGTTTCTTTCCAGTTTTATAGCTACGAGATCACTTCAATAACTGTCAATTAATTATAAATTAATGAATTCTACAAACACATATAAATATATAGTACGTTTTTGTCTGTCCACAACTTGAGATAATTAAACGAAATATGGCATGGGTGACTCATGGTTCAAGGGTACGGACGGGATTGATAATATAAGTATACTCGGTCAATTGCCATGCCCACAGAGAACAATACACAAACAGTCATGGCCTCTTTTACTATATAGGTTTGCAAACACAATTGTAATAGCTAACATGGAGAAATGTCTACTTCCGAATTACTTATTCACAAACCTCTCATTCTGTTCACGTGTACGTTTCTCTTCTATCATCACATCACGATTTACATTCAAGAGAGCGACGCCGATTTTAACTTCGTCAATTTGCTTATTAATTTGTTGATTCTTTCGTTTCAATTGAGTAATCTGAGTCTTCACCACCTCGATTTGTTCAATACTGCATGTACATATAAGGTGTAGTAAAAAGAAATCCATATCATATATAATCATAATGGAAGGTCTCCGGTTGTGGGAAAGGTTTTGTTTTTTGCTCAAATTTTTTTTTATAAGATATTTATGCATTTTTTTTATTACAAACTGCGAAATTACATTGCCTATTTACGGAAAGCATTTTTTTTTGTTTGTTTTTTTTGTCAATGTAAACAATAACCGTCCCTCAACAAGAGTCATACCACAACCGGAGACAATCCCCTAGATATAAATATACGAAGTGTAAAAGAAAATAGATAACATATATTTTATTTTTTACACCCCCATTCTCTTTCTTTGACCTACATGCGATCCAAATTCTTTCGATATGCTCTAATTTTCTGCTCAATTGCATGCTCCAATAGACCAAAACTGCCAACATGCTGTTTAGTTTCTTTGATTTTCTTCCAATTACGTAAAACTTGAAGAAATTCCATAGTGACCTAAAATGAGAATAAATGTAAGAATGTATTGTACTTTCCCCAAGTAGCTCAAGCTGGATAATATGGGGTAAATGTGACTTGGACGCAAGCTCATGACGACAATTTTAAAGTTTTCGACGAAATAAATGAAATAAAATAAAAAAGCCTTTAATAAATAAATAAACTATTTTGCAAGACCTTTTTCCTGAAAATGGTCAAAATAAGTCGAAGGGTAAATCTCAATAGGTTTTGCCAAGTTAGAGGCCATTTTAAAAATATAACCGCTTTATTTAAATGTATTATTGTATTATTCATTATCAGATTCTTGCCCACAACTCGTTAGATATTCAATATTTTTGTTAGAAGTTCTATGTATTAATTTCGCGATACTTGGTGAAAATTGTTAATGTACAAGAACAATGCAGGATAAGAAAGATACCCGAAATATCTCTTGCTTATGCAACTAACTGAATTACAGAGCTTAATTTCTCCGTTTGATTTGGTCTCCGAAATTCTAATGTAACACCTTCTGTAGTACTTGACCTGATCGATATGACCCAACCAGTACAGCCGCTGGATTTTAATAAACTTTACTATGACAATATCAACATATAACTCGAACAGTTCATTGTTATACCTTATTCGGTACTCGCCACCAACGCAAATAGGACCAAGGTTAGGTTAGGTTAGGTTATTGTGGCTGCCCTCTCTCTCTCTCTCTCTCTCTCTCTGAGGGGACACACTTAGACCAAAAAAGTCCATTGTGATACCACCGAGCTTCTCTTTCAATGCTGTTGTGCGTGTTAAATTTGGACAGCATTAGAAGAGACCTACTTATATTAGCCGGTTCCGAACGGCAGAACCCTTGCAACATCACTTTAACTTAGCTTTGTCACAGTACTCTTTTAAGAAGCATTTTTGGCAAATTGCTACTGCCGGAAAAATTGCCAATTCTTGCCGACAGGTGGGTACCGTTCGAAAGAAAAATCTTTTCGATATGAAATTTCATTATGCTTCAGCCGGGGATTGAACCCACGACACAGAAGGCCAACGCACTAACCACTGAACCTAAGATGTTGATTAAGATTTTTCTCTCGAAAACTCCAAGCATTCTCTCATCTGATGTGGAAATAGTCCAAGGTTCTTCGTCATATATAAGGATAGATCTGATAAAAGACTTTTAGAGTTAAATTTTCGTTCATTGAGAGAGGATTCTACGTCTTAATTGCTTATTTAGCTCAAAGTAGCGTCTTTTTTGCAAGTCTGATCCTACGCATAACTGGTATTCTTGCTGTTTCCAAGGTATACACTGTTCTTTACTACTTCAAAGGCGAAGTTGTCAACAGTGATGTGCTGTTCAAGAAGCCGGGACTATTTTTTTTTTTTTGACGTTAGGAACTTCGCCTTGGCTTTCTTCAGCGTAACCACTTGGGTCGCTTTCCAATCCAGAGAATGCTGCACTGAGTGTTCGCGTGTTCGCGCCGATTTTGTCAATATCGTCGGTTGTAAATACTAAATAATGTGGAACATATAACGAGTCATAGCTGAAAAACTGATGAGGGAATGCACACTTAGTTGGTTATTGCCATGATTTTATATTTTCGAAACTGTTTTCGCGGCAACTTTGCATCGAAGTCCATACAATTTTATAGGATTCTTGAAATAATTCGCGGAATAATGTAGATGTATTGAGGCTTTTGAGGCATTTTCGATTTAAAACGAATCCTTAATTAATATCATGAATTTACCTTGCATTTCTGTATCACTTGCAACATGTACTTCAAATAATTAATATTTGCTCGAGCAACCTTGTGCTCCCATTCCTTATAGATTACTTGGCGACGAAAGAATGCCACACGCTGCATAGATTTCAGCTTTTTAGCGCCAGCTTTCTACAAAAATTATCAAATACTATACTTCAAGCAATTGATTGAAAAATCGGCATGAACCTAGCGTGTTCATCCACTAACTTGGTCTATATAATGAATCGATAGAGGATTGTTTGAAAAGCTTACATCAAGATTTGCTCCATATCGTGGTTATTTTTCCCGAAGGTATTCGCGGAAATTCGGTTTGATGAGTTTTTGCGAATATCTCGGCTCCTGACGAATATGTTAATTTCTTATTTTGTACGATAAAATCGATCCGAGATATTCGCAAAACCTAAACAAACCTCATTTTCGTGAAAAATAATCGCGAGATGGCAAAATCTAGTTTAAGCTTTTCAAATAAACCTCTACTAAACCATTCAAAAGCCCCATTAGTGTATGAGCACGCAAGGTCTGGAGTACTAAGTTGAAAATATTGGACGATTTTACTTTAATTAATTCATTAACATCATTAATATCATCAATATTCATTAGTATGCAATTCCTGATGTTCGACATTGAACCAGCAACAGTGACCTCGATCTGGCCCATAGTTAATGTAATTTGTAACTTTTGGTTATGTGCGGCCTCAAACTGAAACATACAGTATATATAGAACGATGGATGAGACTAAGAGTATGAACGATGTGGACTTACAAACTGTGAAAGTATCTCATCGAATTGAGCGTTTGCTTCGATACGTGTCTCCTTTAAATTGATTACGTCCTTGGCGAAATTATTTTGAGCATTCTGTGCATCAAATAGTTGATAACCGATACCTTTAATTTTCAATTCATTTTCGATTATCTGGCGACGTAGCTTAACAAATGGTTCCCAATGTTTTATATCCAATTGACTTGGTGCATTTTGTGGATCGTCCATTGCATCTAAAGCACTTAAGTATTCCATAACCTCAGAAGGCAGGGGAAATTGAAGTCGTTGTGTTTTCTGAGCAATTTTCGCTGCCACCTCCATACAGACGAGTGTAGAATGAAACGATTTTTGGACAATTTTTGGACGCTTTTTAAATAATTTCACCATTTCGTGTGTTAAATGTGCTGGTATCGTAGGCAAATATTGTCCACGTAATTGCCTTTCGATTGCTTTCTCACGCATGCTAAGAGTTTCCAATTTTGCTCTTATATCGGTGACAGATTTCTCAAAATAATCTGTAAATCCCATATACTTCTCAATGTATTCAATCATTTTCTGATTATCAGCTCTGAATGATATCCGAAAATGTTACAACCATTAATTATGTTACATGGGAGCGTGCTACGAAGACTGTCATTTCGTTTTCACGGTAAATTTATCTTTATAAATTCTCATAAGCTTCTATGAATCGAATGTTGCTAAAAAAAACTTGGAACCGTTCAATGGTTCATTTTGTGATCCATCAGATGTCAAATATTTGAAAAACTTAGAATCCCATTTCTACTCTTTATGGTTTTTAAACCAGTCATTTCCAAAAACTCATACTCATCAATTCAATTCATTTCGGAATGTGTGGTTCTGCATGTGACGCTACGTTGAGAGAAAATGGGACCGATCTCAAGGATTCTAAGAACTGTGCATGTAGTATACGAAAATGATTACGAGAATGATATGAAGCGGAATATCTGGAAAACGCTTGGGAACTTCTTCACATTTTCTTCCAAGCAGGTCAACATAAAACATTCGTCGACACACTTCACTGTTATAAAATTTCATTTTACTTGGGATTAAAAGTCTTTAAAAATGAAAAACAGAACAAACTACATTACGACCTTTTGAATGAGTTGACTTATGATGAGTTCAACCAGCATTGTGCTAACTTCGCCAGGTTGAGACAGTTAGACACATTTCCTTGCTAAAAAGAATCAGACCTCCCATAGCTTCCTCTAAATTGTCATTGTTGTTATCGATGGATATTATGCGCCGCGCATTTATTTAGGTGTATACAAAAAGGAGTCAGTTATAAGGTATGAAATAACGTCATGACATGACGCGCTTATTTAGGTTGAACTGCTAAATACGTGAGTGCTTACGCTCAACAGATTGGCAGCGGGGATAATTTTGGAAATGACTGTACATCATCACGGGGATGAATTATTCCAGGGAAGGAAAGTAAGAGAGAAGAAGAAGTCCGAAAGAACGAGCAGAAATAAAGAAAGAACCAAAATTCATCAAAAGGCAAGGAGCAATACGGCGGAAAAATGGCGTCTAATTCGCTTTATGCAATTTGAAGCACATATTCGGTTGAATGTGACCATGTGACCGTTAAAACCAACTGATTGTCTGAGTAGCATCCGCCATACATAGATCGCATTGTTGATATTTTAATTATCAAATATTGCTTACCTCAGCATGGCTATATTATTACGCCATTTGATACGCTCGAAATGTTTAACTTTTAAATTGATCAATCGTAAGCGACCGGTTTTTATAGCGAAATCATATTTTAATTTCATTATGGCCATCTCAGCACATTTCTGATTCAGTTTCATTATGTAATTGTTTTTCAAATTTATGGTATTCTGTTCATTCTCATTCAATATGCGCAAATACTTGCGTCGGTCTTCAGTTAGCAGGCGGACCTTCTCGTCGTACTCACGTAATTGCTTCTGATCTTCCAATGTGTACTCGTGTACTTGTTTTTTGGTCATGAAATCTGGCAATGGGACATCTTTTTTAATCTCCTCCTCCCATAATTTTTCGAGAACACCATCCATCATAGTCATCAACGCACGTATCCAAAATTCCTCCGACCAAAGCAGCATACGGCCGCCCTTGTGTGCGCTTACCTCTGATTTTTTCCTTCGTCGATTCGCCGCTTTAATTTCGGAGTCATCAACCTGTGGAAAGATTAAATTAACTATGTGAATTTTATACAGCACATCTAACTAATTACACGTACCGTCAATATTTTTTCCAACATCTCATCCCTAAACCATTCAGGCACCGAGAGCTCTGGCGGTATAAATGTTTCCAAATTCAAAAGACCCAACATGCAGTTCATATTATCGTAGATTTTTGTTAATGATAGATTTGTACCCAAAATATTATCCATAATCTCTTGTTTGAATTTCTGTACCTCTACAAAGGACTTGTTAAATTCGCTTTTCAATGCATCGCTTATAAGCAGCTACAAAGGTTCATGATCGTAATAATTAATCAACTAAAATGTACGCCTTACCCGTAGCTAGTTCTAATACTACCTTAAATTTGGAACTTTCATTACACATCTGATTCGATGTGACACTGTGCTTCTCCTGTATTAGAAACTCATGCGACATAATATGATCGTAGGCACGACCCTGTATAACAAAACGATTTTTTAACTTTTTCATAGGTTTGTTTTCCGTCAATGTTTCATCATCAGCGTCATCAACAGGTACAGCACCCTCATCCTCGGTCGGTTCCATGTCATAGAAACGATAAATGTCATATGGCTCCATTAAACTCACAATGGGTTTACGAAGTGCATAATTTTCGAATGAGACATTCGAGAATATCGCGCGTATTTTGCTGCCAAATTGTAAAGTAGTATTCGTAATCACACGATATATCCATTCTTTAATTCGTGTTTGATCGGCTATGCTTTCAAGCAATGACTTCCTTTCCATCTCAAAGAGAATGCGTGCTTCTTCGTTCAACATATTTAGCCATGCTGTATTGAGACAGAATTTCCGAAATATGCCCTGCGTTCGGCCCGTCACCGACATATCGTAATCTATCAATTGGTTTACTTCCAATGCTAGTTCTTGCAACTTCTTTATTATTCCTTCTCTAATTTGCAACTCTAGTGGTGTCGGTTCTGTAACGAGCAACTCTTTGGCCTGCACAGCTGAATGCGTTGTGATCTGACGTTGTTTTATCGTTTGGACTTTCTCTCCAACATACGTGTTCTCCTGTAGGAGATCAGTTAATGGCGGCTGCTTGAATACTTTGAGGCAACCGAATGGATCTAACGATATAAGGTACCTGAAAAAATGGAAAGTGGAATTGCTAAGAATGGTTTCTGGAAACATCCACCGGCCTCCAATGTTGATCTAAGTTGATATAAAAACCACTCCATTCTATTTCAATCTAAAAGTACTCCATAATCAAGAAGATGAACTCATCGTGTCCCACAGTTCTCGGCCGCACTGCGTAGAAGAACATCTACATAAGCTTAAAACAGGCCATGGCATACAGATGGGACCAAAATTGAAGGTGACTGTGCAGTCAACTCTAAAATCTCTAATGAATCTATCATTTCAATCAAAGCTAGTCTGGCAATGCTTCAAACTTCTCAATACCCTTGCACCGAGAAACTCTGTGAGATCATTGTTTCAGAATCATTTTCATAAAAATGTGTTTCTGTTGGAAGAATTACTTATTTCAGCTGACGTTTGAAAGATAACTTTTATATTTTAGATTACATTTGTCACGGCCAAGATGTGATTCGACTGAACCAAATATTTAACACAATCGCAAAATGGGTCCAAATATATTTTCCTATTTTTTAGTTACTAAATTTTATTATTTTTGGTTATTGTCGGAAGAACTGCCAATTGCTTGCGACAAAATATCTTCCTTCAACACCGCACTAATAACACTTCCTCTGAAAAATTTCAATTCCTCAACGAATCTTACTATAGCTTGCACAGAGCTCCTTTAAAATTACCACCGAATTCTAGCAAATCACTCACCTAATAGTTTACATGTAATTTACTTACCTCAAATTATAGCATTCCTCAATTCTCTTTGTAACGCGCGGCATTACGAATGTGTGCACTAATCGAGATATCAGAAAGGGTTTCGGTGATTTCTTGTGCATTTTAAAATGGCATATCACACCAGCCACGCTCAATGTTAATAGGTTACGATTTCCAGTCATACCATAAATTTGTGCATTATGATTAGTCATAATGGAGGCATTTAACATCAAATTTCCACTGCGAATCAATGTGAAAATATCGAAAATGTAATTGTCCTTTCGGACGCCATAAAACTCAATCGATTCTTTGTGAGCAACGGCAGCGGACCATGTAAAATCAGTATACTGGTATGGCAAATTAAAATCGATTCGGTCTACTTCCTTCTTACGGACCTGTTCTTCGGCGCGTAACCACTGATATACCCACAGTTGGGTGGCATGTGGGATACAACTGATGGGCTCATCAGTAATAAATACAGCAGCGTGTGTCTCATCAATCAAAAAATACTGAAGAACATATAATTTCTCCATAGACTCGCGTTCCAATGAGGTGACTGCCAAGAAGTTTGATTGCTTGAAATCGTTATGAATTATATGAAGACCATTGTGGCTGTCCAATGCAAAAGAAGAAGTATCCAGCATACGTAGGTATCGCATTTTTACAATGTCATCCAACTCCAACTGAACCTGGCCCAATTTAATTGGGGCACGCGGCTTCTCATACGACAGGAAATGTATAGCACCGTTTGTGGTGCTAACAGCTACATATGCTGCAGTATTATGAGCAGCTATTTTACAGCCATCATCAATACGTAACGTGGAATAGATCGTCATGCGTATCAGATCGACGAGATGTAAATCACCAGTATTGGTTAATACTAAAGTGGCTTCCTCTTTAACAGACCGAATTATTGCAAAGTCAACTACATTGTAGTGTGTTGTCGATACCGCTATCAATGTTGCATTATCTCCATCGATCTCAATAGAATACAAATTGCCTAATACGTCAGCAGTATAAATCTCGCCGTTACTATTCGAAATCATATTTACCAAACCAATATGATCATGTTGAAGCACCCATTCCATTTGCCATTCATGTTTTTTCTTTACAAAATAGATGAGTTCACTATTGGCTACCAGCAAGCCAGACTTACAATTAAATACGCTGTAGCGACGTGTACTTTCATCGAAGTTTGGAGCATTCCACTGATATTTCAAGTAAAATAGTGACTTTTCTAACTGCAAAAATAAGTAATCTTATGCAAATGTCAAATCAGCTTATTTCTAGTTTATCAAATGTTGAAAAAAGCATTTGAAGTAACTGTATAAAAACAAAAATTTATTAAGAACGAATCCTGCTAATCGAATTTAGAAATGTTTACGCTATCTAGAGCTTCAGAATAAACTAAGAAGCCAGATAGTATCAATATTTGTCAGAAGGGTTCTTTCTCCTCAAAGAAAATGTCATATTATAGTTGTCTCGGCTGGTGATCCAACTCACGATCTACTACTGAGAAGTTGCCTTAAGGCCTATCTATCAATGAAATATATGTTTATTTGAAAATATTGTTGCTATTAATGAAAGTATTTAAAAATATTCAAATTATTGATTCAGCGACTTGGTTCATAATTGGATTTGGGATTGTCCTTTGGCACATTCTGGCGGATATAGCATTTGACCCTTATGAGGTGACCTGAAGGTGTCGTTGGATCGTACTTCCTCGAAAACGACGAAGATGCAACCTACAGCTTCAGTTTTCATCGCTAACTCACATCAGAAAATCATAGAAAACCATCTACTCAGGACCAAGTCCTGCAAGAAGCCCGCGGAAGACCTTTCAATGATATTGTATTTCACATAGAATATAAAATAAAAATAAATATGTGGCACTTAAAGCCCCAAAGGGCTCTTTGGCCGAGATTCTCTTCCAATACTATTGTGCGTGTTCAATTTTGGACAGTATTAGAAGGGACCTACTTATTTTAGCCGGTTCCGAACTGCAGAAGCCTTGTGACATCACTTTTTCTGAGCTTACAGTTACAGAGTTCTTTCAGAAGCTTTTTCATGGCATATTGTTACTGCCGGAAGAATTACCAATTGCTTGCCAACAGGTGGGTACCGTTCGAAAGAAACATCTTTTCGATATTAAATTTGTTATGCTTCAGCCGGGGATTGAACTCACGACCTACACATCAGAAGGCCAACACACTAACCACTCAGCTACGGTACCCACCCATTTTCGGTTATTTCAGGCTCTGCTTACGTACTACTTAGGTCGATATTATGAGTTGCATTCGATTTTCGATCGAAGATCGAATGTCAAATTCATATTATGAGCTGTGCAACCCTATCGAAATTTTCGTTGAGTATCGGATTATTCGTCGTTACTGTAGCGTAGTGTGAAAAATTGCTGAAAATGTAAGTATTCTGCGTTTGTTTTTTACTTTTCGCCGACTAAACACTAATTTTAAACAAATTTTATTTCATGCAGGTCGTGGGTACCAAACAACAACTGGTAAGGCAGGTTTCACTGATGGAGAAAAATCGAACTCAATCTAGTGGAATTAACAATAGCACTATTCTTCATCGAATGAACGCCATATAATACCAAATGAAAATTCGTTCAATCAGCACTTTCGACCACAGTCGAAGATCGAATGTAACTCACAATAAGGGCCTTAGTACATGTTTATAGATACTCACGCTTGATACGGTACCATAATCATTGACTACATACAACGTTCCATCATCTGAAAAGCACATATTTGAGCCGATGCTATCATAATATTCCCTAGATGTGAGTGGAACTTTGGAGATTTCATGCAGATAGACACGCTCTGAGGTGAAGCACATTTCCCATATGTAAATCTCGCGCAGCCATTTGCTGTATTGCATAATCACGGGTAAATTATGACCACAGCACAGTAAACTGTGTGCACCACATTTCTTATTGGTGATATGTTCGACTAATAATTGTCTTGTACGCACATTCCATATGCGCAGCATATAATGTGGATAACCGGAAAGGGCAACCAAAAATTCACTTTCTGAGAAACGCAAATCCACATAAGTTAAGACTTTCGGTGCTACATACATTTGGGGTACACGCGGGAGAGTAAATTATTATTGATTGACAGCATTTTTCATTAGCAATGGAATCTTCTTTACTCACATGTAAAACTAGCAAATTTTGTCAAATCTGGATACTTAATGATATAAATGGATGGTCGCAAAATGACTTCAACAAAGGCGACTAACGGAAAACGATTATGACCAGCAATTATTGAGATACCAGCACCGAATGATGCAATATCCGCTTTGTAGTATGTCTTGGCTTTTGTCTTCAAATTGGTAAAGCAAATGGTATTATGAGCTAACATAGCAACTGCCTCTACACCCACATTAGTTAATGTTTTGGGGTGAGCATATGTAGTCCAGCTACAACAGCGAGACATTGCATAAATATTGCTTCCATTAAATATATATTATATAGCTTACCATAGATGCGACATTTCTATTCCTTGTATAAATATTTATTAAATGATTTCGAAGAAATATCAAATATCGTTTTATAAATCGTCGTTGTATATAAAATATTTCTTCAATATATTTTCAAGTATTTTGCTATGAAAACTTTTTCCATCAAAACATTTTCATGCTATAAAATTATTGCCATGACAAACAAATACATATTGTTTACAGGAATATGTTGTATCGGCATGTACATATGTACGAGTATATACCCAGCAGAAAATGATATCATTCTAAGATCACTCTTTGAGCACACCAAGGGAAGCAATTGATTGCTCTCTATTGCACCAAACCATATACATTTTATATTACTAATTAACATTGCATCTCCTACGAAGAAGAGTAATACCTTTGATCACCTTTTTGAAGTAATACCAAAGTACTTCTTTTATAGTGAAGGCGAATATTTTTAGTATTCTGCTTGTTAGTAATAATGGAGGAATTTTCGCCTTTCAAATTTCTTTTTGAGTAAAAGCGAGTTTGCTCCTTCTTAGCTCCATTTAGAGCAATATTAGAGTATTTTCTTTATTCTACTACTACTAAGAAATTCAAAACCAACCAAATAGTTTTGAAATTTGTATTTTTGTAGCAAAAATATTATACGATTCAGAACTTTTGAAAAAACAAAATACTATCGAAAGGTCAACTGAAGTTCCTTCCCATATGAGGAGTACTGGCATTTTTCTGCTAAAATTTTGATTTTCAAAAATAAATGTAAATATGTAAAAATGATTTTCACCAAATTTAAAATCATTTGGTAATCTTTCCCTATTAGTATTAGTTAAGTACAATAGCTTATAGTTTTTAAACACCTTTTTTGTTTAATGGCTGGCTTCACAATCAATTTACAACTTAGTATCATGTCAGTAGAAAATAATTTGGAAAAACATTTTTGACATGTCATTGTTATGTCATTTACTGTCATATACTGTCACATTTAAGAATTAGAGATAGCTGCATGTGTGCGAAAGAAATGCCTGTAGTAATGACAATCGTCAACAACAATTTAAATTTAATATTAAATATGGAATAATTTTGAAAAATATTTGCTCTTTATAATGCTAAAATTGTTTACTTTATAAAAGGAAAAGTGCATAATCCATCTTTTATGGGGGATTTCAAAAGTCCCGCATATAAAAACAAGCTTAAAAAAGCAGCGATTTCGACTTGCGTTGGTAGGAGAAATAAATTTGGAATTCAAGCGGGACGAATCTTTTATATAAAACAAAATGATTAGTTGCAAAAATCCGCTGTAAGAAATTATAAATAATATTTTATCAACCTCTCTGTTGTCCTATCATATGGATTGGAACGACCGGTGACATTTTGGGGTCGACTCTACACTGTCGAAAACTTGGATAGGCTCTACTGCCAAGGACCATGCTATGGTCAGTGGTTTGCCCTGGACAAGTAAGGCGTTAAGCCTTTCATGTCCTGAGTCGAACAGGTTAGCCTTTTTGAGGCCTTCTGGACCTGATTCAAGAAGTTTCGTCCCTTGTTACCAGAAAATAGATGTTCTCTCGTTGAACAAAGTGAGGCTGCACAAAAGCCTCTGCAGTATTGTCTTTCGTAGTATGATTTCTAACATGACGCCATTCCGTGTCCTTCGACTTTATATAGTTGAAGTACAACTGTGGTACACCGCTGTAAGAAATTATAAATAATATTTTATCAACCTCTCTGTTGTTCTATCATATGGATTCATTCAATTTTATAGGTGGTTCTTGATTGTGAACTTTGGATCGCAGTGCTCTCGGGAAAAGATGATCAGATGAATCAGAGACACTTGTTAGTTCTGATGATGGCGACGAACATCCGTTAAAGTTAAAGAGAGTATTTCAGATAACGATGTTGAAGCGCCAGAGGGAATAACTCTGCTCCGTAGAGCTTTTTTAAAATAGCGACGGCCTTCATTGCTTGCAGTTTGGCTATAGTAGTTTGCGAATGACTGGTCCGTTTCTTCGTCCGTTGTGAAGGGATCTTCTTCCTTTGAAATCTCATTGACATCAAGGTTGTGTCGTATGGCTTCAGATTCGACGTCAAACTCGATTTTCGGAACATTGCGGTCGTCTACGTCTTTAGCATGGGATATGTTTTCCAATAAGTCATACCACTGATCCTCAGTTAAAAATTTCGCTTCAAACGAAGTCATATTACCAAGTACGCTGTTTTAAAAAATCAAAACTCAATCAAATCATATATAAACTAACTAAAATTAAAAAATTTGAGGAAAACATAAGAGCTAAACTGAAAATAGTAAGAATTGAAAAATCAAAAAATAACTGAACATTTTTAATTTTTACTATCCCCAAATCCTCTTGTACAAATATTGTACACCACTTTAGACTCTCAGGGAACACTTACCTGAAGTTTTTTTTTTTACACCAACTTAAATAAGCTTATTTTTCTATATATTTTATTTATGAAAAAAATTATTTAAAGGCGTTACACATTCACTTTGCACTATTTTTTCGCTTTTATTTATACGCATGTCGTAAGAAGCAGAATTTTGTTGACCTTACTTCACAAAGGCAAAAATTTAAACGATTTTCCATACGACCACATATCGGTAAATATGCTCAGTCGATAATGAAATGTATTTCAAACGAATCAAAGCAATCGCGTAATTTAAATTAGAAATCAGTTATCTTAAACATTTTACACCAGGAACGAAAGGGTTAATAAAATATATTAAATGGGAACTTGCCGGTATGCGGCCCAACTCAGCGCCCTGCAAACCATGATCAAAAACTTGTGGCACATTGTTATTATTACTTTACCAAAAACCAGTAACTTTACGAACAATTATTCGGCTTTCCATAATAATTTTTATTCAAATTACAACCACCTTAGCCAATATAAACGTTTATTTGCAATTTATCGTTATATTTATGTTATATAACTATAATAAATATGTAATTAACTTACTATATAACTGTACTAATTTTGTCTTTATAATGTGATTTTTCGTATTGCTGCGTTCTTTTCGTTAGGGTTAAATCCATTTGGTTGCAATAGTCGTCCAAATGAATTAAATTCATAAATACTTCAATACTATTGCTTTTATAACAAAATCCCATTGTTGTACTCTCATTAAAATCATTTGGCACCTCGATCTTTCCAACATATTGTGTATTGTGAAAATCACTAGAATGTTGTTGATTTTGTTGTTGGTTCGTTGGCTTATTTAGGCCGTCGTCCTTTTTTAAGAAATTCGTATCCGCAAATTTAATCAATTCATCCATATTGTCAATATCATATTTTTGGATACTTTTAGGATTTTCAGTTTTCAATTTACGTTGAAATTCATTACGATAATAATCATTAATTAAGGACATCATACCCTTGGAATACCAATAGATGATGCCCATTAATAAGAAACCCTGCATAAAGGGACCAACCATTCTATCTTTTACGCTATGTAAATAGTTTATTTGAATTTTTATTGCTTTATTGTTATTATTACTGTTTATTGATGTTATTATGTATTAATTTATTCCATTGTTTGAAATGACGTCAACCAATGCCTTAACATATAATATTGTTCCTTTACATTAGGCCATGCCATAGTTAAAATTAGCATAATTGTATTGGCAAACACAAAAAGTTTCATCATTTCAACAGCTGCATTTAACACCAAGAAAAAACAAAAAATAATAATAATTAAATTAATCTAAATGTTTAATCTATTACACAATATATTTTTTAGATCCTTCTGATCATTAAATTAGAATAAAATGAATCATGGTTGACATTGGAGCTGCGGAAATTAAATTACCGACTTACAATTAGATTACTTGGTAATCGTAATTTGTAATCGAATCGGCCTAAATTATTTTTCAGTTAAGTAATGTAATTAAAATTTCACATTTACAATCAAAGAAGTATTTGGCGATGGTTGGCCGTAACCCAAACGAGATTTTGTGCGATTTCGTAAACGCGGACGAAACATGGACCCATCACAAGGCACCACAGACTCAGAAAGAGTCAATGCAGTGACTCCTTCGGGTGAACGTACATTAGATCTTCCCAAAGATGGTTAAAAACAAATTTAACCAGACATGGATGATGTAAAGTTTCCGACCGTAAGATTGAACTAATATCTCAATCATGACTCATTTTATTTAATTTCAACCTTCGGAAGTGCTTACAGAAAAAACACTCACAACATTCAAATCATTTTATTTAATACGGACCTTCCGCTGATCGTAAATAGTCACCGAAACCGGAATTTAATTCTTTTTCCTGATCCAATTTATCGATATTTTTCACATCTTTATCGATTTGTTTTTCTGATTTTGTATTTAAATTATTGTTATTTTTTTGGTGATGGTGTACACCACTATTCGAATGACGTGATTTGCCATATCCTGTCGAACTATGCGAAAAAGCGCTCTTTTTATATTTCATTACTACTACTACTATTAAGTAGCCAAATAAGATTAAATAAAAGGTGAAACGTCTGTAGTCACCACGAGAATACTAAGAAGACTACCAACTTGATTATTTGTCAGCAACTTCAATATCTATAGAATATGATATACGAGTATGTACTACTACATATTATGCAGTTTAACTGCTCAGAACACAATTATACGACTAAATTTAAGAGTATGAATATTTAGTATTCCACTGCTGAATACCTATAAGGTGGTCTATTGAAATCGAAGGCATTCATATGGTTTCTATTTGATTGATTTTTTTTTTTTTCTTGGCATACTTTTCTATTATAATATTCTACATATATATATTGTCTACATATATAAATTAGGTTAAGAAAACTATAGTAATGGTAATAGTAGTATGGGTTAGGCTAAGGCCTTTATGCACTGCGACCAACCTAGTCTATTGTGCATCCCTTTATACTCCTTCAGACTGCCAGTGTTATTCCAATATTCTCTGATTTTATGTTGGATCCATTTCTTGGTATCCTGTTTTATGTTGTTTTTATTGAAGTTAAAGAACGGGGTCTCCCAGAAATGGCCCTTCAGCACTTTTTTGGCATAAAGTTCCGCCTTTTCATTACCTTCATGTCCTATAAATACATGCAATAGAATAGAATAAGACTTTCACAGACTTGCTTGAAGTGTACTCGATATGTACTAGAGAGCTATTTTATACCTAATACTCGTTCTTCTGTTTGTAACGCCCTTAGGGTGAGGTGACATATTTGAAAAAGTATATAATGTATATTACACATTCATTTTACTCTGCATGTTGGTTTAGGTGCTACTCGGTAGACTTGGGCACTCACATTGATGGTGGAAAACCGTCTCCGTGGAACCCTCTTGTTTGCAGTTTCGACATCTGTCGTTCGTTGTAGGGCCATCCTATTTTCTCTATGGTTCCCTATCGGACAGTGACCGGTAATAGTGTACGTCATTCTTAATATATCTGTTCTTTTCTTTCTTAACAAATTTGTCAGTTCTTGACTTATCGTTTGTTGGTCAAGTTGCCTTTGCTATTTTGCAGGTACCAGTTCTTGACCACCTAATTTCTGCCTGCTTTCGAAACTGTAGATAGAACTCTCTTTTGATGGGGCTAAGGGGGCTTCCAACAGTTACCTACCCTGATCCGCTATTAGGTACCCCCTACGAAAAAATATAACTGTCCCAGTTTTTTGCTAATACGAACGAGAGATCTATGAGAGTGGCATTATGAAATTACCTTCAAAATGGCAACAAGTTATAGAACAAAATGGTGCATATTTGACCTAAATCAGATCATTCTAATTATGCTAAATAAAACCTTTAATTTAATGCAAAAATAATGGATTTCTTTTTACTAGACCTTATACTTAGTTCATATTTCACAACGGTTTATATAATAGAACCAATGTTGTTTCCAATATAATGCGTCATTATTTGCAACGCAATACAACACCTAATATTGTTTATGTCAAATATATTAAATCAATTTTGGTTAAATTCTTTATTATAATTAAAAATATAGTATATCATATTCATACATATACATATAGTAGTACTTCATTTGTTCAAATTTGTTGTTGCTGACAGCTTAATGTACACATACATACATATATTGATTGACAATTTATTTATACATATTTTTAAATACATTAATAATACTACATTAGGTAAACATATTTATTGTTTATTGAATATACAAGTGTAAGAGGAAATAAAATATCGGTTAAATTAATATAAATTAAATTGTTATATAATATATTTAAACCCCACTACTGGTCTTGCAAATCAAATACAATAGAATAAATATTATCTGTATGAGACAATTATTGTTTTATGGAAAAAGTGAATTCAAATACGAGACAAACATATTAAAACCAAATTCAAAATACGAAAAATATTCAAAATACCACTCTGTAAAAATTAATAAAACCGCTTCATTAAATCGAAACGCACATAAAGCCTTGTATGATTCTCGAACAATATTGCGAATAAGTGTTTTCATTTGCATTTTGCTAGAGTTATTGCATTGCAGCATCATTAATAAATGTATTAGTGCAAATATATAGTAATAGCCCGATTTCATAGAATCGCGAACAATATTGCGAATAAGTGTTTTCATTTGCATTTTGCTAGAGTTATTGCATTGCAGCATCATTAATAAATGTATTAGTGCAAATATATAGTAATAGCCCGATCTCATAGAATCGCGAGTCACTTTTTGGTATAAAAATAAATTTAAAGCTGAGAAATCACATTATGGGGAAAAATAAATCGAATATTTTTCAAATGACAATATCTGATTATTTCAACAATTGATTATCCAAAAATTCCATCCATTTCTTATGTTAATCACTTCGTTTTAGGCATTTAAATAGAACACTATCGATATGTACCACCTCTGTACAGTACAAGTAATTGGCAGTGTTAAATTTAAGCAACATGCTAAGTATACTTAGCGGCTATGTCTGGTACTTTCTTGATGTTTTGCCATAAAGTCAAGGCTGCTAGCTAAGTGTGAGTGTCAAATAAAATTTGTTATATGTTCATACAGGGTGATTTTTTAGCAACTTTCTTTTTGGCAATTCTGTTTTTGGCAGCTCAGCTGTTTTCGTGTAACATGTTAATGTCAAACATGTTCAGTTTTGTCTATAATTTAACCATGAATACGACTTACAAACGAACAACGCTTGCACATTGCTGAATTAACAAAATTCATGCTCGGTTAAGAAAGTGTGAAAATCAGATAATTGTGTTTAGCGACGAAACTCATTTCTGGTTGAAACGAGGATACGTGAACAATCAAAATTGCTTTATTTGGTGTGAAGAGAAGCCAGAAGAATTGCAAGAACTGCAATTCTGGTGTGGATTATGGGCCGGCGGCATCATTGGACCGTACTTTTTCAAAGACGGCGAAGGCAGGAACGTTACTGTGAATGGCGAGCGCAACCGTGCGATGATCGCAAACTTTTTTTTTGCCCAAAATGATAGAGCTGGACTTGGCTGACATGTGGTTTCAACAAGACGATGCCACATGCCACACAGCACGCGAAACAATTGCCCAATTGAGAGGCGAGCTCCGTGAACAGTTTATTTCACGTTTGGGGCCGGTCAATTGGTCGCCTAGATCGCGCGATTTAATACATTTAAACTATTTTTTGTGAGCATATGTTAAGGCTCATGTTTATAGTGAAAAGCCCGCAACAGTTGACGCACTGGAAACCAATATTGAAGAATTCATTCGTGAAATACCGGCCGATATGTTTGGAGAGAGTATGCCAAAATTGGCAGCCGCGGTCAACATTTACATGAAATCATCTTTAAACATTGAATTCTATAAATCATTCTATCGACTCAAATAAAGATTTCATACATTTCTCTAAATTTTATGTATTTTTTTCAAATCAAATCCGAAGGCTCTTAAAAAAAATCACCCTGTACTTAGCAGTTGATAAAATATAGAACATAAAGCAGAGTCTGAATAAATTGAAAAAGCGAAAATTCGTAATTTACATAAATCAATTTAAAATTTTAAAACCTATCATACGAAATACTCGATATTAAATTTTTCAGATCAATGCTATACAATGTTCAAAATTTTGCCTAAAGGTGGAATGGCGCGAATAGCAACTCTGAAATAACAAAACTACATATTGTTATTAATAGCATTTTACTTAAAGTACACTTTATTGAAAACTCTCATTATTGCTTTGTCGATGATATAATCATATAATTGTATATTTACTATAAGCTGCTCAAAATAAAATAAAATAAATAGTATATAGCATATATTTATAAAATGAAAAATTACATGCAAATAAAGTCAATAAATATGCAAACAATTCGTTAGTTGTAAAGTACACACTCGTAATTCTAATTTGATAATGGTGACCAGCTCATATATTGTAGGTATGTACATATGTACTTATTATTATTAAATTGTAACAAGGTTGAAGTTGTAAATCAATGTGATACTTTTTTACACTTATATTTTTACTTTACATTAATTTTTTGTTTTGAAATCATTGTGCGTACATATTTCTATTTTTAAACAGAAAATTCATATATCATAATATACAAGGCCTACTATCGATTATTACTTGTAAATTATATTACATAGAATATTAAAATGTATGTATGTATAAAATTGCTTGCTTGCGTTACACAGACCCACGAATTTAAACCTTTAGGATTACATTTTCATTATAATGACGTGTAATTAGGTGTGATGATTTTCAAAAAAAAATTTATTCCATCCTGTTCAAGTGGTTACTTTCGAAGCTATGCATTTTTAGGATAAAAATGAAAAGTTTTTTAAATTTATAAGACAACCCCAGCCGATTATTATTGAGAAATATATTTTCTTAATTAGCGCACTTAAACGTCTGCAAGTATTTAAAAAAAAAACAACAAATCAATACACGACCAAATCCTGAAAACATTTTCTTTTCGATATGACAATATGTTTTTAGAAATATTCTTTTCGATATCTGTGTTTTTCGAAAGATTATTCGAATATTCTCAACCTTCGATTTTCTAATCGAAAATCCTATAGGTCACACTGTTTGACTTGAGGATATGCACTTTCCTAATAATACAAGAATTTTGAATTTAAATTTTGAAGTAAAAAAAAAATATATAATGAGCCCTTTATTTCATTGTCTAGTCAACACTTTGCGTTGATGCAAGGTTTTTCCACTTCCCGTCATAAGTGTATGTGCACAATAAGTGGATAACGGAATGCAAAGTTATCAAAGAGGACCTGCTGAAAACTCCCTTTGAGTGCGCAGCATATATTGCATCTGATGACATATGACAATAGACTAAAAATATATAACTCACATCGTCCCCTTCTACATTTGAAGTTCAACAATGTGGCAGTGCTGCACATACAGAGATGTTATTTATCGATCGATATCGTTTTATTAAACATCAAATATGTATGTTATAATTAAGAAGAAAAGGAAATGAGAAATGTTTGCAACAAAATATATTTCAATAGTTCAAACTCTATTTGGAAAACGGTACAAATGCTATATGTGCCGTTTTATTGGCATAAAAATAGCGTGTTGCAGAATATATACATATATGTATATTATATTACAGTGCTGCAGGAATGTATTCGTTTGTATCTTCAAAACACTCCATTGATATTAGCATAGAATCTCTTATTCATTCTCTCTAAGCAAATACGAATTAGAATGAATAAAATAGAAATAGAATAGAATGGAGTGTATGTTTCATTTTCATTAGAATGAGTAGAATGGAAATAAAACATTTGAGAGTATTCTTAAATATTCGTTTTGCATTTCGATGTTTTCATTACAATATATATAAGCAAAAAATACAGTAGATAAGACAACACGACGTTGTAAGACGCAGTAATGCAAATCAAATCAGTGCCTGGCATCAAAAGCAACAACAATTATAACGTACAACATACTCGTAGTACTCTCAAACTCTCATAGTACTCTCAAATATTCGTTTATTTGAAGAGAAAACAACGAATGTATGGAATATTTCTTGTACAAGAAACGAATGGAGTATTATCCTATTATTTTACTCTAACTCATTCTCATTCTATTTAGTTATGCTTTGCAAATATTGTACATGTTTTGAGAGTAAAGAGAATCATTCGAAAATCAAATACATTCTCGCAGCTCTTTAATATGTATGCACTGTAATTTTGGCCATCGAAATTCCTAGTTAGAAGCAATATAATAGTAGTAGTAGTAAAATATAAGTACTTGAAGTGATAACATAAAATTATAATACAAACTTTTGCTACTAGGTGACTGAAGTAGACACTGGAGGAGAGTGACCGCGTATTACTAAATATTAAAAAAATAGACATTTTAAAGACTAGAAAGTTTCATGCAGTTTCACGTTGCAATCTCATTTCTTCGCATTATATTTGAAGGACCATATTTTGCGAAATACGTTTTTTTGTTTAGTAGATCGAACATCTTCTCTCTTTGGCCACCAATTGGAATCACAATTCGAAATTGGCTCTTTTTACTTTTTTTTTTCACTAATCATAGAAGTGTACTGAGAAACATAATTGAATTAATAGAAAAAGTATCATCGAAAAATTGGTGAAAAAAAAAAGAAAACGATCAAGTGGGATAAAAAATGGCGAAAAAAAAACAAAGTTCAAACGGCTCTTTCACATTTCTGACAAAGGAATTATAACATAACGACTTCTGGGCTTTCAAAAATTACATAAGGATGACCTATGAGAAATTACAGAACATCCTGCGGCTCATTGAAAAGGATATAAAAAAAAAGTAAAACGCCAGTTGGAAATGCAATACCGCCAGATCAACAAGTGGCAGTGGTGGTGTCAATAGTTGTCAACTCTTTCCTATAGCGCGGATATCATGTGAAAATATGGTGAAGATATGAAAATTTACGAGATAGAATTTTTAAAATATATTTCTGATAGTCATCAGTCGATACTTGAAGGTTGTCTAAATTGAGATATAAATAATCAGAGGGAGGAAAATCATCGTGAGTCTGTATTATCGACATGCATCCATCGTTTGTGTCAATTTGGTTTTAATTTTCAAATTTAAAACTATTATTGCGCTTTATTTCTCTTTTCTCACGAATTTAAATGGCATTGTGTGGTTCACTGACTAATTTCGTAACTCTTTTTTCGAACGGCGGATGCATTGTGTACAAAAAGCTCAAGTTAAACGATTATATAATTAAAAGAATGTATATCATTTATTGAAAGCAGCTCATATTTGTCGAGTTTTCATATATATATATATATAAGTATAAGTATAAGTATAATTAATAAGCAAAAAAAAAAACAAAAACAAACAAAAATCATTAATTGATAGTCTATAAAAGAGCATAAAAAAAAATTAATAACTGGTTTACAAACATATATAATTAGCAGAAATGTTAAACAACCAATTTATCTCAAGTCACATACAAAACAATACATTGCTCATACACATTTTTAAAATGCATAGTATACATACATAAAAGGAACACTGTTTGAGGATTTGTATGTCTGTTTTCTTTGATTTTTGCACACATATCGTACACACAACACATCTAACTTAAAAACAGCAAATCAATGGAGGTATTCTAATTTTAACACAATCATCATATCGAAACTTCAATTTAAATCCTCAATGGAAAAAAAATTAAAAACAAATAAAAAATAAAACATACATACATGTGCACACGCACACGCACACACACACACAATCTCCCACTCACACTCACTCATACAAATTGTTGTGTGAAATTTTACTCAACTTGTTTTTTCACAATTGTTGGTGGTGGCGGTGCTGGCACTGTTGGCCTTTTCGGTGTCAATATCATATTTGGTGAAATTGGTGTTGTTGGTGTAATGCGCTGCTGCTGATGTGATTTTGTTGTTGCTGTTGTTGTTGTATTGGTCGTTTCTGGCGTTGTAGTTGTAGTTTTTGTATTGGTCGATTCAGCGGCTGTGGTTGTATTGGTATTGGCATTCGCATTCGCATTGTTGCAATTCGAATTTAAATTTGCATTCGATATAGTTGTTGCTGCTGTTGTTGTTGTTGTTGCAGTTGCAGTTGTCGTTGTTGCTACCAATGCCGTTGTCGTTGTAATCGTTATATTTGCAATATTTGCATTTTGTTCGGCTTGCAACAATTGCTGTGTTTGATTATTGGCCACTGTTTGTGCACCGATATTATTATCACAATTGGAATCAGAAGGATGACGAAATTTCTCCAGAAATTTATCCTCATCGCTCTTATGATCAGCATTCAAACTGAGCACCATTGGTCGTTTTGGTATTTTTGGCTTTTGCGGCAGATCCGGTTTGAATCCGCCCAATGAACTAACACTATCCGTACTCTTGCGATCAGCCACCGGTGATGGTAAATTATCTAAGCCAAAAAATTGCGTACGTGTCATTGGCACTGGTTTAGGTGTTGGCGGATGTTTTTGATCCTGTGTTTGCTGCTGCTGCTGCTGCTGCTGGTGCTGCTGCTGTTGCTGCTGCAATTGTTGGAATTGTGGTATATTTGGTAGTGGTGGTTTCTCCGGTTTCTCATTTGTTTGATTTGTATTGCTGATGCTGGGAGGAAATAGCTCTTTGGCTCGATTATTGTTACAAATTTCACCATTTTTCTGCTGATGTATAGAACCATCCAATGATGCAGTATCCTTACCATCTACATCTGTTCCATGCACTATGTATAATGATGCGCTTGAGGTAGCAGCGTTTACGATATTCTGTGATTTTTCAGATGTTTTTGGCGGTGATGGTGCATATGGCTTCTGTTTACGTAAAGTGCCGTAGCGTGGACTTTCCAATGAATCTACAATTAAGATGACGCATCACATTAGGAATTAAGCTAATTACATTTATATGTCTATAGGAACCGTGAATAACAATTGTGATATACATTTTGATAAAAAAAAAAGAACAAAAATTCTCAAACTTATTTTTAAAACATATATAGCAATATTATTGAGCTGATCATAGAAGTGACCTAGTATTGACACTCGATAATTTGTTTCCTACTTCGCAAGTACCTCAAAAAATTATGTTTTCTAAACAAATTTTGTGGGCGCCGTAGCTCAGTGGTTAGTATGTTGACCTTCTAATCTGGAGGTTGTGGTTCAATCCCCGGCTGAAGCATAACAAATTTAATATCGAAAAGATTTTTCTTTCGAACGGTACCCACCCGTCGACAAGCAATTGGGAATTCTTCCGTCAGTAACACTTTGCCATGGAAAAGTTTCTAAAAGAACTCTGTAACAATGCTCAAAAAAGTGATGTCGCAAGAATTCTGCCGTTCGGAATCGGCTAAGATCCCTTCTAATATTGCCCTAAACGCACAACAGTAATGGGAGAGAAGCTCGGCCAAATAGCTACTTAGACCTTATAAGTGCTACATACCGCTGTTAAATCCGCTGTTTGCTCGTAGATGGCGTTAGTGAGCATATTGAGCTATTATCGACTGGGCATCCTTTTTTTTATGAGTTCGACACCTGTTTACATCAATTAGGAAGCATCATCAGTGATTTAATACAACAACATACATTTTTCCTCGTATAATCATGTCTAGTTTCGTGCCAGAAAAAGAGCATATGCGGGAAGCTCTACTTTTTTGCTTCAATTTGAAGGAATCTGCTGCTGAGTAGCATCAAATGCTTGTGAAGACAGTGCGCTATCGGAAACCACTTGCAGAGACTGGTTTCGTCGGTTCAAAGAAGGCCATTTTGACTTGAGTGACAAGAAGCGTGAAAATAGACCCAAAAAAGTTGATGACCATGATTTGCAGGCTCTTTTGGATGAGGACGACACCCAATTGCAAAAAATACTTGCCGAACAGTTAGGTGTTACTCAACAAGCCATTTCCATACGTTTACGAGCCATGGGGTTTTTTTTTATCGAAAAACAGCGGAATTAAGCTTGTACACCTGGTATTAAAACGTGTTTTTCATTTTTTTTCAGTTACTGACAAAAATTTCGAAAACGGTTTATCCATATAATATGATTTACAATTCATTCGAATTTGATGGTCTTTGTTTTTCAGAGTTTGACTGATTTATAGGCGATGAAAATCGATAAAATGTGGATTTTTTTTAATTTTTACGAAAATTACTCATTTACAGTTGTTCCACTGACACGAAAAAAAAGTTCATTTGTTATGTGGTAATTAAAATTAAACAATAAGTTTTAAATTGTTTTTTTTTTTAATTTATCTCATAATTGTTACGGTCGCTGGTTAGATTTAAAATTAAAATCTTCACTTACCACCATCATTGCGATCTAGATGCTCGTTCGACGAATTCGATTTACTTTTGCCCTCAATAAAGAGCTTATTACGCTGCAACGTCACAAAGAAATCGACCTCACCCTCAAAAAAGTAGTCCCACTGACTGATCAGCAGTTCAACAATCACATTAACAGCCGATGAACTATTCACTTGTCCTAAATAATCGGTAGGATTACTTTTGTCCACGCGCGGCCACAGCATATTTGGTGACATTACAATGGCTAAATTCTGTGAGCTCATCTTATTTTGATCGACATTTTGTGTGACCAGCCATAAGAACTTTGTCAAATAACGTAGGTTAGCATAATTAGCAGCCGGTAATTTGGCCAATATCGCTTTAATATCAGTTTTGCGATCCATCTCTGATGTACGCTCAGCAGCACGTATGAAATCCTTATAATATTTATATGTCAGCAACGGTTCGGGTAACTCTCGCAAATACAGTTTCAATATCGAACCAATCACATGCGGATCTTGATACTCCAATGGTAATGGCGTTTTAACACATTGTGCCTCCAAGGCGTGTTTCATACGCCGCATTTTGGTGGTTGCACAACCCACCCGCAATAGGCCTTCCTCGTAGAGGCCATTCTCTACGAGACAGCAAATGCACAGTTCCAAAACGTAGGATATCTCACGACTGGTCGATTCCAAGTACTCTGTGAGTGAGGTACCGAAACGTGACTTCACTGTCGATTGGATGATGTCTTGAATGGCAGCCAGAGATGAGTTAACTTTTAGCAGTGCTCGTTCGTGATAGTTTCTTTGGTTCAACACATAATCACGTATGCAATGTACAATGACATCCTCCTTAGCGATGAGCTCAAACATTTGTGCCGCCCACATGTCACGCTCCTTCTCCAATTTTACCTCACATTGCTCTTGCTGATCTTTAATGTTATTGATTTTCGCTTGGGGCTCATCTAAACGAATAGCAGCCTGAAAGTATGCAAAATCTATTTAGTGTGTAATATTTAATTTTTGTTTTTAATCAATTAATCATTTCAAAAATCATGTCACTATTTTTTTGCTGCAAACGCTTCCTTAAATGTAGATGTTTATTATGGGTATTCTCTTTGCCTAAACAGCACAAGTCAGTGATTTAAGAGATGGGCTGATAAGTTCGTAGATTCACATTGGTTCATCTCGAAGGCAACTATATTGAATATTAAAATCGAATTTTACTAAAAAAATGTGTTTTGCTATGTCTATGCCTACGAACTTTTCAGCCCAACCATTAAGTGGTTTTTGCACGCACGCACTATTCTAAGCAGTGTTGCCGGCATAGCGTTTTTGAGGTTAGATTTATTTTTTTATTTTTTCATTTAGTTTCGAAATTTAAGATTTAGCTTTTTTGCTTTTTTTCTAAGTTTTTCTTACTTATTCAGGATATTCAATGCACTGCGACCTAAAAGATCTTTTGTGCGCCTGTTGCACAACTAAAAAAATTCAAGACTATTTATAAATCTATAATGGCTTGATTTACCTATGTGGTTTAGAGTCAAGATTCTATTACCTAGGTAACCAAGTCTACGTCTTGTCACCGCAGGGCAATTGCATAGAATATGTTCTGATATTTCCTGCTCCTCATGACAGAATCGACAGGTATCGTTTTCTACCACACCTATTTTCTTCATATGGTAATTGAGTCTACAGTGCCCAGTGAGCAACTCTGAGTAGAGTTTTATGTCATTTCTACTGAAGTTAAGAACAGCATCCACCCTAACATGTACGGAATCAATAAGTCCTTTCGACTGTCGCATGCCCGTTTGGGCTCTCCAGTAGTCGAGTAGATTAGGTTTTCCTTATTTTGAAACAACCTTTTTTTTTAAGGACACTCCTCCACACTGCTGCTCCTCCTACTCGCCGCTTGGACCGGTCATTTTCATATTACAGCGTTATACCTTTACTATAGACGCTAAATTTGAATTGTTCTTAGGTTGCTTAACCAATTTTCTAGTTAACATATGTACAAAATACTTCCAAAGTACAATATAACCATTTCATTAGCATTCTCTAAAAGCATACTTACGAGGGTGGTCCCAGAACTACCCGACCTGACATATATAAGGTCTAGTAAAAAGAAATCCATTATTTTTCCAATAGATGGCTTCAGTAATCTATATCTCGTTTTGTATAAGTGCGATCGGGTTACGCTAGATGACGTTAGAAAAATAGGATTTCGTACTAAATAAACTTTTCAGGCAGTTTTGTGATTGCTTGACTCAGTATTTTTTGAGCACGCGTCAAAGATGGATACCAGTAAAGAGAAAATACGCCATATTTTACAATTTTTCTGAAAATGTGAATAGTGTTTATGATATAGGGTGAAAAGTGGAACCTTATAAAACATATGATTTAAGTTTCAAGGCGCCACGTTGTTTAGCATTTTTTTGGAGCCATCGAAAGTTAACGACCTCAGAGAATTTGTAAACATGGAAAAAATTGGTCACCGTTATGTAATTCAATACTAACAATAATGTAAACTAAAAGGAGATTATGTTGAGGAATAAAGAAAAATTTTTGCAAATTTGTTGTTTTCTTTGTTAGGTCGGGTAGTTCTGGGACTAGCATCGTATATTTGCTTTCAGCACCTCTTAATAAATTAATTATATAACAATGAAATTGAATATAATGGAAGAAAAAATTAATTTACCTTAAATAAGAAAAATATATATGTATTTAAGTAGCACAATATGATGTAAAGTGTAATACCGCTTTCTAACATCGCTGACCATTTATGTATAGTTTTTATATAACTACCTGTCACAAACTGAAATAGGGAAGCATTAACAGGAAACTTTCATAATTATTACTGTCGATGCTAAACAACTACAAAAGAGAGAGAGAGAAAGAGAGGTGGCAGGCACATTCAACAACAAAACAGCCAATATTATAAGAAATAAATTCAATCTGAATACATATATACCGACTAATGCCAAATTAAAATAAAATATAAAACATTTGTTACTCCAAACAATTAAATTACTTAAATAAAATAGTCACAACAACAATTTCATTAAAGTAAAAACTCGTAACAATTGGTACCTAATATATTTATGTATGTATATGCGGCGTTACGTCGCCGATTGCCGCATAATATTTGGCGAATCGGTCAAATAAAAGTGATCATATACAAAAGCAAAAGATAAACAAAAGCAAAAGACAAAACAGAAAATAAAGTATATTTCTTTTATTGCTTTGACACTTGAGCCGTCGTCACCGCATAGTTGTTGTTGTTGCAGTTGATTTCGTAATAGTTGTTATTGGTGTTGTAGTAATAATCTTGCGTCTAGGCAATGATATAGAAGAAAAAATTATTTAATCGTGCATACGATATGCGCGCATAATAATGCGAATTCACTACAAACGTGAGTGCTTATGTATGAAATATGTAAGCTGATTAACAAACAGGGAGAGCAACAATCGGCTGCCTCCGTAATGGAAGCTATTAAAAAGATTCGATGCACAGCTCCAATATAATTTTTTTAAGAGTTCTACAGTACGAATTTAATTGACACTTATGGCATCTAGGATAACCGTTTTGGGTATGTGAGATATTTTAGTAAGTAGAAATATTGCAATAAATGAACGTGTCATTCCCAATGTCTACGCAAGAATAACTCACATGCACTGGCGCATAAATATTTATATTAGACGTGTTTTATTCGACACTCATACTCGGCTAGCACCGATAAATACATGGCAAAACAACAACAAAGATGCTAACTTTAGCGAGTATAACTATAGACGCTAAAAAATTTTGCATACTCCCTAAGTTCAGTGATATGGCAATTTCTTTCAGTTTTTTTTTACTGAACAGGGATGTTACTTATCGATATCTACTTATTTAAACGTCAAAAATATTATAATTAAGAAATGGAAAAGGAGGAATATTACGAAAAATTATTTCAATATTTTTGATACATGTTATTAACTAAATACAATCACAATTTGTTCTATTTGAAATATATGTGTATATAAAATAAAGGCATAAGTGCAGAATACGGCCTCCTTGAGAAAACAAAAATAATAAATTGCATCAGATAGAGATTATTCTTGTCGTTTGACCTAGAAAGGTAAAAAAATTTGATTTTTTTTCTTTGTGTTTTCTTTACGCTTGATGTCTTAGAAGTGTCGTCAAAATTTGAAGCAAAAATTCGAAGAAATAAAGATACAGTGCACACCTCTGCGTAAGCGTCTTGCTTGATATTTACCTTGTACTCAACTTTCAACCGCGTTTTTCGCGAAACCATGTTCTCCAAATCGGTGACCACAATAACTCGGAAACCACTGTACCGAAAAACTTGAGTTTTATAGTGTTCATTTAATACATAATTATCTAGTCTTTGTCGTAGGGGTTTTTTTGTTCAGAAGCCTAGATTTTGTTTTATAGACAAAATAAGAACAATTTTTGGTCTCAAAATTGCTACTTTCAGTTTCAACACTCGCCAATTCGTAAAAAAAAAAATTATTTTAAAAAACCCCTACGACAAAGACTAGATTATAGTCTAAATTTTATTAATCTTTTTCATTTTTGACATTCTGATGATTACAGATAAAATGAGAGTGGTCACCGTGAAGGACTTCACTTTTGCGACAGTTGAGAGATGACGTGTGTACTTAACTAATATTGTAAATAAAATAAAAAAAAAAATTTGACATGTTCTGGAAAGTAAGTGCTGTCATTGAGAAAAAAATCCACCCAATAATGCGTATAGGTTTTCTACAAAAAATTCATGAAAATAGCCTTTTTTCGGCGCTCCTAGGTGTATATTCCCCCTTAAAAGAAACTAACAATTTGTCGGTGCAAACGCCCATATAAGGCGTGGCTTAAGGTCAAAGTTCAAAATTGAGATCGAGATTACTCGATAGACATGCAATTTTTTTCTACAATATCGCTATCAAAATTTTTTTTTTTGGAAAAAATCCCCCATTAACCTATCAAAAATTATATATTATTTTAAAGATCATAGGATTACCTTTTCAATGGTGTATTAAACATATTTTTTAAAAATTTGTAGGTATTTTTAATATTTTTTTTCTGCATACTTTGTCTACTGGTGGTCGCGAAGCCGGCGTTGGACTATAAGGGTAATTTCTTTGCGTCCGGTCGAAGGCCGGCTATCAAAACAGACTTTTATCCTAAAATACTGTTGGTCGCTAAGCCGGCGTCGGGCCTATAAGGGTTATTTTTCTTTTACGCCCAGCTAAACGCCGGCTATCAAAAAAGACTTTTATTCTAAAATACTATTGGTTGCGATACTGAATTTGAAGACATACCGTCCATATTGGAATAACTTTATGAAGTATCAACTTAAAAAAAAATTAATTAATGCATACAAATTCTTTAAAAACATGTTTTATACACCGTTGTAAAGGTAGAACATCCACCATCCATTTGGCTCCCAGCTTTTATGTAACTTGAAACAATTCCTTCGTGGAGTGTTTTTTTGTCGCATGAAAAAGCTATTGCAGCCGTGGAACAGTATTTTACAGAGCTTGCAGGAAATCATTACGGGTATGGTATAAAATTTTTGAAGGATCATTGGAGTAAGTGTATTGAAGTTGAATAACAAAAAATAGTAATTTCATTTGAAAATTCCCATTCTTTCATTTCTGCTTTGTCAATGCTTTTGGTGCACCCTATATAACAGTTATTGTATTCTATATCTTCCTTATTTTATACAAATTTCGTTTTTCGAGCAATGCTTTTAAAACGAACATATACTTGTCAATTTGTGTTTTCCACCCTATTTTATTTTTTAACTCCTTGAACATATTAAAGTATGTATGATATTGTTATGTACATGTACAGTATACGTAGACTATGCCGATGAGTGCGAAGTGGAGCAAACTAACTAAACAGAAATTTTTGCTGTTGAACACTGATGGCATAATTATGTTTATTATTGCGCGCTTAACATCAGCATATTACATGACTTGAAGACTTGTCACCCTTCCATATAAGTACATCTAAAGAGATGCATGTAAATATGTGAATACATACCTCGTAGCTGCGTTTCAATGATGTATACTCTTGCAATGTACGCGAAACGTTACGTTTCATTGCTGAGATCTCTTGTATTTCAGTTTCTAATATTAACTTAAGACGTCGCACCACTTCGGTCTCCGTTGCCAATTCATTGTCGACAATGCATTCAGCAATTGACTTTTCAAGTTCGCCTGCAAATGAATATGAGGGGGGAAAAGCAAAATGAAGTAGGTATATAATATAATAAAAATACAAATACAATTGAAGCGCGCATAAAAACAATAATAACAACGAGTAGTAATAAGCGCACTCTGAATATACGGATAGGCGTGTGTATTTTAAACAGAAAATTTCATTACATTTGAATAGAAGAAAGGGCAAAAGATGGAAAGAGAAAATGCACAGCATATACTTTGAAAATTCCCACATTATTGCGTGTATTATAGTTGAAAAATTAATTTTCATTAACATAAATTATAACACTATACAACAAATGCAACAAAGTAACTCAATTACTCCTACGAGGTATATTGGTAGCGTACATGCATATGTACATATGAGAGTAGAAAACTATTCGAGCGGTTTAAATATCTATATGGATGGATAATTGTTGCCTTTAGTGTTGCACAAATTACTTAATGCAGTTTTTCATTCATATTTTCGTATGTGTGCGCATATCATTACATTACTTATTTATCTATAATACTTAGCAACATGTATGTAGATATTTAAACATCACTTCTTGAACAAAATTATCTGTAAATGATATTGTATAAGTGTTTGAATCAATCTGATAGTTGTTATGACCCACTTAAAATTAATATGGTAAATAGACACAATGCATACCAAATTTGACATTGAACATACATATATGTATATTTATGTACATACATACATACGAGTATGTGACAATAATGATCGTAGAGAAATCAAAATATTGATTTGTGTATGCCATTCTTTTAATTTAATTCATATAGGTAATAAAATACATATATGTATGTATAACTTATAATAGAAATTTATAAATACGTTACATAGAAGGAGTGAAAATCGTATGAATATGCATATATTCAGCATCTCAAGCTTCAAAGAACGTTTGTGTGTGTGTATGTGTGTGTGTGTGTGTTAAATTTGGTGATGAGTGGATGAAACACACCATAATATTATATGTGCTTGTATTATAAAATCACAAACAATAGAACCTTTGCGAAATCACGTTATTTCAGAGCAAAATTTTACTGTTGCAAAAATTGTCAATGTACCGTAATGTACTTTTACATTTCACGCGCGGCATTGCATCGCAAAAAAATTAGACAATTAATCTTCAACAAATGCCGCTAAATATTGATACAATTATTAATAAATTAACCGCATAAATAGAAATTATAAAATTCATTCGCAAAGTTTTTTAAAATAAACCAAAAGTATTAAAATAAACAACAATCAGTAGATTAAATATGACAAGGCCAGGCGTTTATTAGGCGAGGCCACAAAACATAGCGTGCAAATTACACCCCAAAATCACTTTTTTGTATACATGTCTCTATACATATTCCCCTGTGATAACTGGGCAATAACTATGCTCAAAAGCGCACACACACATGCAACTACACACACACATATCTATATACTGCGTCATCCCTTATCAGCCGCATAAAAGTTATTCACATCAATCTGCCTATACCATTGCCTCACCCACCAATCATCGTCTCTACCACATAGTAATCAACAAAGTGCTCTTTGAGCATTCTTACTATCATACAATACATGCATCGATAGAAGTATGTATATATATAATACGCACCGCAATTCACTAAAACATGATATAATGGCATCTCTTTCGACAGTTCCTTTGAGGATTCATCCAAGGTTTGTCCGATTTTATAATGACTATTCTTCCTAATACGTTTATCACGTTCCTGCGTATCAGTGCTTGTTGTAACTGCAGGCAATTTACGCACCATCTTATCCAGAACATCACGATATTTGTCCACCTGTTTTTCAATGGTTTCTAATTCGAAATCTTTTCGGTCAGTTTTATTTGATCTACGAGTAGTGCATATAACGAAAAATACAACAAAACAACAACAAATTAGTTTAATTTCTTCATCTCATGCTATAAAGTTGGTCTCCAACTCTAACTGTTTTTCATGGCAGCAGACAGTCAGTCGCTCTTCTTCTTTGTCTACTCGGGAGCATCGGAATTCCTGCCAATTACAATTAGCATTGCTATACTTCTACCCACTTACCGCGAAAGATTCTCCGCGGCTATTTTAATTTTTGTAAATTGTTTCTTCATCTTATATTACTTTTGCACGTAATGACGTTCCACAAATTAATTATATTTTCAATCAGGAATTAGATAATGTTTTGTGTAACGAAAAATTAAAGACTTTTTTTGTAGTAAACACTTAAATTAGTCATCCTACACCGACGACGATTGCTGAACGAAAAACCGTCGAGCTCCCTCAATCGGGTGTGTTCAATAACATTTGACATTATGCAAATGGTTATGTTCATTGCTTTGCAATAGAAATTACTATCTTCATGTAGACAGATTGAACGCGTCTGGAATATGACGACATCTGATACCACTTACATATCATGTATTCTTAAGATTGCGAACGAATTGGCTGCAACATTTCGACTTTGCAATAGCACCATCCACAGAATGAAAATATTGAATTATTATTGAAGAGATTCATGTAATTAATAGCAGAATGTAGAAACTTGGCATGAACACATAAATTTATGTTTATCCATTTAAAGTTGGACAACAAATTTTCTTTATTATATTAACTACATTGCAAACTTATCTAAAGGAGTAAGTACATACGTCAAAAAATACTTGCATGAACTGTTTGCAATCTATGTATAAATAGGTTTTTTTGCATAGGTTGCGTTGAATAACACAAAGATTGTAACAGTTTTTAATAATTTTTGTAAGTAAGCGTTCGATAACGCCAAAAAATTATACATCAATCAAAATTGAGTGAGCAAAGTACCAGTTTGTTGTAAGAGAAACGTTGATAATGTCCTAAGGAAATTGTGGCCAGCAAAAATTATCCATCACGGAAACATATGATCTGAAAGTAATTTTTGTAAACAAACAAATTTATTTTTTGTGAAATCTGGTGTTTTTTGAGCTCTTGCCTGCTATTTGCCCTGCACGGGTTGGTCAATTTGCAATGCATAATCACAAGCAACAAAATGGAAAATTTGACAACTAAATCAATACAAATTCATGTTGAACATAGAAATATGTGTAAATTTATTACTTCCCTGTTATTAATGTCTTTGAACACACCCATAGCTTGACATATGTATACTCACGTGTTTGTATTGTTGCGATTTTATTTGTTAATTGAATTGGAAATATATATTTAATATAGTACTTCTACGAATTATTTCACACAAAATGACGACTATACAAATTGATAAAAAGAGTTTAATAAATTTATTAAGGATTGAAAATGAACGTATTGAAGATTTATTAAATACATTCGATGTTCCAGACTCCATAGAAGGTAAGCTATATGCGAGAAAAGTAAGCATTGTAAACAATTCTAATACAAAAACTATAATTTACAGATAATTATTGTGATGATTATTTATTGAAAAATGATAAAACAGTTCACAAAAATTCGACGACTCGTAATGCTGTTGATATTGATGAACTACAGGACCGCCTCAATACAATAAAAAATAAAATGAAATCCAAGAAGCGACCAATTTCAGAGCGTGCCGTGAAAAAACGAGAGGCAAAAAAGTTGAAGAAAAACAAAGAATTCAAGAAGATACTCGTATCAGCTGCAAAATCAATCAAAAACGAAAATCAGAAGCATACAAACTATGATGTAAATGGATCGAACGACAATAAAAAGGATATTAAACCAATAGTGCCGGTTAAGCCTGTTTTCAACGAAGACGGTAAAATTGTATTCTCCAAATTTGATTTTGCTTCTCATCCAGGCGCTAAAGTGAAAAAATCACATCAAAATCCTCGAGAGATTTTAAAGAAAATCAAGGAGACCGACAAGAAAATACATGAACTGAAGGAGAAGGGTGAAACAGAGAAGGCAGCTGAAGTCAAGAACGAGATTGCATGGAAGAAAGCATTTGACAAAGTTGAAGGCAAAAAGGTTAAAGATGATCCAAAACTCTTGTACAAGGCTATTAAGAAGCGAAAGGTTGAGAAGAAGAAAAATAAAAAGGGTTGGGAGGAGAGAAAGAAGAAGGTGGAATCGGGTATTGAACATCGACAAAAGAAGCGACAGGAGAATATCAATAAGCGTATTAAGGATAATAAAAATAAGAAATTGAAAAGATTATCGAAGAAAGGTCGAGTCATACCAGGATTTTAGATACAGAAATATAGCACATCTAATGTATATATGTATACAAATGTTTCAATTAAAATATACTATATATATACAGTTACAATATACAATTGTGTTCTTTACTTTTTACTTCAAGTATACAAACATCATTGATGGAACTTCAAATTGCATAGGATATTATTTTAAATTAAAACAAAATTTTCGATACAATTCACAGCAACAATTCAATTGTGCCCAGCAGCTGTGAACACGACATAAAACAGCTGATTACCTAATGTGTACGTGCACATCGGTCGTTTCAATGATATAAAAACTATAAGAAAAAAAATTGTATTCCATCGTTGAACATACCATATGTATTTGACATTTCGGTCAGCTTCCGCAACCATCCCTGTTAGTAGCATGAATTTGTAAATACAAAGCAAATAACTTCAAAAGGAAAACGACCAAGCACAAAAACAAAGTGAAAGAAAAGTGCAGAATACAGATATATTTGGTCGGACGGATTTATTTTTTGCTACTAATTATAATTGCGTCTTATTGTTAACAGCAAAACGAAGAGGAAAAATAAATTCAATCTGTTAACACTCATTTTATTATATTAAATATAAGAAGTGATTGTTATATTAAGTACATCTAAAATAGTGGTGAGGTATTTTGCGAATAGAGAACAACAAGCAACGTAGAGCTATAGAAGAGTTGAGTTTCGAAGGCGGCCTAGAAGTAGAAACGTAAAGAATATAGTGTCGTTGTAGTCTTGCTCGTCGTCGTCGTCGTCGTGGTCAAAGCATGAGTGTGGTGCGTCATATAGTGTTGCTGTCCCAGCTGCCAAAATATGGAAATAATTATTGGTTAAAAGGTAAGAAGCATTTATTTGTACATACATCATGTTTTAAACATTCGAATAGGACAACAAAAGAGCTTTTTCCAACATTCCAGCCAGCCAGCCATCTGTTCATTACAACATATAATATTATTGTTTCTAAAAATGTTGAAGAAAATCATTTCTGTGTGCCATTTGTGTATTATATTTCATCATCATACTTTATTTTCTCGCGAATTTTTGTAAAATGTGTTTTAATGGGGAGATGATAAAATGAAAAAAGTACAACACACACGTAGCATACGTGTATATATATCCCATAATACCCACTCATTACAGTCACCCAACAGTATTCTGCCGCTGCGTTAGCAATCTCTCAATTTTATTACTTCGCCAATAGCATTTGCTTATGACGTTCACTTGTTTGTTATTTATTATTAGTATTTTTTGTTTGGGTTTGCACTACGTTTCGTTTTATAATTTGTTATGATATTAATGATTTGTTATCGAGTATTTGTTTTGCGTTTGTATGATATGCTCTTATGCACAGTGTTGTTATTGGACTACGTTATCATCGCTTGTAACAATATCCCAATAAATAATTGTCTCCCCGATATTTACAATCTCTGCTTTAAACAATTCATTAATTTTCAGATCTATTATGTGTTTCTATTTTAACCTATCAACAACATTTGTCGAACTTGATATGGGATCACGGTGATTTATTAATTAATTTCATTTAAATTTTTACCGTCATTCCATATATGAAGCATATATTGTTCATATTATTCTAAGCAATTAGATACTATCTACCTACTTGTTTGCTATACTAATATAATAATAGCTTGTGGCAAATTAAACCTTAACTGCTGATCGGTGTCTGGTTCTGTGAAAACACGTGCTATCTACAAAGCACATGTTTTCACAGCATATTCCTTTGAATTTGCCATTGAATATCGTCGATACATACGAAGAAAGACGAACGGAGCACATGTTTTCACAGGATATTCCTTTGAATTTGTCATTGAATATTGTCGGTGCATACGACGAAAGACATACGAATGTTTTGACGGCGTAATAAAATTAAGATAAAGAAAGACGCGTAAACATAATTGATGACTGATAAAGAGAGACGCGTAAACATAGTTTACGATGATGGCGAAAAAAGACACATTGTGCTGATTAACAGCTCAAGAGTTAGCATCGCAACAGTTACCTGACCGACTGGTAATAATTAGTGTAGTTAGCCGATGTTTTTGCACGCGTCTTTTTTCGCGATCAATTTACAAGCGCTCGTATTTCTTCGTATGCACCAACGATATATTTATATTAGATTGTATTTACAATGAAAAATGGAATAACTAAATTTAGTCATTTTCCCCCTTGACCATATGCAATTCTTAAGCAAACTTATATTAAATGTCTATTATTTAAAAGCTTATCACGTTTGCGATACAATACCATTTTCCTACATTCTTGTATTGTCCATATTATTCATATCAATAGCAGTGGATTTTATGGCAGCACATTTATGCGTATGCGAGCATTAGCTGCGTTCACTAAAAATTTCTATATCAACACAATTCAAGAACGTAAGAAAAATCCTCTCTAAAAATGAGAAAAAGTATGCAAACGTCAAATTTGTAAGATTTATGCTGCAACTAGCCACCGACGTAAAAACGTAGAACGTGTCAGCTGACACGACCAATCTTATGGGAACGTCGTGTTAACGAAAACTCACCACCGTATGACGGTGACGTAGACGTTGCTCGTAGCGGAGAGAATCAATGCAATTTTGTATGTTCTTACGTACGGCAAGTACGTACGTACGCTACGTCGGTGGCTAGTTGCAGCATTACTAGTTATTTCCAAACACCTTCAGTTCTGTCACTTGCTAGTAAGAACAGTTGTTTTTTCTATATTACAAATTCTTACTAGTAGAAATACTCGTTCCATTCGTTACTTTACTAGTAAAATTTCTCTATCACCATAATTAAAGAGCGTAAGAAAAATTCTCTCGAAAAATGAGAAAAAAGTATGCGAACGGAAAATTTGTAAGATTTACTAGTAATTTCCAAACTCCTGCAGTTGGCAAGTGACAAACTTGCCAGTGAGAACAGTTGTTTTTTCTATTTTACTAGAGAAGCAAGAATTATCACAGAGAGGAAATAATTTGCTCTCTCTCTTCTATTTTACTGGTTTTTGGCGTACACGAACACATTTCCAGTAAGAAATAGTAAAATTTATTAATAATTTGTAAAACCAATTACGTAGCGAACGGAGCTATTATGTGTTGACAAGCAACAAATAATTATAATTTTCAAGATCTTTTTTTGCATGTTCAGGGATGTAATAAAATGACCGCAGATATGCCCCCTACACACATGCACATATGTTGGTTAAATGACTGTTTATAAATAACAATAACTTCCGATAGCTATTTATTAATTTGTTTATGCTTATATTCATTTCGTTATAGGAGTTTGCTGCGCCAGCGTTTTACAAGCAAAATTTTCAACACCGAATACAGTAACAGCAACAACACGTTGCCTACATTTGGCACCGCTCAATAATATTGCCACCTCTACGTCGTCTTCATCATCATCCTCCTCCTCCTCATCGTCATCTGATAATTCGAATGCAAGTAGTGGCGCAAGTGATAGTAGTAGTTCCGTAGGTGGGGGCGGTGGTGCATCATCCAGTGGTGAACCGCCAAATGATAAAAACTTTTTATCATGTCCAAAGTGTGGCAGTCCTTGCACACAGGTGGAGACATTCGTTAGTTCGACACGTTTTGTAAAATGTGCCAAATGTAATCATTTCTTTGTTGTACTCTCCGAAGTCGATTCGAAGAAGAACATCAAGGAGGAGCCGAAAAATCAACGCAAACCACCGCCGCCACCACAAAAAATTATGGATTATCTTGATCGTCATGTTGTTGGACAGGATTTCGCCAAGAAGGTGCTCTCTGTTGCTGTGTATAATCATTATAAGCGTATTCATCATAATCTGCCGCAAATGAGTCCACAAACGCCGCTACCACCGTCGACCGATTCAATGGGACGCACCGATCTTTTGCATATATCTGGTATCGGTCATACAATCACCAATTCACCAGGCACGGAATTGCCGCAAAAGCCTCACATGTCAGCTGGCAGTGGTGGTAGCGTTGCTGCTGGGTACGCCGATTCTGGCTCGGAAATTTTGGAAAAACAAAATTATGATGTTAAATTGGAAAAGAGTAATATTCTGATGTTGGGTCCAACTGGATCGGGTAAGACACTGATTGCTCAAACGATTGCACGCTGTCTCGATGTGCCGTTCGCCATATGCGATTGCACGACATTAACACAGGCCGGTTACGTCGGTGAGGATATTGAGAGCGTAATATCGAAATTATTGCAGGATGCTAATTACAAGTAAGTGCTGCAGCATACTTATGCAATTATATAAAGAGGCGAATCATTATTTTTTGTTTCTTTTGTAGTGTGGAGCGCGCTCAGACTGGCATTGTGTTTCTAGATGAAGTTGACAAAATTGGCGCTGTTCCTGGTATACATCAATTGCGTGATGTTGGTGGTGAGGGTGTGCAACAGGGTATGCTGAAAATGTTGGAAGGCACCATTGTTAATGTGCCCGAACGTAATTCACCACGTAAATTACGTGGCGAGACAGTCCAAGTGGATACAACAAATATATTGTTTGTTGCTTCTGGCGCATATACGGGATTGGATCGCCTCATAGCGCGAAGACTAAATGAAAAGGTTGATATTATTATTGTTAAGATGGTGACACATGTTGGAAATACAACATTTAAATGATAAGACAGTTTCTGGTGAAAAAAAATTAGAATTGTGGATCGCAGTTAAGTCAAAATTCAAGATGATCTTAACTTTGACTATAACGAGTGTTCATGGTCCATCTGTCACTTGTCTTCCATATTTTGTATTACTGTCAATCAGCAAATTTATTGTTATAAATTAATTCGTTCTAATTATTTATTGATTCTCGTGTTCACAGTATTTAGGCTTTGGCGCACCAAGCTCTGGATCATCAGGTCGTCGTGCTGCTCAATCGGCTGCATCGCCAATGGACAATGATCAGGAAGAACGTGATAAATGTTTAACAAAAGTACAAGCGCGAGATCTCGTTGAATTTGGCATGATACCGGTAAGTGTGTTCTTGTGAAATAGTTATGGGGTACAATTTTGTAATTTAATCATTCATTATACATAGGAATTTGTTGGTCGTTTTCCGGTAATTGTACCATTTCATAGCCTCAATGTTAGTATGCTGGTGCGCATTTTAACTGAACCGAAAAATGCGTTAATACCACAATATAAGGCATTAATTGGTATGGACAAGGTTGAATTGACTTTTACACAAAAAGCCATCAAGTCGATAGCAGCGCTTGCGATGGAACGGCAAACAGGCGCACGTGGTTTACGTTCCATAATGGTAAGTACAATCGGAGCTGTGCCTCAAAGTACAAACTTTCAGTTTTTTGATGTAATCAATATCTTCTTCCTCACAGGAACAACTTTTATTGGATCCCATGTTTGTGGTGCCTGGTTCAGATATCAAAGGTGTGCATATAACATCTGATTATGTGAAAGGTAAAGCACAGCCAACGTATTTGCGACAAAATGAGGAATCGAATGCAGAAGATCTCGTTAAGGACAACAACAGTGAGGGCAAAAATTATGAGGATAGTGAAGATAGTGCTAAAGTACGTCTGACACAGTAGAAATGGCAAGCGTGCACTACACACACACACCCACACTCCCGCACTCACACGAATTGACACATCCATAGAGACACACATGCATATGTTACAGTAGCTGCCCAATCTCTTTCTACTTCCTATCTTCCGCCTTTTTGTTTTTGTTGTTTTTTGTTTGTTTTTGTTCGTTTGTTTTTATTTCAGTTCTACGTCAACAGGACAAGAACATCAAATTAAGAATCGATTAATGAAAACTTCTATCAAATAATATATTACATTAAATGTATGTATGTATATTTTTTCATTATATTTCATCGTAAAAATTTAATCAACAAAAGAAATTAGGGAAAAATGACGAAAAGAAAAAAAAAACATAAAACGGAGTAAAAACAATGTGTAATTATTCAAGCAAGTTAATTGATTTGTAAAGCAATTTTAATGATAAAAAAAATAAATAAAAAAAATTATATATATATAAAATTATATATTTGCGAAAAAGTAAATTTTGAAAAAAAAATTATTAAACAATTTTAAATTTGTAATTTAAATGATAACAACAACAACATTAACAACAAAAACTGTAAACTCAAATATGGTAGATAAAAATTACAAATTGTATAGAATTATTAAACAAAAATTTAGCGTCAAGTTGTATTTTATTATTATTATATTATTATTATATATATTATAAGAATATTTTATTAAAATAAAATCAATAAAGAAATAATTAAATAGATAAAATAACCAACAAACAATATTGTAATGAGCTTATCTAAAGGAGATTGTAATAAATAATTTTGATCCCAATTCTGATGGGGAAACCAAAAGAAGATTTCAAATACGTACAGGTATATGTATGTAAGTATAGGTAAGTGCTTTGGAGAGGTAAATGTGTAATATACTTATGTGTATATATGTATATGTAACGTATCAGATTGAAATGAATAGGATAGGAAGGATAGGAGTACCTACTAAAATTAACAAAATATAAGTATAATGAGAAGAAACAAAAATATTTCTTTAGAAAAATGTATTTCTACTGAACTATTTGGTTTTTTTTTTGGTATTTGGTTTGCTCGTATTTGTATAAAAATTATTTTCTTTTCTGCATGTTTCAAGTATGTAATTATCGTTATTCCGTTATATTTTAATCGTATTTAATTAGTCATTTTCCTCTGTAATTAATAGCTCATATTCTTGTGCTGCGAAACGATCCCAATCAGACGACTGTAAAGAGAAGGTGTTGAAGAAAATTATATGAGTAAATTATAATTTGAATTTAATTTGTTACGAGATGAGTTTTACGATATGCAAGACCTAATATTCAATACTGTGGTAAAAAGTAGTATTAGAGCTTATACGATTTTTTTGAAGATAAATCTAAAAAAAATCCATATTTGGTATTGCTTGACACATTGGACGACTGCGTGTTTGCCAGTCATAGTTAAGCTTATATATGATAATATCTGAAGTGTGGGTAAACACCATTTTCTCCACATATATTGGGACTATCGATTAATTTTAAAGGATTCACCGCCACCATTTTTATTTATTTTTGTTTTTTTTTGTCAAGAGGTTACCATATAATTTCATTATTAGTCGGTATTTTTTTGGAGCATCTAGTCTAGTTTTGTACCAAGGAAAAGCAATTTGCAGGATGGATTACTTTTTTGCTTTCATTTGCAAAAATCTGCAGCCGAGGGTCGTTGCACACTGCAGAATGCTTATGATGTGCATGCTCCAACGATTTCAACTTGTGAGTACTGGCTCAGAAGATTCAGAAGTGGCAATTTCGACACAGAATACAAGGAGAGGTCTGGTCAGCCATGAAAGTTTGAAGATGCAGAATTGAAAACATTACTCGACCAAGATTGTTGTCAAACACAAAAAGATTCAGCAGAATCCTTGAAACTGACTCAATCAACCGTTTCCAAACGTTTAGAAGCAATGAAATTTGGCGCCACATGAACTGAAGCAAAGAGGCGTTGAAAGGCGATTTTGCATGTCACAAACGTTGCCCGAACAATACAAAAAGAAGTTGGTTTTGCATCGGATTGTTATTGGTGATGAAAAATGGATTCATTACCACAACCCGAAGCGCAAGAAATCGTATGTGAAGCACGGCCAACCATCGAAATCAACGACAAATCAGAATATTCATAGCGCGAAGGTAATGCTCTGCATTTGGTGGGATCAAAAGAGTGTGTTATGTTATGAAATTGTGTGTTGAAATTGGGTCAGACGATCAGGGACCTGTACCGAACACAGTTGATTCGTTTGAAGAAACCAATCGCCGAAAAACGACCATCTATAATATTCCATAGTGACAATGCTCTGCCAGCTCGACCGATTAAAAATTATTTGGAAAACAGCGTCTGGGAAGTTTTACTTCTCCCGGCTTATAGTCATTTATTTAGATCGAGGCAAAATGCACTCACCGGAATGCGCTTCCCTTCAGAACAAGGTGGCGGAAATTCGCTTGATTCATTTTCAGGTTAAAAAAAAGCAGTTCTTTTGGGACGGAATCCATATGCTACCAGAAAGATCGCCAATACTTTCAATAATGTCTTCATACATTTTGTTATTGAAATAAAGGGATATTTTTGAAAAAAAAAAAATTAATCGATAGTCCCACTAATAACCTAGTATAGACTAAAGAATATATCGAATTGGTCGACTGCCGCGATATCCCTGCTACCCTTATAAATTTTTGTAAAAATACCGGCAACATCTTAGCATATGCTATTAGTATTTGCTTCACTTGGAATATATAGAAAATAGCGTAGTACCCGTAGTTTCCCGTGTGGATGCCGTAGCTCAGTGGTTAATGTGTTGGCCTTCTGATCTGTAGGTCGTGGTTCAGTCCCTGGCTGATGCTTAAAAAATTTAATATCGAAAAGATTTTTCGGTAGTTTCCCTTCAATTTTCCTGACATTTTCAAGTAAAATGTTTATACATTTTATAAAATGTGCCTATATGAAATAATAAGGAAGTTATATCCAGTCAGAAATTCGAAAATTTTCACGGTTAGTTCCTTTCAGTGCTCTGTGGCATATAAAGCCACCCGGAAAATGATGCTGATAAAAAATATTATAATTTTTTTATTTTTGGTGCTGCTACGCCATAGCATGCCATTGCTTTCTTCGAAATCGAAATTTAGCCGAGTGCTAATCACTTTGATCAACCATTTTTCGGCATTGGATATTAATTACACCAGAAAATTAGCTCTAATAACAATTCTGGATCTCTTTAGGGTGTTTCTGAAGTAATTTTTTTATTTAGATTCAAGATCCCACTAAGGGAGTCAACACTTCAATTTGTTTTTCTTTTTGTCTTTACATAATAAAGTTATGTCAAGTTTCTTGAAAAGGTGTAGAAGGTAACTTACATATTCATCGCGTTGTGATGCAAATGGATCACGTTGTTCGTGATCTAAATATTTTTCCAGATTGAAAAACGTATCGAAGAACACATGTGTCATCTTGCAACGTTTCAAATCGCCCAGTGTAATGCAATCGCGGCGCTGCGGTTTAATCATATCCAACATCTAACCAAGACGAAAATGAATATAAACATCTGCTACATACTGTCATTTCGACATCATTGTAATGTGATGGAGTACAATCTCACCTGACAAAGACAATCCTCAAATGGTAATGTTTCTATGCCGATCGCTTCCATTCGTTGTTGTTGTTCCTCATAGAAATATTCCAATTCATACATGGATAGCATGCCATCGCCATCAATATCCATACAACGAAACCAATATTCTATAGCAGTGGGTGTACGTTTATCCTCCTCGGAAAGTAGAAACCAAACAAAGTCAGTATATGACATTTTCGGTTCATCATCTGGATTTTGTTTATTGTCGCTGCGTGTAACACAACCCGAAAATATTCGTTCAACAATGCGGGTGGATAATGCATGATCACTGTGTGCAGCCAGATCCTCTTGACTGAAAAGAAAAATTATTAAGCACTTGCATATTATTGGAACTAATAATAATTTTGTCTTTATTTTTTTATAACATTTATTTTTGCTTTATAAAATAATTGGTGTGCATACAAATGAAAGTCCGCCATTTTGTATGTATACAATAGAACGAATGCTTACTTAATAAGTAAATCATGATCTTTGTCGAGCTCCCAAAATTTACAGTATATAACATAAAAATGTTCATAACTAAAGAAGGCCATAATCTGATTGATGTCATCTTCCTCCTCCAGTAATGTAATTATCTAAAGAACAGTGTGGAAGCATACATATTGTAAGAAGCATTAAGTAAGGATTAAAATAAAATTAATGGAAAACATCCATCCAATTCTTAATTCTAGTAGTACTCACTTCAAGCAGATCAGATTTCTTCAATTCAGATATTGTTATTTTACCCGACCAAGAACGATTCACCGAATAAAATATTCGCGCAATAACAGTATGTACGTATCTGGAATGGAATTCGGTGGCTTCCTTTAAGAATGCCAATCCGGGATGCGTATCAACAACATCTTGTACTAATGATGCCAAATCTTCGGGTAAAATGTACGAACGGAATCGTTGACCACGTGATAGAATGTAGACAAAACGTGAAGCTGCATCATGACAATAGACATTCATTCTTTGTTTATATTTTAGGAATGAAAAAATTATATATAAAAACGTTAAAGCCGTAATCGAAGAGAATATAAAATGTTTATATATTTACTGCTTCCAAAATTCAACAAAACGTTGTCGTTCAACCAGTCCCGAATTGCCTTGCTGACAAAATATCATCACCGGCATACGCCAATAGAATGGCAGACCGCACAATTTCAATATACGTGGCAGTTCATCTTTAGTAACCTGATTGTTGGGAAAGGAATCGAAAGCGGATAGTATGCCACGCAATGTTCGCTCCAAAGCAATTGTCGGCTGTGGTTTACCATGTGGAAAGTAAAATCTACAATTCAAAAATATCAAATTTAAATAAATCTATTTTATATGCATACGATATATATTTAGCCAAATGTTTTATTACCTTGGGATGTAAACACTCTTGGTTGTGCGTATTTCCCTTTGTAGTGAAGTGTGATCGTGCGGTGATGGTGGTGTTGCATGTAATTTAACCTACAAAACAATTGATACGAATTAAATATATAGACTATCATAATATTGCAATTTGTAATTAAGAAATAATTAATGAAATTTTTTAGGTATTTATTTTAAATTAATTTGTTTTTTTCTATTTTTTGTTGTAATAACTATAAGGGGCGCCGCAGCTCAATGGTCAGTGTGTTAACGTTCTGGTCTGTAGGTCGTCTGTTCCATCCCCGGCTGAAGCATAACAAATTTAATATTGAAAAGATTGTTCGTTCAAACGTTACCCACCTGTCGGCAAGCAATTGGCAATTCTTCCGACAGTAACATGGAAAAACATGGAAAAGAGAACTCTGAGGCAAAGCTCAGAAAAAGTGATGTCATAAGGGCTCTGCCATTCGGAATCGGCTAAAATAAGTAGAATATTGAATAATACTGTCCAAAATTTAACACGCACAACAGTCCTGGAGGAGAAGCTCAGTCAAGCTGTATGAGCTGTATGCCGACACTGACATAGTAAAGCGCATTAAAACTCAGCGGCTGCGCTAATGGAAGAACACACCCCGGGTAAGAAGGTGTTATATTCAGAACCCGGAGAGGAAGACCTAATAAATTCAACCAATTTTCGGGGGTTTTCACACGTTTGAAATCTAGCAACAGTATAAAATTTTATTCATGTTTTTAATAAGTATTTTATGCTAGAGTACCTCAAAACGTCATCATAAGAAGACAATCTGGTCGGTTGGTATAACTTAACAGTAAACACAAAATTTTGTTCTTTGAAAAAGTGGCCACCTGTCGACGAGTAATTGGCAATTGGCTCTTTGGCAATTCTCACCTTGACAACAGTCGGAAAATATTATGCCATAACAGTACTGACAAACAAACAAAATTCAGTGAACTAAATATTTTTAGCAAGTATTGTTTATACCCAAATCAATTGATAGACATTCATATTTCATTTGCATAGCCTATACAAATGTGCGAATATAAATAAAAATTAAAGAAACAAACGCGAACACAAAATAAATAGAACCCAATGCAATAATATTCACTTATTCTTGAAGATTATTTTTTTTGCACAAAAATTATCCATAAACAAATGAATGTTTGGATAGTGAAGGTACTTGTAGATAAAATCAAATGGATCGTTAAACTTTTTGAATTCAATTTTTGAAAGATGAACAGGTTTAAAAACGCTACTATCGGGACGGAGCTGAGCTAGAAAAGGGGGTTGTGGACGAACTTAACAGAAATAGACCACGATAAGAGAGAGTCATGAACCTTTCACTAGAACGCCTCCTGAAATATGTTAATTTAAGCAATTTTAAGGTATCCCATCCTGTTGGATGCCATGGAATCTCCCAAAGCCAGGAAGAGAAAATAAATTGATTGTGGTACCGAAAATGGAACGGCGCCAGGATGAAATGCGGTAAGATGCTGTCTTATCGGCAAAGAGGCTGTGTGAAGAACACTCCTGAATAGAGTTTTATTCCACAGAGAAGTTTGTCGAGACAGAAAATGGAAAAAGTGACCAACTCTCTAAAGTAGTCCCACACCAGGAATCACAGCAATCAACATTCATAATGTGCAAAATGGCATCAGCATCGATATTGCGGAACTTTGTGTATGATCTGTTTGACATCGCATCGATGCAAAAGTCTTACATATTTCCAGAAAGGATAAAAAGTTTATTTACACAAAATGCCACTTTGTATTATCCACAAACAGAGCGGAATTTGTGGACTTGAATCTAAGTTAGGAATGGGATACATACCGTTTTTATGACTAAATTATGTTCACCAAATTTCACAGTAGTGAGAATGAGTGATGTTGCGAGTTCTTTTACGATTGCAGCATCATACTTTCTACATGATTACCCACAGACACCGTCTTCAAAAGAGAGATGGAAGCCTTGGTGAAAGCCAATAATGGCACGTTGTTTTCAAGGATATTTAATCAAATATTTAATCAAAGATGCAAATGCTCATAATTGCTCATGCAATTACGACATTAAATCACAGAAATCAATAAATTTTATTAATTTCTAATATTCTAATGATGACTGCAATAATGAAATATCAGAGATAACAGAGATAACTCAAATTCCGTGTATTCCTTTTGTACATATCAGTCATGTTGTGGTAATTTGGCAAAATAAAAAAAAATTAATTCAATTACGAAAATATTACTGTATGTTCGACATTACTACTTAGCGTGTTGTCATTATCATCTGTACATTTGTATATACAAGCGCGAATATCTAATACATTTGATTCGTTTTTTGAATGAGATGTCATTCTTTTCGTTGATATTTCTTATTGTTGTTCTTATGCTACACACACATATGCACATAGTGGAGCAATCGTAACCTTAAATCGATCACTAACTGCATATTGTATAGAATAGATTTAATTTTTTTTTTTACTTGGTTGATGTTGTGCTATTGTTGTTGCTGTTGTTGGGTTATGTGAAAATGTAATTTTTTGCGTATTTTTTTCGCGAATTTTCATACGCTTCTCGGGTATTAGATAACATATTGACTAAAGCATTATTTTATAATTTTTCACAATATTGTTTAAAATTATTTTGAGTATTTTATTATATTTACGCTGAAGCGTTTGTTAATCGTATTGATTTGATTTATGTTATGTTATTTATGTTATTATAGGCTTACCTTGAGTAAACTTTTTGGTGGCGCATCAATTTGATCGGGACGTTTTATGTTTAAAAAGGAATTACGCACATCCGGACATTTTTCGAACATAAGCACACGTTCAGCAACCGAACCACGTGTCAGTATGGGGCGTCCTACTGTTGAAACATTTCCGAATACCGAAAAAAAAAAGAAATACAAATATGATAGTATTAAATATTTTGCATAATTCAAATTTAGTCGCACTTGAATTCACAATTAAAAATATTCAAAATTTTTTTTTTTTTGATTTCTTCTTCTTTTTACAAATTACAATTTTTGTCCTGTCCATTTGTGAGTGATCGTCCGCTTTTAATTTTAGTTGGCGCTGGCATATTGCTGCGTCCCAAGTCCATCACGTTATCCGTCGTAACGCTTTTGCTGTTAGTGTTCGTTACTTGATGTATTGGTTTTCTCTCAGCTGATTTCTCTTTGGCTATTTTATTGCCAACATTGACAATGACAGGTGTAATAGCAGCAGCCGCTGTTGCGGTGACCGCTGTAGCAACCGTGTGATTGGCGTTATCATTCTTAGCGCCAATAATAAAGACGCCACCATCACTGCTGCCTACACTATTACTAATGCTATTGCTGTTGTTGTTGTTGTTGTTGTTGTTGTTGATAGTATTTTCTTTTATTGTTGGTGTTTTAATCAGTTTATTAACGACTTTTGTTGTTCCTGTTGCTGATGATGATGTTGGTGCTTGTGATGACGACAGTGATGTTGTGTTTCGTTTGTTTATGTTATAAGCGCCAACAATATCGTCACCAATATCAACGGATGCATTGGTTTGGATCACGCTACCAACACCTGTGATGGCGCCATTACTTTTCCCCTTATTTTTATTGTTCTGCAATGGATTATGTGTAAATGTCACTGCGGTTGGTGATGTTGGTGTAGCTGCCACTTTTGCTGTTGTTGTTGTTGTTGTTGGCGAACTTGGTCTAACTGCTGCATTCGGTGAACGGGGTCGTGTTTTTGCGGCATTATTACCAATTTTACCATCATCCACATTGGCTTGCATTGCATGCAATTTTTTGCTTGCCTTCACATTTTCAGCATTCTCATGTAGCAACTCTTTAATCTTGAGCAGGTTTTCGGTTTGTAATTTTGTCAAATTGCTCATATCCAAATCCAGATCAAGATTTAGATTTAAATCCAAATCGAAATTTAAATTTAAATCCATTGGATTCGTTTTGATTGCTGCTGTTTTAGCAATAGCAGTTGGTTTCGCTTTTGTAATCGTGCCGCCGGCGCCACCACCACCGTCAATCACTGTTTGTGATGGTGCTGCTGCTGCTGCTTTTCTATCAACAACAACGACATCATTTGCGTTTTTCCGTTGATAATGTAATTTGTTGGTCTTGTCAACATGTTGCTGTTCCTGCTGCTGCTGCTGTTTGCGTTGCTGTTGTGTGATTTTATCGTTTTTCGCAATCGCTGTTGATTTTTCCAATATCATTTTATTTATTATTCCATCATGATTCTGTTGCACTGGTGATTCTTTCATTATGATGGCCGAAGATTTTGGTTTCGTCATTGTTGTTCTTTTTGTGGAAACACCAACAGCAGCGGTCCCATCACTGCCAGCACCACCTACTGTCGGCGCTGCTTGTTTAGCAACGTGCACATTTTTCTGCGTTAGTTTACTGCGAGCAGCCGTCCCCGCTGTTGGTGAATTTACTGTATTCGCTGCCGCAGTCGTAATCGTTGGCGATTTCAAAATGGCACTCTTCACATTAGTGCTGCTTTTAATATTTTTAACGCCCCTTTGTTCTTTATCTTTGATCACAAAGGAATTGACCAATTTTTGTAGACCCTCAGTTGTTGTGGTAGTTGAATCATCATCGCCAACGACAACTTTCCTTGCAGTTGATGTGGCCATTAGGAAATCGGCTGCGCCCGCATGTAAACTACCAGCCGCCTCTGTTGTGTTCGTATAAAGTTCAAGTAATTCAGTTGGTGCTAAACCACGGCACTTCCATGTGCGATATATGGCATCAGCGTGTTCGGATATCTTTTTCGAGATCTCCTCTATTTCGTCCTTTGGGTCAGGATTGTTGTATTTCGTATGCTTTTTCGTAGCGCTTATGGTTGATGCAGCCAAGGACGAGGAGGGTGAACCCAATGCTGCTGCTGCTGTTGCTGCTGCTGATGACGATGATGATGATGTGGATGACGACGATGCTTTAATAGTTGACTTTTGTGTTGTTGTTGTTGTTATTGCAGTCGCTGATTTCATTGATGCGGTTTTTGATGCAGCTGCTTGCATTATTTCAAAAAACGTATGCGATCACGTCGTAATTTATATGTATTTGTTGTTGTAAAGTAATGCTACATATGTGTCTATTGTATAGCTACAGTTTTCGAAATTAATAATAACTACGTAAGTATAAACAATTTTCATCAAGTTCTATATGCATATGCATATGTACATGTAGTATCATTATTATTGACTCATTCCACGAGTATGATTCTTCACTTTTCTTCTTCTTCTTCCTTTTCTTTTTCACACGATTTATTTCAATTTTAATGTTTTTTTTGTTAATTTTTTTTTTATCTTTTTATGAAAATGTTTCAATTCTCAATTTGTTTTGATTTTTCACATGTTCACCAAGTTAATGCACACCCCACCGTTCTCTGCGTACGATCACCTCCTGATATGCATGTATAGTACATATATTTAGCTGAGTAGGTTGAGCATACATATAAATATATATATACACATATATTGTAGGTAGATCTATGCATATGTATGTATATATCTCTCTCCTTTGAATACTTCGTTCCGTACTGGTGTAGCGAATCTATTTTTAAATATGAAATTTCCTATTTTGTAGACATTTCTCGTTGTTTTTGTTGTTGTTGCTTATAATATTGTATGTAATTTCTATTTGCACACACAATTTCTTTATTTCATCAACTACATATTTTCTCCAATCGATTACACTTTAATTTAACACACAGAAAAAAAAACAATTTATTTAATTTATTATTTTTTTTTATTAATATAATTATTTTATTCCTATCTAAAAACAAAATTATCCAATATGTACATATGCTCTTTACACATTCGAATGATCACGTTAAAATGAGGTTGTTGTTTCGTATTCAAAAAAGATATTATACGTCTCGTTGCCGAAATCTCATATACGTGAGTGTAGCTACATATTTTTGTTCGATTTCAAAATGTTCTTCCCTGTGAGCAGTCAGATACAGATACAGGCATCCACAATCCACACAGCCGCACGCATAATAAGCACATATCATATAATACCGGAATTCACGATATGATATAGCTTTATATATTAGGGCAGAAAGCAGCTGTAGCAACATCTGTTATTTCTTAGCGGTTAAATTATAATAATAATAATACGTAAGCATAGTGCTGCTGGCAAAATACGAAACCACAATGGTCAGTAGTTATAGTCAAAGTTAGAATAGTCGATTCTACATTTAAGATGATTTGAACTTTGACTATAACTACGAACGAATGTCAAATCTCATCGAGAACGCATGCACTTAAAATACTAACTGTCAAATTATGTATGTAAAACGCAACACAATGAGTCACTTAGATTTGCTTGAGCATTGTGTTTATTGTTTCAAAAACGCAAAACCAAAACGCATGCAATTCAAAATGACTTGTCGCGTCGCCATTTTGATTATTCGGCAATAAATTGATTGTCGCTACTTATAAAGTTTACTATATATGACAACATTCTTCTGTTAAAGCTCATTTTACATACGACAGAAAATATTTTTAAGTGAAGGATACATAGTTTCTGATGGCACCATGTGGCGATCAGCTGACAATATTCACTGACATTTACGGCACATAATAGTAATTTTAATATGGAATATTTTTCTTTCGAACAGCGACAACCTGTCGGCAAGTAATTAGAAATTCCGTTGGAAAATGCTTCTTTTTTTTATCGATTAACCGATAGTTGTTGTTGTTGTAACAGACAACGATTTCGAAATCACAAATATGTATGTATGTAAGTCAATTAATTGAGTTGTTGTTGTTCACATCGACCAGCTCCAGGAAGACGGCAGCCTTTAGGGAGTGCGTCCATAGTCCAGAGGGGGCCAAACTGGTAGGCCTTCTGAGGCAGACGAAAAAAAGACGAGTGCCGTGCGGGCTCTGTTGGCAATTGGCGGTTGGCGACACCCCAGCACGATGTTATGAGCATGAATCTCGATTGGCCGCCTTCACCGTTTAGTCGTGGTCGTAGTATACATTATACATTACAAATACAAAATTTATTCAAAATACACAATGAAATACATCAATCACATCGTGACTACCGCTAAAATATATTTATTCTTTGCCGTGCTCATTTTCACAATGGGTACATACCATAGTACATGTGATGTTTTTGCTCATATTTTGTATTAAAATTTTTCGTGTATTCAATACAGAAGATGATGATTTTAATTACATATTATATGTAAATACTAATACAGATTCGAGTGTATATGTATATGTATATATATATATATATATATATATATATATATATATATATATATATATATATATATACATATATATATATATATATATATATATATATATATATATATATATATATATATATATATATATATATATATATATATATATATTCACATATAAAGAGAACTAACTGAAGACACTACGGTTACCAACTACTCGTAGTTGGTACACTTAGTACAAAAAATAGAAAATTATAGAGAAGAAATAATTGCTTTATTTGTGATTGGTCGCAAGTTATGAGTAGTCGATTCAACTAGATATTACATACAGTCATTTCGCACCAATCAAATCTTGATGTTTGTTACGTACATATTAAATTACCCTGACAGTTACTGCTTATGATCAGTTTACTTTATCTAGAGTTTTAGCCGAACTTCGATAATTACCACTCGTATGTTGTGCTGGCAAAATCTATGTGCACATTGCGGTTTTGTTACGTTAAGATGTTCAAGTGCTTCGTCTAATACAGTAATCGCCAGAACTCATACACAGACACATTTCAAATCATTTGAGAATAAATACCGCGAGCACATAAAATGCTACACTGAGAGAATTGCAAAATAAGATTTGTTTGTTTGTAGTACATAAAACAAGAATATTAAAACTAACAATCGGAAAGAATTTCAACAGATATGAATGTCTTAATAAGCAAGGGGAAGTAAAATATATTGTTAACACCTTTTTCTGGATTCTTCTTAGAATTTATTGCTATAATTTTACATTTTTAGTTTACATTAGTCTATTTTTAAGAAACAATTCATACTCGTGGTGGAAAAGTTGTTGCCTAAATATAAAGTCTTATTGTCCGTACTGTATGAAAGACTAAAGTCGATCCTCAATAACATGATTGAACCTTATCAGTGCGGTTGTAGACCTAATAAATCAACCAACAACAGAATTTTGAAATTATGCCTTATCCTGGAGAAGACCAAAGGAAACACATTAGTAATTTGCTAAAAATTAAGCCGTTTTCTAAGCAACCGCTTGTGATTTCGGTATTACTGCAAAACTCGTTAGACTTTACAAGATGACATTGCCTAATGCTCATTGTGTAGTGAAGATTGGAACGGATCTGAAGAATGAAGACGTACCCTCTACAAATAATTCATAATAATAACACATAACATTACATAGTTATATGTAAGGTCGATGATTCCTGTACCTTTCGGTCCAGATTCATTCTGAAGCAAGAGGCTATAATCATAGGCATTCGGACAAGTTTTTATAAATGAAAGACCAAGAGGACACCAAGTGTAATCATTTGTCTTTGGAAGACAATATAGATAGCTGCAAAAGAGAGTTTTTGTTAAATTGAACTATGCAAAAGATTAAAATATCGATTTTCACTACAAAGAGAAAAAAATAAATAAACAAAATCTCAACTCATGAAATGCATTAAAAATTACAATCACTACCACCCTTGAAAAAAGTGAATTTTGTTAAATGGAGCAGGTCCTTTACAAATAGTTTTTTATGAAAGAGTAAACATCATATGGCAATCAGTTATTTTGAAAAACAATAGCGCAAAAGTATCATTTAAAACTGTATGAAGGCGTTTTTAATACCAGTGACGGTAGGATATTCAAAAATGGTAAAAAAAAATGCATATTATGGTAAAAAGCGTATTAAATACTCCAAACGCTTAGTCTTTTCAAGGGTACAAGAAGTTGCCATACACAAACAATTTAAAAAAAAAATTAATATGTAGCACTTATAGGCCTAGTAAGTTTGGTATAAAAATCAACATCGATAAAATGAAATCTATTAAAATCAACACCAAAAACAACAATGATTTCACGCTGCTTGGCAAAGCAATCGAAGAGAAACTACCAAGGTAGATTTTACCTACCTTGGTAGTTTAATATCCGCAGAGGATAGCGCAAGAAAAGATATCATGACCAGAATTAGCAAGGCAATGGGTGCATACTCGCAGCTGTGTCGAATATGAAACTCAGCGAAAATATCCTTCTTCCTAAAAATGAACCTATTTAAGTCAAACGTCATGTCAGTATTGCTCTATGGATGTGAGACCTTTCCTGTAGTCGATTTTGTTACTGGAAAAATTCAAAATTTCGTCGAGAGATGTCTCCGACCTATTCTCAACGTGTGATGGCCAAATGATCATCAGTAACTCTGACTTGTATGAAAAATAATGAATTGGAACCAATTGCCAATTACATAGAACTACGAAAATTGCGGTGGCTAGGTCACACAGGACGCCAGGTAGATTTGTCGAAAAGCTCTTGATTGGAACCCTCAAGGCAGCCGTAAGAGGGGACGTCCTAAAAACACATGGAGAAGAACTTTGCAAAAAGATCTCGAGAAGTCCGGAAAAACGTGGAACGACCTAAAGATTTTGGCGAAAAACAGAACCAGGTGGAAGTGCTTTATTGAGGCTCTATGCTCCAGTGGGAGATATAGGAACTGATGATGATAATGACTTATAGGCCCGAAAGGCCCTTTGGCCGAAATTCTCTTCCAGTACTGTTGTGCGTGTTAAATTTTGGTCAGTGTTAGAAGGAATCCGCTTATTGAAGTCGGTTCCAAATGGCAGAACCCCTGTGGCATCAATTTTTTCTCAGTTTTGTCACAGTGCTCATTTAGAAGCGTTTTCATTTCAAATTGTTACTGACGAAGGAATTGAAAATTACTTGCCGTACCGTTCGAAAGAAAAAAATGTTCGATAGTAAAGTTGTCAGAGTCGGAAATTAAACCCATTGAACTACGGCACGCAATTACAAAAAAAAGTTTGCTTGTGATAAAAAGGAAATTGCGAATTGAAGATTTTGATATTGTTTGAATAACATAAATTTTTTTTTAACTGAATACTAAACTGAACTGAAACGAATCCATTTAAGATTAAAATAATTTTAGAGCAATAAAAAATTTGCTGGATTTAACGGTTTCGGTATGCAACATAAGATTCGTTATATTGAAGGTTGTTTTTTTTTTATATACAGTTGGTATAAGAAATTTTAATATTTTACTAATAATATTTTATTTAGACTCAGAAAATATCGCTATTAAAGCAAGTGTCGGATCACAAAAACAACATTCCCGATTGTCCCCTACTTTTCTGTATTTCGCTAATTTCTTCATACAGTATACAATTCTTTAATACTCGTATGTGTAAAATAAACCTATCTGTATGTATACGAGTACCTAACTAACTAAGTCTATATGTGGCAGATGAGAAATATTAGATACTTTTTTTTTTAAATATGTTTATTTTAAATCATAAGAATATATATGCACTTATTTATAAGAGTATGTATGTACATAGATATAGTATTTATTGTAAACGAAACCTTTGAAATGAGAAATATTGACATTGGCACCACATAATGTTGAATGGGCGGTTATTGGAAAATATTTAAATGAAAAGAGACGAAATGTAAATATAATAATAATAATAATAATAATAATAACTATAATACTAATATTTCTATATACATATTATGGCCATAGAAAGGGTAATGTTTGTTTTTATATTTAGAAAATCTCCTTGACCACCATCGGTTATATACAATTTCACACATACATATTAGGAATGCAAATGAGCTCTGCCGATCCTACGATTTTTTGGGATTTTCAAATAAAATCCTGCAATCCTTCAAATAAAATTCTGGAATCGTGATTAACAAGCACAGAAATCAGATTGGGTTAGTTTCAGATATACCGTCGTGTAATATTTAGTACATCACTAGGTTTACGGATTAAATTGAATTTAATTAGGGCAGTGGGATTTTTAATCTAAGAATTCAATTATTCAGATTTTTTATTAATAAAAAAAATTATGCACTTTCAGTTTATTGTATTCGCTTAAAAATATTGCAAATACTTTGTTTTATTCTGATTAATCGAATCGATTATCAATTTTGTTGAATTAAAATCCTGATTAATTTATTTGATTAATCAAAATGTATATTAAGCGAATACCTGATTCAACATATTTTTCAAATAATTATATTCAATTTTATTTTTTTAATAAATATAAAATTGCAAATTAATTGATTAATTGGCGATTTTTGCTTGGTTGGTCAATAAATTGCGAACTATGTAATATAATAATTTTTCCATATTTTATATTGATATAGTTTTAATTTTAAGTAGTTTAAGCTCAAAAATGAAAAATTTGTCGAGACCACATTTAAAACGGCTTTCCGGGGCTGGCATGAGTAATACATATGTACCCAAATGCATGTGCGTTGCAGTCTCATGCTGTACAAATAGTTTAATCTAATTTGAGCCACTTTTGAGCCACCACAATAGCAGTAATGTTCTGCTGTGATATGCCTATAAAAACCAAAGCTTTGTACTGGCGTGCCGTAGATTTTGCTCGACCACGAAATCGCCGTGAACGGTCCACTCCGGCTGGATAAATATCTATAATAGCAGTATAATTTACGTTAAAAAGAAATGAGATTTAATTATTAATTTGCTACTTTTTATGTAAATTTGATTTATTTCAAATTTTGTATATGCTCGAAAGCACATTGGAATATAGTGATTTTTTTGGAATAATCATACAATAAAAACCATGATGATGGATAGGTGATTTGATTGAGTTTTTTTGTGTTTAAATTACAACAACAAATAGCTAATGAAAACAAAATGTTTTTGTTTTTTTTTTTTCTAAATACAAATGCAGCTACTCATCACCTGTATCATTGGGCCCACACTTTGCCGCACTAAGCAATGGATCAGTAACAGACAAGGTGAGCTTTGGTTTATTCCAAAAAAATAAAATTGTGCGCTATTAATAATTATTTATAAAAAATATTATTATTTAAATGTAAATTCGCATCTACACAGGTCACGCCCGATATGGCCCATTTAATCCATCCATATTGGAATCAATTTCCGGCGATGGACCCGATTTGGGCGAAAGTTCTAACGGCTTACATGATCATAATTGGTATGATTTCATGGTGTGGAAATGGCGTCGTTATTTATATATTCTCCACAACGAAATCCTTGCGAACACCTGCAAACCTGCTAGTTATTAATTTGGCACTCTCCGATTTTGGTATTATGATTACAAATACACCAATGATGGGCATCAATCTCTATTTCGAAACATGGGTATTGGGTCCAATGATGTGCGACATATATGGTGGCCTCGGTTCGGCATTCGGTTGCAGCTCCATATGGTCGATGTGTATGATTTCACTCGATCGTTATCAAGTCATCGTAAAGGGTGTTGCTGGCCGTCCAATGACCATCAAACTGGCACTCATGAAGATTGCCTTTATTTGGCTCATGGGAAGCATTTGGACATTGGCACCGGTCTTTGGCTGGAGCCGGTAAGTGGATGGATTCCATAGTTTAATACAATTACCATATATGCTATTATTAACATATCACCCTATATGGTTACATATGCACTTGATAGATATGTGCCAGAAGGCAATTTAACTTCTTGTGGTATCGATTACTTGGAACGTGATTGGAATCCACGCTCATATCTCATATTTTATTCAATTTTCGTCTATTATATTCCATTGTTTTTGATTTGCTACTCTTACTGGTTCATCATTGCTGTAAGTTAAACACCATTCACAAAATCAATGTGCATAACCTTAACACACGATATCTCACTTCATACATACATACATAGGCTGTCTCAGCTCACGAAAAGGCAATGCGTGAACAAGCCAAGAAAATGAATGTGAAATCTTTGCGCTCATCTGAGGATGCTGAGAAGAGTGCCGAAGGTAAATTAGCCAAAGTTGCCTTGGTTACCATCTCATTGTGGTTCATGGCATGGACACCATACTTGGTTATCAATTGTATGGGTCTCTTCAAATTTGAGGGTCTAACACCGTTGAACACCATTTGGGGTGCATGCTTTGCCAAATCGGCTGCATGCTATAATCCGATTGTTTATGGCATTAGGTAATGCAAATGAAGAATATAGAATGAAACTATAGGAAAAAACTGAAAACAAAACATTTCTTATTTTATTTATGTTACTTGTTATAGCCATCCTAAATACCGTCTTGCACTGAAAGAGAAATGCCCATGCTGTGTCTTTGGCAAGGTCGATGATGGCAAGAGCAGCGATGCACAATCGCAAGCCACAACAAATGAATCTGAATCAAAGGCTTAAATTTATGTAGTATAAAAAGAATAAATTTCAAAAATTATTGGAATAATCATAATCATAACAACAACAATGCACCAACCAACATCAAATAGAGCAACAGCAACCACAACCACAAGAATCAGCAATCGAAGAACAACAACACCAATCGAACAACTGCAGCAACAGAACGAACGCTTTCGATTAAATAAATACAAATTTGTTATAAACAGAATACGAACAAAAAAAATATATACATAATATAATTATGCAAATGTCATTAAGGACATAAAAAAATACAAAAAAAATAAAAATGAAGGAATCATCTTGAATAAAATGCAATACAACTTAAAAAAGTTATTATAAAAAATACATGTTTTTTAATAAACTACTAGTTAATAACTTGAATGATACAAAATAAAGCCATTTCGTTCAAGGTTAGGTTAGGTTATGTGGCTGCCCTCTCTCTGAGAGTACGCACTTAGGCCAGAAAGTCCGATTGTGATACCACCGAGCTTCTCTTTCAATACTGTTGTGCGTGTTAAATTTGAATAGCATTAGAAGGGACCTACTTAAATTAGTCAGTTCCGAGCGACAGAACTCTTGTGACATCAATTTAACTTAGTTTTATCACAGAGCTCTTTTAAGAAGCATTTTTGGCGAATTGTTACTGCCGGAAAAATTGTCAATTCTTGCCGGCAAGTGGGTACCATTTCCTTTTTTTCTCTCTCTTAGAGTTGCTAAAACTGTGTCGACCGCCAGATATTTATTGCAATTAATCTTAAATCAAATTAATGATCATGCACACGTTGTCCGTGATCACAAAAGTTTTGAATTTTTTCTCAATCCTTCTCATTGCATTTACAAAACAAGAAGTGACTTGACACCATGCTCGTTGCTTCGTTAATTCGTTACTTGGTAGTTTTTGTAAAATTAGCGAATTTCCGAAAATGCACATCAAAATGCTCGTTACTTCGTTAGTTCGTTAACTAACGAAGTAACGAGCTTGGTGTGAAGTCACTTAATATATTTTATGCAAAATCCCAGTTACTAATTATACTACCCGACAGCAAAAATATACACCTTAATCGAAAGTAAAATTTTTCGTTGAATCCAAATATGATGGTCCCATGTTATAAAAGTAGAACAGTTTTCAAGATTTTATAAAATTCCAAAAAAGGTGAGACTATTAACTTTTCGCTATTTTTGACTTTGTGAATCGAATTTTAAGTTATTTTATTTTTTTTTTTATAGAGAATTAAATAGCAAATTCATATTTCAAATGCCGTGGTTATGAGAATTTCTTCCCTCAGTTCATGTGTTATCTATTAGGTCGATTGCTGAATTTATTTCGTTATTTAAAGCAAACAAATAATAAAATTCAATGATTCTTATCTCCATACAAAAACTTAAAGGTTTTAAACCCATTTCGAATTATTATTATGGCGAAATTTACTCTGAGATTTCTATAATATACGCTCTTTCTTGAAATAATACGATTTCTCTCGAGGCCATTAGAATGTGCATTTTTTCATCGGTTCTCCTCTTCTTCAACGCAAATCTCTTGACCGTTTTACATGGTTTTCATGGTAATCGATGAATGATAGACCCGTCTTGGGCTCCTTTGGTTTCGCGATACTGGACGACTGTCCCCACCCATATTGGGGATAGCATTTTCATATCCAAATATTTATGCAAGACTGAAATCACTGAATCCACTTTCACTCCAATATCATACCGTGAACTTTATCGACCACTTGTGATGCGGTGACCTCAATTAGTCGACTAAACCGTTAGAGATCACTTGCGTTGGTACGAATGAACTAAAATTAAGTAAATCAATGATGAATTTTTAAAAACGATCCTCCCCATAATATTTTTCTAATTTTCAGATTCGCGTGCTTGTTTTTCACGCAAAAAAATGTGTTTTTCCATTTTTATGAATATTCTCATCAGCCCCTGTATCAAATGGCTGTCACAACGAAACTTTTTTTCAGTTCAGTCCGAAAATTTAGGTGATTTTATTTTGAAATATGCATCTTGACAAATAAATTATCGTTCTTTTGCCACATAGGGCATTACATATTTCAATTTTAGCAACTTATTGATCTACCCTCGTCGGTTTTTTATTTAGAAACAAATTGTATAATACCAGTGTCACATTTTCATTGCATCCAAATCTGTTAAGTGAAGGCCTCTAAAACTTAAACTAATAATTTTTTTCTACAGCTTAACTTTTTATTTATTTGCAGAATTTTATTTCTTAATTATGATAAATTCTTGGATTTTTTTTTTTCTTTTTTTAAAAAACGTATTACAAACAAAATGAGAAAAAAATTAAACAATTAAAAAAAAAATACTAAATAAATATGTTACATTCAGGTAATAAATAGTTATAAAAACAAGTAATAATAAAGTAAAACAAAAATCATGGACATTATAATTGTTATTACTATATTAAATGTTTAACAATTGTAAAAAATATATCTTCTTCATTATTCACTACATGAATCATATTCGCTTTCAGTTTGTTTGCCACTCCTTGTTTTCACAGCTGATTTGCTAATCTTGGAGCTTTTAGACACAGTTGGTTCATCATCACGCTTCTTACTAATGCAACGCTCCATATTTATCAATTTCCAAAGCTTTACTTCAATGCCCAAGCTAAAAGAAGACGAAGAGATGCAATTTAAATCATCAAATGTGTGTGTGTGTGCATGGTACTACATACCGCAAATCTAATCTCATTAGATCAGGCTTCTCAGTGTGATAGATGAAATCACCATAACTAAAACCTTCGCTGAGTATAACGTTCTTGGTAAATTCATCAATGTCATGATGCGCTAGCCATTGCTCCAGCTGCTCATCGACCTCATTTAAGCTCAAATTTTGCTTTCTAAGTGGTATTCTATACAACCTATTGGTTTTTTTGTTGAAACTATGCCTATAATAACGTCTAAAAGGACAAACAAAAACCAAAAATTATTTCTTTCTATAATTTTATGAATAACTGCAACACTATATGAATCACACATACCTTGGAGTTCGGCGAGCAACGTGAATATGCGCCAGCTCTTTACTGATATTTTGTAGAGCTCGCAAATTTTGTTTATGATACTCCATATGCTGCCGATAAAATTTACGAGTTGATTCTTTAATCTCTTTAATGATATGAACACTGTCATTGGGTGTAAAATTTATGCCCTCGTCTTCCACTGAACTGACGGTAACTACCTGATCGCCAGACATGCATTTCTCTTGACTGTCTGTGGATGTTTGCGGTTGATTGACAACACTTTCATCATCACCCACCTCCCGGCCGGCGAGATTAGCACCCAACTCTACGTGTATGAAAATACATATGAATTTACTACACTCACAAATGTATTTGCATCATTTACCTGGTGATAGAATTGTAACACCAGCCTGGACGGCACGTTTGACAAGATTATCCAAAGCAAACATCCAATGTGGTTTAATGAAATGTGATCGCAACACAGTGACAACTGCATCTTGAAATGAATACAATGCCAAATGCAAATGATCCAATGCAATGGGATCATTGTTTAATGATTGCTTCAAACCATTGATGGTAGCCTCTAGATTCTTTTCGTTTTCATTGATAATATAGTCACGCAGACCACGTATTAGCGTTTGTAGTTCGCCCTTTGTTATCGACACCGTTATTTTGTGATCTGCTTGTATTCGCTCTAACCAAATATCACAGATTTTCTTTTCATCCAGCGCCAGCACTTTGGATAGTGTTGTACGCCGTTGTGAATCTTTTTTGAGACGATAAAAACCATCCGTTTCGCTTGTTTCACTGGCGCTGGTACGCAACGATGTCGTCGATGTGGATTCTATTTCAGGCGAGAGTAGAAAACCAGATGAATTACGCCGTTCAAGGGCAAATTGGTTACTTGGCAGTTCATCGATATCAACAGAGGCAGTATGATTAACTCTGTGATGAAAGAGATTTTTATTTGTATTACAGTGTGATCATCATATGCTTGTCAAACTTACTCTATTTCTGGTGTGGTCGGAGTATTACAACTGGTACTGGCATAGCTCATGAGGGCAGGATTGGGACTCTTATGTACTAAACGATCGGCAGGTACAGAAATGCTACGTCCAAATTCGGACGATAATGGTGGACCCAAACGCATTTTACGATGTTTACTAAAACACAAATACAAATATTGGACATGTGCATATCGAATCATATATACTAAAGAGATACTAACTCTGATAGGAAGGGATCTTCCAAAAGTTGTGCAGCGGTCGGGCGATCGACAACACTGATTGCAAAACAGCGTAGAATAAAATTCTTAGCATTCGGCGACAACTCATCCGGTATATTGGGATGCTTCTTGTAGTAGCCGACTTTAAACATGGCCGCTTGCGCACAGCCCAGCTCTATGAACGGTGGCTTACCCGTTGCCATTTCGACATTTGTACAACCAAATGACCAAATATCTGCAGCTGGCCCATAGCCACGGAAGCCCTGATCGATCACTTCGGGTGCCATATATTGCAGTGTGCCCGTAAACGTTTCCGTCATCGGATTAATGCCGGCCAATCGTTTCGATGTGCCAAAATCGGAAATTTTCACAACGCCACTGTATGTGTTCACCAACACATTGTCACCCTTAATATCACGATGTACGATTTTTTGCTCGTGCAAATATTTTAGACCTTCGAGAATTTGTTTCGAATAAAATGCCATTGTCGATTCGTTATCCTTCAGGGGACCCCATTTCTTTTCGAGCAAATCGGACAATGAACCACCAGGCACTTGTTCCATGAATATTTTAAAGTAACCATCTTCCGATAATGAGCCCAAATACTATAAACAAAAGAAAACCTATAAATTCCATTCAATATACAATATACAAATTCTTCTGTAGTAAGAGAGGACGGACATGCAGCAAGCAGCAGTACCTGTACAATATTTCTGTGACGCAATTGTGAATGCAACTTAATCTCTTCATGTAATGGTTGTACATCTTGTGAATTCTTCTCGGGCACCTCTTTAATCGCAATACGCACTTGTGTTTGTTTATCACGTGCCGCATACACTGTGCCATAGGTGCCTTTGCCCAATACCATTTTTCGATTTTGTTCATCATAGTCATATTCGTACTAATTACATACAAAATGAACAAAATAATAAATCAATTAATCCAATCAGACACCAATTATCAGATATGTAAAATGCAAACCTCAATTTGTCGGGCTTCATCAACATCCAAATTAACAAACACTTCCTGATCGGAAGCCATTTCGAGTATTAGTTCATAGAATTTCTGACGACATTCGGTCGACGGAAAATAAATTTGAAAATCATCTGAATTGTAATGCACATAAAGGTAGGCACAACGATCATCACGTTTATACAAGCTGACCGATTTGATTTGTGAGGCGGTAAAGACAAAATCATGCATTTTTTTGCATTGGCCTTTCGAGTGTGCCAAACAAATATTCACAATTTGTATGGACTTTTCGTCGGCATCCATATTAATGTTCACATAGCTCGGCATATAGATCTTTTGTGGTTCCAAAATCTGAAATATACGATATATATAGTCAATATTTTTGTTGAATAAATATGTACACATTGTAAATGAACATACCAATATGGGAAAGCGTATTGAGCTAATAGCATCAGTATTGCATGCCTCCAAAAAGAAATCCATCCAAAATTGAAAAATTTGTTCCTCCACCGTCAACTGGTGATCTTCAGACTTTTTGCGAAAACGATGTATTAATGATATATTACCAATGGTTGATTTCAAATACCAGTTGGGCGGTTTCAGTTTAAACATACACTCAGCCGCATGTATTGCCTTTGCGTAATCTTCGGCCAGCACAGATATTTCAAAGAATGTCGCCACATCCCAATACTCCGTCAACGATGAGAGACTGCCCTTCTTGCCGATTAAATTATTCAATGTCATGCCAATGTGCTGTAATTCCTCCGTGTTGCCAAACTCTTTGCCATCGATGACCAAAAGTGTGGCTAAATTAATGCCCGCATATTCATTTGGTTGAACTTCGAAGCCTTTGCGATACCAAATAATTGCATTCTTCAAACTCTCATTGTCAGTGTAATCGGACTCGACAAATATATCCTTATAAATGCGTCCACATAGGCACAACATATCGGGGAATTCATTTTCTTTTTTCTCCAGTGCTTTAAGCGACGACTCCAATGCCTTCTCACGATCGCCCTTTTTATTGCGACGATTCAATGCAAATGCATACAGGAAGCTCATGTTGCCAGTCTCGACATATTTACGAGTGTTCGGAATATTTTTGAGGTCACTAACCAAACGTACCATAGCATCATAATCTTGTACATCACGCAGGCTGCACATAAAACTGTGCACCACCTCACCAGACAGCACATGTTGATCGTCGAGACGTTTGCGCATCTCATATAGTATACCTTTTAATTTTGTTGTATTCGATGAGTAGGTTTCACGAGCCGAACGCAAATCTGCAAGAAATTTTTCACGCATATGCGCTCTAAAAATGCAATAGGGTTGACACTACTATTTATTTCTTCGGAAAAGAGGACACACTCCGTACTTACTTTGATTGTATATCGACATCCTGTAGCAAACGTTTAAGTTTGGATGCCAATGTGATCGGTTTAGTTGTTGATGTTGTTGGTATATCTTTAGCGTCCGCCCCATCCTTATTAAAGTTTGTTACATTGCAGGCAGTACCATCTTCACTTACTTTATATGGCAAAAATGTATAAGTATCACATGATAACTGCAAAAAAATAGAGATTTTAAAACCATGCTGGGTCAAATAAAAGAAATTAAGAAGTTCAGAAAAAAAATGAAACTGCACATGCCCCTATAGACATTCTTCTGTAATATACATATTTCTAAAAATTCCTAACATCACAATTCCTTGCTCTAAATAATTTTGTGGAAAAAAAGAATGCCACCTCGAATTAATCAATTAATAATTAAATATATTAAAGTACATCTGTTGATTATTTCACACATACATATTGTACGCTCGAGAAGCAAACCAGTTCACGTTAGCAATCGACAAAAGCAGCAACAGCATCAACAAAGCGATACCAATACAATGACGTTGTACATATGTATGTACATACATAAATGCGAAGAATTGTATAATAATACCTATGTATAAGCATCAGCCTATAGCCATAAGCATTAAGCATATAAAGTAAATATATATGTATGTACGTCAATCAAAGGTTTATTATTGTAATTTGTTATTGTTGTTGGCCTCCGCAAAGTTGGCATCTACTTTGCGGAGGCGTAGGCATATATACGAACATAGCGTGTTGTAAATTTTATGTAGTACTCTATTCACACCAGTTCACAGGCAAGCTATGGAAAAACAATTTCTCCAAGAAATCATAGTCGATATAAAATTTACTATAAATACAAAAATTGATTTAATTCAATTCGAAACTTAGAATAGCCTTTTTAACAAATTTAAAAAAGTGTGGTTCATTTTCAACTTGTGATAGTTCCTTCATGCCTTAGTTCAGTTATAAACTAGACATTTTGGCTACAAGGCATACACACAAGTTCATAAATACAATGAGAAACAATTAATGTATTGTACATAAAATAACTGTTAATTAGAAGTAGAGGTAATCTAAATTTTTTTCAAAGATCAATTACAACGGACATTGATTTTTTTTTCACTAATTACCACAACAACATTTAAATATATTCCAAAAATGTATAGCATGTATGTAGCGAACTGTTTTAGTAATCCGTTAAAAATCAACAATTAACACATATAATTTTGCACCTACTTGCACCTCAGTGCATAAACACTAACAATGTTGATCATCAACGATAATGAACTTACTTTAAGGCGAAGCGTTTGCTTTGATTGTATATCATTATAAGTAAGAATATTTTCCTTCATTCCGAAACTTTCGCGAACACCCAAATGATAGGATAAAGGGCGCTGTTGGGTTTGTACAGTCAAATCGATCACAGCAACATCCGCATTGTAGAAAGACTCCAAAGCGTTCGTCTCACCAAAATCCAATTTATCAAACTGCATTAATAGATTTCATTTGAGATAAATTCATATAATAGCACAAAAATAAAACTCATATAGATCGCGAAAGCAATATACATATTTGCACATTCACCTGTACACGAGAAAAATTTGCTCCAACTGCTTGTACCGCCTGTTTGATTTCTTCAAGCGCACTAGCGCGTTCCAAGTGATCTCCGAGCTGTGTGTCAATCACACAGACTACATCCATCACCATTTACAATTTTCGTGCAGATTATTATTCTTTTATAAAAATTATAATTACTCTGATATCAAATACGGAAAATATGGCACAACTGATTATGTATGCTTCCTTCCTTCAGCTATACCTTCGATAATTATTAAAAGCATAATTTGACAGCTGTTGTTAAAACCTACCACACCACTCTGGTGGATGAAATAGCAATAGGTTTGTTCGCACCGTAATAGTTTAACAAATTTTACTATTTTCAATAGTATCGTTCATATCGTATCGCATTCGGCAATTATCCAAATCGTAACGTATCGTTAAAACAACAACTGTATGTAAATAGTTTTTACTGATTTTGGGAGTGAACGATATGGGGGACACTACACTATCAATGTTTTTCTACCACAATTTCTGTTGTGTTGAGGAATATACACTGCGAAAAAGCGGTTTCAAAATGTGTAACAAAAAAATATAAGAATTTATAAAAAAAAAAATCATTAAAAAAGTAACTATTTTTAGAATGTTTTCACAGCGATACAGTTAAAAAATAAAAGAAATGATATACATCACTTTCCACAATTTCAAATGTCGACCTTACACTATGTTCAGACGACAGCGAAATGGAGTTGGTGTTTTCAATTTCGGCATAGAAAAAAATGTCTGTGAAATTGAGATATTACTTCAATTTCATAGAAATTACATTAACAATAAAAAAAAATTTATTATAAGAGAAATAACCGAATTTTACAGATGACGGTGCGGCTTCGATCCCTTTCCTAGAAGTATTTTGAGTGTTCTTGTAATAATTAAATTATTATTACATTCGTTAATATTTCCCCATAGAAAGCAGTATTTTTTAAAGAGGGGAAAGCATCGAGAGCCTTAAGGTAATGTGGAACTTCAACCCACTAGAATCGCCTCTATATGCGATCGTTTACTAGTAGAAGTTTGATCGGGAAAATACATTGAAAGGAGGTCACTCATATGTCATGTTGTCCTAATCCTCCGTTCCTGTTTACAACAACAAAATAAAATGCCGAAATTTAGCGGAAATGGAAAAAATACAAATTAATGATTGAGCTGTTTGAGAAAAATGAAAGCAATTATCTTTAACCCATTAACGACCAACGTGACGTATACGGGTCGTTAATGGTTTAATATAAATTAAGTAAATTTGCCTATAATTTAACGTGTTTCAAAACAAAATCGTGTTTAACAGAGTTTCATTTCAAATCGTATAATAATATCGGGTAATTTACACGATGAAATTATTGCGTAAACTTTTAAGAAGCGCGTAAAATAGTTCTCATCATAGATAATAACATTATTTCGGGAGTTTTTAAGCGCATTTCAATAACATACTTTAGGATTGTAGTAAAAACATTAGAGCCTGCTATAAAAACTGCGTTCAAATTTTTTATACAATATATACAGGTAGATATTAACCCTTAATAAAGATTTCATTCCGATAGTACTCCTTTAGTTTTAGAGTTAGCATCATGCTTCAAAAGGAAAAGTTTTGTGGTTTTTAAAGGGCTTGAATTTTATAATGGAAAAAATGTTGATAAGAAGGTAGGATCAGGGGAACTAAATATTATTTTTTAGGGGCTCATTCAATTTCAAAGGAAATATTCAGGAATTATAGCCCTCTCTAAAACCTTTTTAACGAGCTATTATTTTTAAGAATCACACAAATTAAAACTGAGCTATAATAAAAATAAATTTTGACGGTTCTAAAAGTGTTAAGAAAATTTGTTTTTCTTGTTCCGAGAACCTTTCAACATAATCTTTCAAAATAGGGGTAAAATTTTGAACATTAGTTTTTGCATGGGGAGCGATCCACTGTAGTATACACCGGAGACATAAATGTCTGTGGATATACGAATGCGAACGGGACGTACATTTGAAACTTTTTTCGTGATCAACCCCTGAGCACTTTTGCGATATCCTATTACATGTGCATTTCCTAACATGTTTCAACAAATTATAAATTATACTTACATATTGTTGTTTAAACAATCCCAGTTACTCATGTCCAATGAAATCTCTGTTATTTGTATTGGTAACTTCGCTTTATTCTATTTTTACTTCAAGTTTTGAATTACAAGTAAAAATCAAGTTAGAATGTGAAATTGCCGTTAGTATAATATAAATCAGAATTTAATAATTAAAAATGTAAGAAAAAATTTTAAAATATATGGAAAGTATGTATTATGTAAAAATTATAAAGATATAACAAGTTTAACAAATATCCTATAATTTGTTGATTATAATTGAATTTTTTAATATTGTACAATACATATATAGGCGATTTTAATAAATCGTCCAGGAAAAAACCAAGTTTATGGACATGTGTAATACTTATTCAATATTTATATGTATGTGTGTGTGCTTACTTCCTTTTTCATGTTGTCATATGATAAACAATATTTCATTGTTTAAAATGTAATCGTTATATTAATGGAGTTTTTAGCAACAACACATACAATACATACACATTGAGGACAACAGCTAAAAAAAAATAATATTAAATATTTTGTATTCATTTTATGTTGTGCTAACGTGAACAAACGGAATTTAGTTGTCCTTCTTCATTCGGGTGGATGTCATACGATATATGATTGAGTCCCTACCAGGATCCATTGACCCAATTGCATAGCAAATGGCGAGCAAAGACAATCCAAAGACAACCATAAACCATAGAATAATATTAAAAATGACTGGATAATCTTGGCTGTAGTATTCGGCCAAGTTATAGTCCTTCTGTAAGATAATAGCATTAGGTAAAATTTAAGTTATACTTGTATGATTTATTCTGAATCAATCATTAAAATACTCACGGCAATATTGTCGCCAGAAACAACTTCACGTTTTGAACGATTGCTGTCATTTTTATTGGCAATTAGCACAACTAGCACATCGTTATTACTGAATTTTTGTGCTGCAGTATTCAATTTGGCAATAGCTGCTGATATCAGTTTTTGAGCCTCAACCATGGCATCTGATTTTTGACCATGTGCTTTAGCAATTGATTCCAAAGATAATCGTATGACTAAAATGTTGCTAGTTTTCTTTAATGTATCCATGTGCTCAGCTGCCATATCAATAAGGCTAATCGATTGCAACAGTTCTTTATCAGCAATGTGTAGGGATGATCGTAGATGTTTAGTTTCTGGGATGACTGGAACAATACTCTCACCGAAACAATAACGATAGTTGATCACCTGAAAAAATATATCCAATATAATGGTCTGCATGGATGTATAATCACATCTGATACTTACACCCTCATCGAATTGGTTGAAATTGACATCACATACGGGCACATTCATTGCCTCCAATTCTGCACTAAATACATTCAGTGATTCATCACCAGCGCTGCCCTGCAGTTCGTAAGTTTTTGCATTTGAGCCAACGCTTATATGACTAGAACCATCTACTAGAACTGCAATCACATTCTTTGGCAAATTGAAGGGATCATTGATGGTTAGACCAGACCATTGTGCATCACCAGTAACGGCGTATCCCATCGAAGCGGACAACACATCCACCACATAATGACTCTGTAGCGGTTCAACGCCTTTAAATGTAATTGATTTGGGATTACTCAATATGGATAATTCCCCTGATGCGTAAGCTGCAATAAAAATGGTCAGGTGATTAGCACAAACTAAAAGTAGGCGATCAAAATATAATTTTATAAATGTATATACTTTTATATATTTATATAAAAAACAAACGTTTTAATATTAAAACATAATAAATTAATTTAATTACCTGCAACAAAGCAAATAGATAAGATGAAACAATTCCTCAACATTTTCTTCCCTTGATTTTGGATAGTGATCATATGACAAACTTGAAAATTTTCTTAAGCTATTGACAAGTGGAATTGAAGTGAATAAAAAAATATTGCCTTCTCTTTATTGGAATGTGTTATTCCAATTACAGTATATACAATGGTGTAATTTAAAAGGTGGTTAGCTGGCAATATAAAGTAATAAGCAATTATTATGAACTGCGTCGAGACAACCAGAGTCATAAACTTAAATACATAAACTTATAGTATACTTACACATTCGATATTATCTTCATTTTTGAGATAATCACTCAAATCTAGTTTCAAACAAGCAGATTTCTTATATAAAATTACTACAACAATAATCTGGGATTTTGTGTAAATTTGACCGATAACCTTGTTAGATTTTCTCTATGCAACTCTGTTTTTTATCCATTATTTCATGAAAAAGGGTAGACAACGCAATCTAGTTGTGGTTATCTCTAAGTGTAAACATACTATTAGTAACCAAATCAATATAACCCACCCCTAACCGATTTGATTTGCTTACATTTTTCGAGACGAAGCGTAAAGTGTCAAAAAAGTGGCTAGAATCTGAAAAATGTAAACTGAACTACATTTTCAAAGTAATTTTATTGACACTAGCCACTTTTTTTTTGGACAAAAGCAAATTGTTTGTGCCTATAGCGTATATGCTCACACCAATAGAAAATACAACATTTATGCTAGTTGTTACTTCCAAATGCATTAAAAATATTATGAAAAATAAAAAAAAAAAGGAAATTTCATATATGCTTAAGTATTTCTAAAGTTATATATACAATTAAAAAGGAACAATGTATTCGTATTCGCATTAAAATTTGTTTTTAATTCGTATTCGCATTTGTTTTTTCATTTTTCACACAATCCTATTAAAGTAGTAAGCAGACTGACTGGGGCTGCACTTAGATAACATGGATTTCTTATATAGACGAACGACTGCAATACTGTGACATTGCAACACGCCGAAAATTGGTATAGTCGTGAACTTCAATATATATTTATTTGATATGCAACATAATGAAATGTTAGCAAATAGTAAAAGCAAGGTTATTGTGTTTAATTTTTTGCAAATGGATTTAGTGGGATGTTGTCGTTACCGCGTTCAGTTTGTTCCAGTTGCAGCCATCATCGCAACATTCGATGCAAACGTGATGTTATCTTCAAGTTGCAATGTTGCTAGCGAAGTGAATCTCTATAAAACTTGATACACACATTTTTTTTGAACTCTACTAATATTGTTTCGACAGAATAATAGTACTTAAGCGTCAGTTACTGGTGACATTGACTTAAAAACATTAACTTCGAAACCAAATCGATATATGTTTTTGCTATGTTCTAAGTTTATGTTCAATGTTTCGGATAATCTGCAACAATAGTTACATTGATATAACAGCAAAACATTGATAGTGTAATATCGCCATTGTACAGAAAAGACTTTTTTTTAAATTGCTCGGCATCTGGCAACACATCCCTATACAATACCAACAGAAATTTATAACATCGAGCGCAATTCTCCACAGAAAATGGAATCAAAGCGAGTGAGCGACACGATTGGAACGGTAGTGGCAGGAAAGCGTACGGGAGAACGCGTTGATTGTCGACAAACGCATATAACGATATTTAAATTGTGCAAAACATAGATAACAAAACGAGACAAATTGCTCCATTAAAGAAAGTGTGAAAATCGTCAAGGAAAAGTGATACTATAAAAGCAAACATTTCATAATAAAATAGTAAAGAAAAAGGGGTCAAAAGGCGAACACCCACAAGATAAGCAAATACAAAAAAAAACAACAAAAATATCATAAAAATGGGGCTTAACGGCTGCTGTGCGTGTGTTAAATACTTGATGGTGCTCATAAACATCTTATTTTGGGTATGTACTGCTGCTGAGAGTTACTGTTTTGGTGTTCCTGCTACTGTGTTCTACCTCGTACCACATAAAATCCCTTCAGCGCGCGTGTGTGTGTGAATGTGTGTACCATGGGTGGTAGTATACATACGTATATTTCATATATTTTTCATAGATGTCAAATAATCAAAACTAACAAATCCTTTTCAATACACAGTGTAGCGACATCTTCTGGGATAATCCATCAACTCTTCTCTCGTATACATATTTATATACTTTGTTCCTATACAATACACTGTCGATGGGAGGCGGCTTCTAATAAAAAATAATACTAATAGTATGTTATTAGTTTACCCACTCATGGAATGCTGCTCGTTAATCTATCTTTTCTCTACTGTTCTTTCTCTTTCAATTTATGGAAGTAAATACATTTTTGTGTTTATTATTATCTTCTGCAATACTACTCTTATTTACTTTTATTCATCTGCCACACATTTAACATAGGATATTTCCCTTTGGAATGGAAGAGCTGAGATTTACTTCAAAATGCAATCTCTTTGTCTCTACGTTGTGGGTGTACGATTGTGTGTGGGTTGTATGTGTGTGTAGTTAAAATGAGGATATGGCACTTATTTGTAACCCACATTTTTATTACTACTATTTTATATTTTTCCAATGTTTGCAATATCAATTTTGAAAGTAATCACAATTTTTCTTCATATTCTATCTTCACACTTTGTATGTATCCTATATACCTACCTACTCTTTTATAATCAAACATCTGGTCATAGAAAATTTATTTTTTTTGTCTGCTGGCCAACCGCCCATATGTGTCAATGTACATAAGTATGCATGCATGCACAAGTATATATCGACGCAATGATGCGGCTTTCTTTTTATATTAATTTTTATATCGAATCCATCGAGTATACAAAAACTACTATTAGTCAAAATCTATTTTCGAAATCATGTATTTTTATTCTTTCCTATTCCATTGTCGTTGTCTTTTTCATCATTCATCGTATTCTCTAATAAGTGTGTGTGTGTGTATGCATGTACACTTACTACTTGTCCCCTTCTTAGTTGTTGTTGTATTCCGTATTCATATCATATCTATAATAACATTAATGACAACAACAACAACAACGACAAAAACAACACAATAATAATGTTCGCTCACTCTTCTTCGTCATAAATTTAAATTTTTCTTGCATTGAAAAGCGCGTTAAGCGTCAAATCTGAAAATTATACATTTTAAAGCACATAGTATGTATGTATGTAGATGTATGCATACAAGAAACAAGTATAGAAAACAAAGAATACATTCAAATTTATTTCATGTTGTTTGTTGTAGCATTTTCTTTGCGACAAAAAAACAAACAATCACAATCGTATGTGGGCTGCACAGTATTTGGCAGCGAAAAAAAAAACCAAAAAAAAAAAAAAGAAAACCAACCAAACAAACAAACAGCATTTATTCGATAATCTGTATTTATATTCAATAAATTGAAATTACATAATTAAAATTGAAAATTTTTATGTAAATATGCATACATACATACATGTCTAATGTATTCATTTCCACATGTAAGTATAAATGTACCTATCAATACTCTACCCCAAAATGTAGGTCAATTTGTCAGTAAAGGGCTTTGCTCTCTCTCTCTCTCTCTTGCGCGCGCTCATTACAAATCTAGCATGGTAAAAATGTAGTCAAGTAAATACAAGCATATATATGGACATTTTGGATATTGTTATTGTAGCAAGGCTCTTTTCTGTCCCTCTCTCTTTTCCGGCTAACAACATATGTGTGTGTGTGTGTTGCAACATAAAAAATGCACATTGCAATTTTTCATATATTACTCCAATTTACTATGAGAATTATATACATATGGATCGAATAGTATCACGCAATTGCATCGTACAAACGAATGTAGACCTACAAATTCAACACACATTCATCAATTTGTGTGCATGTAATATCTTTTTCAATATACCGTAGTTTCCCTACCCAACAATAATTTTACTTATGTACATTAAGGTGGCCGTCAATTGTATGGAAGCAAAACGCGAGTTCTAGTCCTGTCGCAATGTGTACCACTAATTTGGAAGAAAAAGAAATTATTTATTCACATTTTTGAATATCAATTAAATTTTAGTTATTTGCGCTCAACTGGAATTGCATTAAAACGTCTTATTTTCTGGTGTTTTTTTTTTAATTCATTTTCTATGGGAAAAATATTGGGGTAAAAAAATGAATGATCGATCGTCAATTTAGCTCCCTTAGGGGCACCCTAGGAGTTGTGGGAGTCAATTCATAATTATAAGTTGTGAAGGCGCGTCCTTGTAAGATTTACATTGTATATAGGATGTATGTCTTTTCTAGGGAAATTTTAAGGATTAAAAACTAATGCGATTTTACCTTACGTTTGATTTCTTTAGGGGCGATATATGGAAAGTTATGTGGTTCTTTGTAAATGTTCTGCTATTTTTGCGTTCATTTTTCATGGGAATAGAAAATAAGTATGTTTGGGATAAATATGGAAAGGGTGAAACTTGGATCGCAGTTACATATATTTCACACTTTTCTAGGCGATTGTCATATAGGGGGTATATTCGGACGAAATATTGGAGATATTAAACCAATAGGAGTCGCAGTTGCAATTCATCCTATTTCAAGCGATCCCGGGCAATTATGGAATTTCTTGTGGATTTTTAGATGTTTTTAAGCTCATTTAATATGGGCGCCGCACCCTCTAGGGAGAGCAATAGGATTTAGGTATGTTTGTTTGAAGAAAATGTTACGATGCAAATATGAATTGGGTGCGGTCGAGGTCTTACTCCTCAGGGGGCGCCACGAGGGCGCTAGAAACGTGTTTGATAAACATTTTAATTTTGTGGGGGAGCCTCCCTAAGTGGTGGAAATGGGTAAGGGAGGGTAAGTATGTTTCGAAAATATGTTGAGAGGCAAAAAATAGGAATTGATCATAGATTGTAGATAATCTTTATACAAATTTTTTAATAAAACATTTTTTTTTTGCGAACATCTCAAATGCTGCTCATTCGGCTTTAATTCCTGCACCAGCTGAATCTTATAAGATCACATAGGACGATATCTTTACCTAAAGTGAATACACACAGCTCCAATTACTGCGCTCGATGTCCATTGTACTCATTTGAGTCTTCCTCAGTGTTAAGCTCTATACAGCAGCAATTAATTTTTCGGTGTGAACGGTACGACATCGCTGGAAATGAGAATTATCAAATAGACTATATGTGGTACGACAACGATCCATGGTTAGTCATATCCTTCAATTTATAAACAACTCCGGCTGCTTGTAACATATCCTTCAACGCTCAGTTAGGTCTTAGCGAAATTTATGGCTCAAAACGGCATTTTGTTTACTACTTGAGCAACCAGGGTCGCAGCCATTCTACCTACCTACCTAACTACCTAGTCTAATTAGTCGCTCGTATAGACGATTTCATTACTTTTGACTATGTCACGGCATTTGATTTCATCAGGCTGGAGAATCAACATTATTGAGATGCAAATAAAAATAAATTCTTCCAGATATTTCATTGCTTTTTTTGTCACTTTTATTAATTAGGTTAACAACATACACATTGCACCTTTAATAATAAAAAGAATTAGTTTAAAATTGAATTTAATCTCTTCGCCAAGTTTCTTCATTTTATGATAAAATCTCAGAAAAAAAAAACGATTATTTTGAAATAATTCTCTTTGTTATTAAAAGTGCGATATATTCAATATGCACATAATCACAAACATTTTCATAAACAATGAACACCATTATATACAATAGCACAGTGATCGTTATCACTATATAATATAAACATTCGTTTTTATTTAAATCTCAATAATATTGACCTTTGAGCCTGAAAGCAAAGGATTGTTGCACATTTTCAATCACACATTATATTATATTGTTCATAATCATAATACTTTTTCAAAATACCAATTGTTTTTCAAAGCGTTGAAGACAATCTTGTAAACCACTGAAACGATTCGAAGTAATTTCACACTCTACAGTGATCAATCTCACTTTCATGGTTATATGTACATTCCTACAAACGGGAGACTAAATAATCAATTTACTGTGTTCATAAAAAAACTGGAGGAATCGTGTTTTTGTAATTATTATATATATAAATAGCAATTATAAATTTAAAAAAGCCATTTATAAAAACAACAAACGTTTGCAAATAATATAATAACAACAATGCAGAGAGCTGACATCATAATTTTGCACACATAAATTATATATTATATATATGTATATATATGTGTATATATATGTATATATATAGACATATGTACCGGGTCCGGTAATATGAATTTAAAAAAAACGCTATAATTTCTTGGTTGTTGACTTTTTTTAATATTAAACTTATTTAAGCACGATCGCTTTTAATGAGTAATTAATTGTATTAGTCGATTGGTATATATACATATAATAGGCCCTTTTGCCTTGACCATCACAGTTACAACGGTTTTTTAAACTTCAGTCCATTAATAAAAAAACAGGAGCTTTTTACGACATAATTTTTATTGATGGCAGAGAATCTGTTTACCATGTAAATTCATATCAAATCTGAATCTATCCATCCATATTCCTAGGGTTCCAGGCTGGAGCATAGGGCTAAGTTGGTGTTGTCGGGACCAACTTGAGCGTTAAAGTCCCCGGTCAACAGCATGATGTCGCCTTTGTTGACATTCGAAGTAACTTTTGTCAAGAGGCTGTAGAAAGTGTTTTTGTCTGAGTAATTCGAAGTTTCCGTTGGCGCATAACACTGTATGCACATGATATTGCTGACGCGCGTCCGGAATCTCGATGTGATAATTCGGTCAGAGATAGGCTTCCAATCCATTAGCACTTTGCGCGCTTCTTTTGAAAGTATAAAACCGACTCCCCTCGCTCTAGGTTTATCGTTAGGTTTTCCACAATATAAAAAGGTTAGCCCCTCATCCGTAGTAAACTCAACCGAGTCGGAACATCTAGTTTCACAGAGCCCAAGAAAGCATAGCTTGTATTCCATAAATTCTCTGTATACCAGAGCCAAGAGCGATGGTTCCGTGAGGGTTCTAATGTTCCATGTTCCAATTCGTGTCCTAGATTTCATTCTAAAGGTTGTCAACTTAAGATCCGTCCGATTTCTATTATTTCTTGTGGTTTCAGTAATCGAGAGGGTTTAAGGTGGGTAGGTGATTAGCCTACCACACCAGATTCTGGTGCTGGGGCTGCCAGTTAATCCTCCAGACAGAAGTCAGGTTTATCTGGGTAGCCACAGCATTTTTTCTGTGTAGAGTATTAAGGTTATACCGCCTTTGCTCGGTCGTCAGAGCCTTCGTTTGTTTTAAACGGGGGGTACCACGTGAAGGTGAGTTTGACAATTGGTAGGGATAGGCCTCATTTGGCCATTTTTAATTGAGTTTAATAAAGTTTAACCTGAACGCGGACTACATTTTATTGCGAGTTATATTAGGCGGACGTTTTAATTGTCGGACCCAGTATATTATTATGTGATATAATAAAATGAATAGTTGATTATTAAAGAAAAACGTATTTAAAAATAATTTTCTTATAAAAATCTGATTTGATTGCTCATACTAGTAAACGTTTTTTTTTTTTATTAATTAATTAATTAAAATATTAAGATTTATTTTTGGATATCGTGTTCTCTTTTTTTTTTTGTTTACAGATCATCGGCTTAACTATTATGATAGCATCTATATGGATGCTTACAGATCCAACATTTGTATTATCAATGACACAATCGTATAATCACTATTACATCGCGCTTTATATATTCCTTGCGATTGGTGTACTCATAAGCGTAGGAGCATTCTTCGGTTGCTGTGGTGTCTGTAAGGAATCGCAATGTTTACTCATGTCGGTAAGTGTGAGGGGCGGGATGATGACAGATTTATAGAGTGTGATTTTCGTAGAAGTTATACATAAACAATAGTGGACTATGTACTATATTTCATAACCAAAGACAATGGCTGAAAACATTGCATTGTCTCTATTTACTTATCCATTCTATTTCAGATTTGCTTGAATTGTAAGCATTGGTTTCATAATTGTCTATTTACAGTTTTTCTGCATTATACTGGTTGTAATGGTTGCACAGATAGCTGCCGGCGCATGGTCATTCCATAATAAAGACAAACTTGATGATATTGTACGCGCTTCCGTTAAATACTCAGTGCAAGAGGAGTATGGACAATCGAGTATGAGCTCGCGTACTGTAACATTCGACACCATACAAAAGAATGTATGTATAATTTATTTACATATATACATTTGTCATTTTTGTATATATACAATTACATTATAAACATTTGTTGCTTTTGTTTACAATTGTAATAGTTGAAATGTTGCGGTGCTGATGGTCCCGGTGATTGGGCAACAAGTCGCTTCAACAATGTTGATCGTGCCAATATTGTTGACATTGCAATTTCATCAATGAATGTCTTCTATAATATACCTGAATCGTGTTGTAAAGATGAATTGAAAGAGAACGAATGTGAGAAGTCGAGAATGCTGAAATTTGGTGGTCCATTAAATACGGCAATTTATCAACAGGTATGTAATGATATAAACATTTATTGTTATATACATGTATTGAGCTACAACTGAAGACGACTTGATTTTGCAACGATAATATAGCCGCATTCTATGAAACTTTCTGACAGTTTTCGTCTGTTTCACGTATTTTGTACGTTGTACATTGTACTCAGACTTGCCATAAATATTATTACAAATGTAAACGCAGCTTTTGCGGCTGGCAACATTTTGAAAATTCGATCATTTACTACTCGCTGTAATATATTACATAAACAAGATGCTTAATTCTTTATTCTCTAATAAAAAGATGTATTGGTCTAATATTATATTAAAAGTTTAACTACAATATACTATACTTTACATTCATTTGCCTACTGACCTTGTATTGTACATGAGCATGTTTATTTAAATGTTATACTGGTAAATAATTTAATCAACAATTTTTCTATATATATATTTTCATTCTCTCCTACTTAATAGGGTTGCGTTGACAAATTAATTGAGTTAATTTACGATAATTGGGTACTACTATTCGGCATCACAGCGGCAGTTATCTTACTCGAATTTCTGGCATTGACATTGTCATTATGTCTCTGCTGTGCGGTGCGTAATCAACATTATAAAGCCTGAGAATTACAGAATTCCCACAGGGAGATAAATGACGATGAGAAATACTAACAACCTAAATATATGTATGTATGTGATTGAAATAGAGAGAGAGAAAGAGAGAGAGAGAGAAAAAAGAATAATGAATTAAGTAAAAATGTGAAATATTTGAAAAACGAAAGATCGTTGGTGATGGAATAGAGATCGAAAGTAAGAGAGAGTGAGACAGACAGACAGAGAGAGAATAAAAACCGCAATTGAGCATTGAAGCTATAGTAAATTGATGACAGAGATAAAAGGATGAAGATGAAAATGTATTGAATTGAAATAATCATGAATCAAATGTGTTCGACGACCTGAGTGTATTGTAAATAGCAAAAATACATTTTGTTAAATTAACAAAGGTTTTTTTCACAAAGTTGGAAAAGAAAAAAGATGGAGTTAATGACATAATTACCACAGTGTATGAAGCAAGTAAGAATTTGCACTGCATTTCAAAAAAAAACAAACAAAAATTCAATACAACAGCATAAAATAATAAAAAAAACGAAAAATAAAACAAAAACAAAATTATACTCATAATACATGTAGAAAATTACATTTTTTCAATCAAAACAATTTCATTAAAATACATACAAGAAATGCTTGCATGCATACAAGTTACAAAAAAAAAAAAAAAAAAATGAAAAACAAAACAAATCTCATTACATACTTTTAAGCATAAGCAATAAAGCCATAAAAACAACTAGATATATATTTATGCATAAAAATTGTAATACAAATATGCCAATAATATTTTGTATCTCTCTTTTGTTTTTTTTTACTTATTTATTTATAGTTTTTAATTTTAATTATTTATAAACATTGAATTTTTTTGTTTGTTTAGTAATTTCATATACATACTATTTATTTAATTATAACACATACTCATTCTAAATAAAATAAAATTTTTATTTTGATAACATCTACACGCACTCTTACAACTTACTGCTAAATGCATACACATATACGTTTACAATGCAATGCGAGTATCTACTAAACAATTGCATATTGAAGCTATTAGAGTAGATACTCGTGTTACTCATATATATTTAAATTGCTTTATGAGAAAATATCAGAATGGTATTTCGAATGCGGTCCAAAATGTATTCGCTTTGAAAATCCATAGCCACATTCGAAAGCATTCCATATGTTCTGCAGCGTAGATATGATTATTAACGTTTTTTTTTTTTTAATTGACATTCCATTTATCAGATGGTGTTATTATTTAGAAGCGTGTGCACACAAACATACACAAAAACACATACAACTGAAACACGCACAAAAAGCCCTTTAAAAATATAAAATTCTTGTTTTTCTTGAATGTCAGCGTATTTAAAAAAGAAATCATTTAATTTTTTTTTTTTAAATGGGGGAACTGACCTAAATCGGTCTAAAACAACTTTTTAAATCATTTTTTTTTTACCACATTTACGCCGAATAAGGTTTTCATGTACGATTGACTGGTAAACAATTTTAAGCTTCCGCGTACAAGTTCACAAAACGGCTAAAGCCCTATTCGAGGGAGTTAGTGGAGGGTAATATTGTCACAAAATGAAATATATTTATTTTGTTTAATTGTCTCTTTAGTACTTTAGCAGTTTAAAGCTGATCGATAGCAACTTTTGAATGATGGGAAATCTTTTTGGAAACCTAAATTTTTTGCTGCTTCTAAATTCTTTAAAATCCTTAGCTTCGAAAATGACAATGTGGAGAAAAATAATCCGCAGATTACTGTCAACTGCCAACTGAAAAGAAGAGGAGCCCATTTAGGTCAGTTCCCTCTACATAACATGTATAATTTTTTGTTGCTGTTTCTAAACTAAGTTAGCATATAATACTAAATATGAATGCCAAAAACAAATTTGTTAATACATACATATGTATTGAATTGAATGTCTTCTAAATTAATTGTCAAACAAATAAATGGAACAATTGAATCATACGATCCTGCCCTCCACTCACTCGAATTTGAAAACAAAATTTTCTCTCTTAAGAGCACAACATTGCGCACGATTTAAAATTTTTTTTTCACTCATCGAAATCGAATATTATATAAATAATTTCACAATCTCTTTAAATAATATTATAGTTATAATAATAATAATGCAATTTATATTGAATTAACACATACACAATAAAACTAAACTAAAACTACTACTAAAAATCGTATATACATACATATGTACATCTATTACATACATATATAGGTATTTATAGATTATTAATACAATATTATTCACACACTTAGTTTAATGTCGACTGTAAGAAACAACCCAGAGAAAATGAATTTGTTTAAATTTTATTAAAACGTGAAAATATTGTTGTTATCCGTTATTTTGTTATTTCTTTTAAAAACGACTCAAAACAAAAAAAAAACACACTTTTAAATAATGAAATTCATATACAAGAACAACACGCATACACAAATTACATAAATGAAATTTATAAATTGAAATTTTTAGAAAATATTATATATACATAATTATATATTAATAATATGAATAAAAGTATTTACATAAAAACATTTTTTTTAGCAAATTCATTTATTATATGCCTATCTGTGCATGTCATCACATACAAAAAAATAAAATTATAATTATAAAGTAATAATATAAAATATATTGTTATCAATATGAAATGCAATGAACATGAACAAGCAATAATAAAGTAAACAAAATGTAATAATAAAATAATAATAATAATAAAAATGCTCAAAACTTCAAATTTATTGAAAAAAGTTCATTATCATAAAGATATAATAAATAAAACAAGAATACAACATTGATTACTTTAATATTGAAAAATTTGAAAATGTTGAAACCTTTTAACTTTAGTACAGTACATACTTTATAATTACAAATACAGTGGTAGAGATGACTATAAACTGAATTGAATATTCAATTTTATTAAATTTAAAAATTTTATATAAATTAAAAATTTTATGACTACGAACTGACATTGAAATTTTGCCTTTGTACAAACTTTAATCTTGTGTTTATTTTATATTTCTTTGCTTGCTAAAGTATTATTTTCATGAGTTTCAGTGTTGCAATTTTGTAATGATGTGATTGAAAAATTGCTTCTTTCAAGAAGCTTTCGTTGCAATGATATTTTTTTTTTTTACTCGGTAAGCTATTTGTTACGTTACAAAACGTGTAACATTTGCCTACAAATCCACTTTCAAAAGATTCAAAAAGTAATTAATTAGCTTTTGGAATCTATTGTCGTTTCTTATATTTTGGTTGAAGAGACGTTTGCATTCTTAGAGATTTTGAAAAGTATTCAATTTGAGGGCAAATATCAAAAGTATTGATTTGTTTTGGTTAAGCTCAGCAACCAGACGTACACAGCCACAGTTGTTTTGTATTTAAAACAATTTCTTATGAAGTTATAGGAATTTCCACCGCTGTATGTAGGTACTTAGCCTAAAACAATATTCACACAAGTAAATTTGTATGTATGTATATTGTATAAAACGTAGCATTTACATAAGCTACTTTAACAATAAATATTACACATAGGCATAGTGAATTTTCTTTAGATATAAATATATAGGTATATATATGTGGTATATATACGTATATATGTATATATATATATATATATATATATATATACATATATATATATATATATATATATATATATATATATACATATATATATTATATATATTTATAATATATATCTATATATATATATATATATATATATATATATATATATATATATATATATACATATTATATATATATATATATACATATTATATATATATATATATATATATATATATATATATATGTATACATATATATACCTTTCACATTTTCATATTACATTTCAATAGATATGAGTATAAAACAATACATTAAGGAAGGAAAATTTTTAATGTAGCAAATTTGATGACTAATAATTTATCATATTTGAATGTATGTACCATATATCCTTAGTTACAAATGTAATGACAGTTCGTGTTGGGTTAAAGTACTAAGGGCTCAATTGTCAAAGCAATCGCCAGAAGGGAACGGTGGAGCTGGGCGATCACCATTCGATTTCTAATAGTTAAACTCACGTAGAAAATGTAATGACAGTTCATGTTGGGCAGAATCGATACCTAAAGTACTAAGGGCTCAATTGCCAAAGCAATTGCCAGAAGAGAACGGTGGTGCTAGATGGTCACCATTCGATACCTAATAGGTAAAACACACGTAGAAAATCGAAATTTAAAGAAATAGAAAATAATGTTAACAAACATCTAAACACAAAACCCCCTTAGTGGGCGGATTTTTCTTCATTATATAATTTCTGATGGTGCGTAAAAAAACAGAGAGTTTGTACCACCATATATCTTCAAGGTGAACGAACCACAGGTAGTGCACTACTTGCTTCACCAAGCAAATCATCAACTTCGTCAGATGATGCTAAAGAATTACCTGGATTTTCGACGAAAAACTTAAATGATAATTACTATGCAGTCTCTATTGACTGTAGAAGATACGATTATGCAGATGATCAGATTAAAGAACAAATCTCTGGTAGGGTAAATATGAAAACTAAGGCATCAGGCTTTCCAAAGTAGACAAAAACTCTATGATAGCTGATTTTTACTATATGTGGTTCGAATTAAAATATGGTGACCACTTAACCCCACCATTCTTGCTTGAAATATTGCTGGCAGATTGAAAGCTTTTGGCCAATAATTGTTTTGAAAAATACCTAGTACCAACAATTATTTATATTGAGGTACTCGATATTTCCCATCACTAGTGCTTATTTAAAAAAAAAAACTCAAGAATATAGGAAAATGCTAATTCTATACTTACATACGTACGTGTAATAACAAATACTATTTTCTGTAGTGAGCCCAATATGAATTTCTACTTTACAAAACAACAAATCTATAAAGCATGAAGTAATTAATAAGGTAGAGTAAACTAAGCTTACAATCGTGAGATATGAGGACTAGTAAAAGCAACGTAATCGTGCTGAAATAAAAGCTTACTCTACCTTTTTAATTAAACAATGGTATTAAGTAAGTATGCATTGCAACTCAGAAATAACTGCGATGCTCACGGTTGGAACATGTATGATAATGTTGATAAAATTTTTTGAAAAAAAACAAAACATAAACTTCATTAAAAATAAAATATTATTAGTTTCATGAATGTATGCCAATCTCATCCCCAACAATGAAAAATAATAAAAACAATTTGAATAATAAAGAAAAAAAACTCATTTAATTAACATTATAAATGACTTAATTATTATTTGTTAGTATTCGATCATTAATGGCTTGCATAGGCTTAAAATTAATGGCAACATTTTTGGAGATCATATTTTTCATGTGCTACATTAATCACAATAATTACTCTAAGTAAGTATCATAATAAACACGGTTTATAGAAGATATAAAATATGATATATTAAGGAAAAGAAGTTATGAATGATGTCGTCCTATTAGAATCGGTAAAATATCATAAAAAAAAATATGTGGCACTTATGAGCCCCGAAGGGCACTTTGGCCAAGTTTCTCTTCCATTACTGGCCGAATTGAGGATGCCAGTTAGGAATTCTAAACGTCGGCAGGTTCTCCAACACATGTTCTTTCCACTGTAGGTTGGGTCCTCCGCTTCTGCGTCTTTCACCAGCGGGATCCGAATGTAATACACTCTTAACTGGATCATGTTCTTCCATTCGCTGCACACGTCCTAGCCAGCATAGTCGTTAAATTTTGGTATAGCTCATGGCTGTACCTTATTCGATACTCACTACCAACGCAAAGATCTTGCATAGGACTTTTCTCTCGAAAACTCCAAGAATTCCCTCATCTGAGATAGGAATTATCCAGGCTTCCCCGCTATACGTGTGCACAAGCATGATGAGAGACTTGTAAAGGATAGTGTCCACTCTTTGAGAAGGTGCTCGACTTCTGAATTGCATACTTAGCCCAAAGTAGGACCTGTTTGCAACTGTTTGAGCTACTTTTTCCTTATCGACTAGTGTAATCAAATGTGTGAGGTAGTTCAGTTACCAAAAGAAGCAAAAGTGTTACCATGTAGAGGGTGTACCTATATTATACTGGAAAAATTTACCAGATTTATGCCATTTGAATATGAATAAGTTTAGAATCATGACAGGAATACTCATAGGACAGCATGGGTGTCGTAGCTCAGTGGTTAGTGCGTTGGCTTTCTGTGGTTCGATGTATCAGCTGCATTTCTTTATGGTGAGTCCGATGATATCATCTATGTAGCCAGAAGTGTAAAATGATTCAAAAATAATATTTGTAGATTAAGGAGGAGTTTCTATGAACTAAAACAAGCGCCCAGATGTTGAAGTAATCTAACAATCAACAAGAAACTCAAAGCCAGATATAGCCTACAGTGTAGGATTTCTATAAAGATCGTTGGAAAATTCAACTGTAGAATATATTTGTACGACATCCCTATTCCAATGCTTCAGGTAGATAATTTGGCGGCTGTAGGATGGGCACGAAATCCATAAATCCATCGGAGATCTAACAGAGAAAACGATTTTCAGAATACTATACCATTGCGACTCAACAATTTTTAATTGAAGATGTAATTAATAAGGTAAAGTATTGATAAAAATATCTAAATCTGTATATTGTTTTATTTGAAATAAAAATACAATAACAACCTTTTTTTTTGTATGTATTATTTATTATTATATACGAATATTATTATCTCAAGTTAAATTATTTCGTATTATGTTACAATGTTAACAAATATATTACATGGTATTGTTTATTTTAATTTTTATACATGAATATCAATCTCATTTTAAGAAATTAAATATTTAAAAATATTACTTTATATTGTATTAAGTATCTAGGAATGTATGTATGTATGTATGTATGTATATTTTGTTATTCAAATTTCACAAATTTCTTCTTTGTTTATTCTCTATTATTTAAAGTAAACGACTTTAGACATACAATGTCATACGCACAGTGGGCAGATTCAATTTCATAAAGTTGCACAAATAGTTTCATTTAGAAAAATAAAGTGTTAAAAAATCAAGATTAGTAAGAAAATTGAAACAAAAAAAAAAACGTGAATAAAAACATAAATTCATTTTGACATTTTAATACAATATCATATTTTTTGTATTATTTTTATTATTTCATTATCATAAAATATGTAGTGTTATTATTATACATATGTATGTTGTATTTCATTTATCTTAAACGTTCCAAATCACTAACCACATTTGTTGTTGTTGTTGTTGTTGTTGTTCTTTTTTATTGTTGTCAATAAATGTTATTCCTTTAATTGTTGTTGAAATGTTGTTGTTCGAGTAGTTTTTATTTTGTCATGAACATTAGGACGGGTTGAATTTTTTTTTTGCCCACAAATCGTCTAAAATAGCAAAAACAGAGACTGCCGAGGAAAATTTGTCAAGTAGAACCAGGAACCATGGGTCCAAAATCAATTTTGACCCATGGTTTGGTGTCATAATCGGTAATGTGACCCGCCCTAATATACATATTTTAATGTATGTACATAAATATTTATTTATTATAATTTTCTGATTTTTCTTTATTTTTTTAATTTATTTAAGAAATAATTTTTTTATTAAATACATAAATTTGAATGAAGTATACAATTTATAGTAGAATGTGATAAAAATTACTTATTACAATTTGATTCTTAGTTTGGATTTGTTCATTATGAATAAGGACATTACAAATAATAAATTTGAAAAAATATTTAACTTCTAAAATTAACATATTTTTGTTATCATATACATAATTTACAAATACACATTATCTACTAAGAGGTACATTTTGATTCATAATTTGACGAAATTCAAGAAAATTTATATAAAATGGTAAAATTTTTAAATTCTACAATTATATCAGCACAAATAATACATAGTATTACAAAATAACAAAAATTGATTAATGTGTTGTGGCCTTCAGTTTGAACCGCAGAACAATTTCTCTCTTTTTTTTTTTCAAAAACACCAAAAAGTGTTGCCCACCTTTTTGAAAAAATATTTTGAACTGTGACAAATCTTAGAAAAAAATATAGGACAATAATAAAAATCAATAATACATAACTGTGTTCTATTCACCTCTCGCACTTAGCGAACATCGATGGCAAAACAGTGCTGCCAATTACTTTCAATTTTCCTACTGTGCAGACATATTTTTCTAAAAACTCTAAAAATTGTATAATTAACTTAGGAAGAAGAAATGAAACAATTTTGCAACAAAATTGTTAATCAGAATAAGTTTTAATCGAAATTTATAAATATAAAATAAAAAAATCAACTCTGTTTAGGAAAATAAGCTTCTTTGTCGTTGTATTCGCACAAAGATAGCGAGTTGATGTGGATAAAACACAGCTAATGATAAAGAATACAATTTTTATTTGTACTAAAATTTGAATACAATTTTTGACTAATTAATTTATACTTGTCTATATATAAATATTCTGCTAACTATGCACATTCATTCGTGTAATTTATTTATTAATTTATTAATTTTTTTTCGTACTACTAAGTCATTTAATCAAATTATTATACTTGCGTTATTATGTACATTTGTATTCCCTTTTATTTATTATTTGCTAACAATAAGATATTTTTTTGCCTCAAGTTCTCCGACAACTGCCACAAAATGATTTATAATTTTAGGAGCTCGTCAATACGCATTAGAATGGCATTAAAATTTATTTAGACAATTATTTTGTTCATACTTAAATGATAAATTGTTTTGGTTTATTTTCTATTATCCTTTTGTTTCTTTCTTTTAGGTTTCTTTTTTCTTTTTACATTTTTTTTGTCTTTATTTCTGAGTTCTTCTTTTTTTTTTTTTGTAAGTAATTTTGATTTAAACTTAATAGCTAGAATTGCCAATTTCGTTTCTTGCTGCAGATATATTTTTATTTATAATTTATCATTCAGAGCAATCATGATATTATTTAGTTTATTATTTTGCATGAGAAATAAATTAATATGCGTTGATATACGAAGCACTAAAATTGTGATTACACCGAAAACTGTATAAAGGTTATCCAAATTTGAATAAATTAGCTGTCATCTGATGAAATGTCAAATATCGAATTGTCAGAAAGTAGAAACATGAGAAATTTTGGGTGACAGAGCAAAAATTTATTACCTAAATGGTGAACACTTGACGGTGTCATTGCTTCAAATTCGATTGGCGATCCTCTTATTTTAGACTATGTAAGCACCGCGATCCAAACGATCTTTTGTGCAGTTACTTATCGCGTGCTAATAATCAGTGGGTATCATACATCACCATATACACATACTTGCTTCAAAAGTTCGACAAAAAAGTGAATGTCTGCCAATGAACCAGAGGTGGTAACTTTGCCGATATTTTGTTTCATCAATAATTTCCAAGTCTGTAATTGACTTTCACTGTCATTAAAACTGTTTTTTTTACAAATTACTACATTCAAATTTGGATACCCTTTATACTTTAAATCGTTACCTTAATGTAGAAGACCTTCATATTTTACAAAGGAAGCAAAAAACAATCAAAATTTTTGTTTGTAAATCTCTTACTTATATTCTATCATAGCACATTTAATATTTTAAGGAAGGAGAGTTAGATGGTGATCTATCGAAGCCAGGAAATAACTTGTTTTTGAAAAAAAAAACATTAAGGTAACGCTATGTAATCATTGATATAATGCTTTCATGAACAATTTATACGCTTCGAAAAATTCGAGTCAAATCATTTTAAAAATTCTCTTTCGATTTCATTCAATTCATTCAAATCAATTCATAATGGGAATTAAATATTAAAATAATGCTTATAAATAAAGTCTTAAATTTTGAACATATATATTTGGCATATGCAGTGTGCATGCCAAAGAAGACATACCAGCAATTTTTGCAGCATTATAAATTTCATGTAAAATAAATGATTAATGCAGTTCATTTGGCGACTTTATGCAGAAACAGACTAATACGTGCGAATGCTATTTACAAACATTTTTTAACTTGGCGTACCACGTAGTGCATTTTATAGTCCTACTCAAACAATGAAAAACTTTTCTGTGCAAAAAAAAAAAACTTTTCAAAAATTTTTCAGAATTGACATATGTATGTCTACTGACATATTCAAAATATTCACTGAATTTTATATTTTACTATGTTATGTTAATATGTTATGTTATGTTATGTTATGTTATGTTAATATTTAAAATGGTCTTCTTTGAGTACGTCTGCAATATGCACTATGTCGCACGCTAATTTAATTTCGAGCGGAACGTTTTATTATCGAAGTCTTATGGGTAATGATAAATTTCTGCAAAACTGCGCCAAATAATGCAAAATATACTCATACATTTTTTAACTTTTAAATAATAAGTGCTCATTTTACTTGGAAGAATTCGTTCTTTTTTTTCATTTTCTTTGCTTTTTAGTATTCGAATGGAAAGACAGTTCAGTTGCAAACATGTTTTATAAAATTTTTAATTTTATTATTTGATTTAAATTTAGAATTTAAATAACTCTTTTTTGTTTTGTTACTATAATAAAATATATGAAAAATATTGTATACTCATAATATGTGGGAAATAACATATGCATTATTAATACAAAAAAATGTGAATGGAAATGAAGATGTTTTTGTTAATATATATTTTCTCGTAAATGTATGTATGTATGTAGAATATTTATGAAAATCCTGCTTTGATTGTCGACTCTGCTTTATTATTTTAATATATATATATATGTATGTATATTACTATATTAATAAATAGTAATAATGATAGTTGCTGATCCCATATTACTTAATTGCATTTTGTGATAAATGAGAAATTAAATAAAAAAATAATTACAAAATTATATCCTAAGTTAATATAAATATATAATAAATAGAAAAGTAAAACGATATTTTCGTTGGTATAAACATACATACATACTGCATATGTATATATAGAGAGAGCACCAAATTAATGATAATTATTAAATCACTACTTAACACATAGATAAACATATTTATATAGCTTAGAGCTTAACAAAAGTAGTTTGCTGGAGAAACCTACACATTGAATAATCTTTACTTTCAGTACAATGTTGCAGTTAGTTAATAATAATCCACATATTGCACATATATACATACAAACGTACGTATGTATATAAAGTGAAAAATCAATCATATTAATAAATATTGATATGAAGGAAATAAAACCTCTTACAATCTTGTTCCTAGTTTTCATGGCAAATTTTTGAACTGTGAGCCGCATCCCAAAACAAATTAGGAACGGCAACAACAAGAATTGAAAACTTTAGAAATTCTATCATTTCTATGGCATCAATGATATGATTAGTCTCATTCGCTAATTTAACGTGATGAATGTAGTAGAATGAAATTAACTCAACGCCATTAATTGAAGTACAATCTTAAATAAGTAACCATGCGAGCTCATCCGCGATTCATTTTATTTCATTTCATATAAATCAAAATTCCGATTAATCTTTAAAAATTGTCTTAAGAGTTTATCGCTTAAATGAGTGAGTTGCTGTTTTATTTATCTTGGCTTTCTTCAAACTTACCATCAATCATGCGAAATTTACAAATATTTGACGCAGTGGTGTATTTCATATACACCACGTATTATAGCGGTCATTAATCAATTCATTCTAACGTCAATTGATTGTTGCCACAGAATTCTTTTTTTTTTTTTTTGCTGTGATAAATTGATGAAAATATTTTAAAATACAATTTAATATATTTCTTTCAAAATATAGTACATTGAAAGTTTACCATATATAGATTTGCCAGATATGGAGATTGCGTAACACTTTGGAAATATCGAAATCGACTTTTCTTTTTCATTTTGAGATTTTCGCAACCTAATGTACACTAGACAGGAATAACAACAACAGCAAAGTGCCAGACATAGTGCGTGTAACTATATACTCTAATAGCCTAGATAGACGGCAGTCTAATTCCGGATTACCGAGTTAATTCGAATTAACTCGGGCATTAACTGCAGCTAATCCGCATTAATTCTATGAGTTAATTCTCAAAATAAAAGAGGATTAGGGCAATTTGCGATGGCAACACTGCTTAAAAAAAATTGTCTATTGTGAATTTTTCTGGATCCATTTTGCAAAATATTAGGTGTGTTCGCTAACAAAAAACTTTCAACAATTGTTTACAGTATTCAACATGAAAAGTGTTGGCGAACAAATAAATCCAGCTGTCAATTCTGAACGGTGAATGTCAATTTACAAATTTCTGATAGTTTTCAGTTCACGTACTTCTTGTAGATTTTCTCATATCAAGAGTGACAGATGACAGAAATTGATAGTAATAGTAATGTAAGTGAGCAGACCTAATAAAACAGCAATCAGCCGTTTAGTTAATCCGCAATACAGCCGTCTGTCAGGTTAATATTTTATTCGGATTAAATGCGCCGGTAATCCGGATTAACACTACCATCTGTCTAGGCTATAATTATACTGAGCATGTTGTATAAGTTCAGTGATATCAATTTTTCTACTGTACAAAGATGTTAATTATCGATATTCTTTTCGTTAAATGTCAACAATTTTAAAATTAACCTAAGAAGAAAAGGAAGAATTTTGCAACATATTTATATCACTATACAATACATTTATAAAGTATATAAAATAAAAATTAAATACACTAGCCCACAGTTTAAATTTAAGAGGACTTTAACTTTGACTATAACTAGGAAACTGTATACTGACTGTTGTCGATTTATTGTTACAAAGATAGTTGTTGTGACGATTACTATTCCAAAATAAGTGCAGATTACGTGATGAGGTATATTTTTTAAGGGAATCGGAAACATATAATATGTTTGTCCTTCGTACAACTGGAAAACTATTTACAATTTCTAAGAAATTTAAATGTAATAAATCCAAAAGCTTAATTTAACACCGCATTTTGAATTATTAAGAGCAATAATTCAAAATTTCGTTTTTCGAGATTTTATCATCAAATTTAGAAACTTGTTGAAGAGATTAACTTCAGTCAAACAGAAACCCCAATGCCACAAAAATGGCGGAGATAGATAACTCTCTTGCTCTCTCGCATAAATCTCTTTGTAATAAGTAATATATAAGTAATATATAATTTTGAATTAATTCTCTTTATTATTAAATATGTGATATTTGCAAGATCATTGTAAAAAATACTTTGAAAAATATTCTCAACATGTTTTATAATTCTTGGAATGAGTTTTACAAGTTCTGGTATGCTTTAAGTAATTAATTCTTTAAGGAACTCCAAGAAGCGGATTCGTGATCAATTGTATTTACTCTTGTTATTCATTTTAACCCTCTCGCGAGCACTTGACCAATGTGTCAACTTGTGAATTCGTAGATTGTCTGTCAATACACTAAAGTGTGCAGCTTATGGCAACCATCATTTCATGATATAGTGATATAGACCGTAATCATATAATTCATATAATCGCCACAACTTGAAATGAGAATTGATACATTGATTATAAATGCCACGTGGACAATTTCAATGTTATGGGATTTGCTAAGGTCTGTTGGTTTTTTATTATTGCTCCTTTGGGGCTTCTCGCACTTTCATACAAATAATTAACAGTTTAATAGAATGCAGTAAAGTTTAGTATCAAATAAAAACGAAGGACTTCACCTATCCAGCCATATACAATTTATGCTGGATCCTTAGCTTTCACCGCGTATATAACTCAATGCGAATTCGGGTGGATCAAAAACAAAATACAATCGGGTAGCAAAGGATAATGTTCCTCCGGATGCTTGAATGTGTTCGCTCAGCCATATATGTACTGCCTCTTAAGCATTTTTAGAATATTTTTTTATTTTTCGGTGGTTGAGTAGTTGACTTCCATTGTATTTGATAAATAGATTTTTCTGCAGTATAAGTTCCTATGAAATTTAACTAAATATTATATTGCTTATAGTTCTTTTTTAACATATATTGTATATGTATAGACATATATATATATATATATGTATATATATATATGTATAGACATATATATATATATATATATATATATATATATATATATATATGTATAGACATATATATATATATATATATATATATATATATATATATATGTATATATATATATATATATATATATATATATATATATACATATATATATATATATATACATATATATATATATATATATACATATATATATATATATATATATATATGCATACAAATGAAAATAAATTATTAATATAATGATAAAATGTACATAAGTAATAGTGTATTTAAAATTTACTATTCAATAATCATATGTTTTTGATGTTGTTTATCAGTGTTGATGCTGTTATCATTAATACAATTTGTATAATTGACCAAGCGTTTGAAATATATAATTTATTGCATTTTCTTTATTTCTTGATTTAGATTCATATTTTTTATTAACTGGAACATTTCATTTACTATGCAATTGATTGTAGTAAAATGATGGAAATATCATTTTGTGTTACTAGTTACAACTATACAAAGCGTACACATATGTATCTAAAAGAGAATTCTTCCCCACAGAGCTACAACACAATTGGGCTGATGTGTTCGCCGAAGTAAACTCAAAGCGCTAATGCCAACATCACATGCCTCTTTTTATATTGTAATTTATAGCATTCTTATATTTATCTAATTGCAACTTGTTGATTTTGCATTTGTTCCTAAACATGTTGCTGTATAAAGAGTCAACATATGTAAAAAGGCGCTACAGTGTTTTTATTTTTCTTCTGTTGAGACAATATCAATATATTGTTGTCAAATACTCAAAACACTCCAACTAAGAAAAGCCTTTGAGCGAACCTAACTGAGCTTTGCTTTTTAGCGGCAAAGTCACATTCTGTTACACATATCTATATATAGGCAGATTACGAGAAAGATTCGGCGATCAGTTAATTTCAAGCTTCGGACTGAAAAATTCGTGATATCTCTAGATTTTGTCCTTTGGAGCTGTATAAGTTCCAAAGTCAACATGAAATTCATGCTGGATTATATTAGTCTCGGTTACGGACAACATTTCAAAGAAATTATATCTAAAAAAAATAAATGTAAAGAATAACAATTTTGTATGATAATAAAGACTACCCGAAAAAACTGATGTTTTTTATTTTTTCCTTTCTAGAAAAATTTTAATTTTAATTAAATTAATAATAAAAGGCAATTTTAAATTCAAACAATTTTTGAAAATACATAATAAATAGCCAATTGCAAGTAAAACGTTTTAGTTTTGAAAAATAAGAAAATATTATCAAAAATGTTAGCAATATCCATTGGCAAATGGATCGTTTCCATGGAAGAATTGAAAAGCGAACAATGTCGTTCGAAAGAAAAATCTTGTCGATATTAAATTTATGCTACAGTCGTGGATTGAACCCACAACCTACGGATCAGAAGCCCAACGCACTAGCCACTGGGCTACGACACCATATGGTAAGTAGGTATTACAATATGTTTCAAGACTGTTACTTCCATTAAGAAATCATAATTTATAAAAACATATTAAACGATACCGTCCATACTTATAAGATATGTGTGGAAAATAGCGTTTATAAAGCCCAACCAAAACGAAGAACTTAAAATCAGTATCACTTGCAATGAAATATGTTTAGAAAAAGAAATGTAATATTTCAAGGATCCAACAGCAGTTTGTTTGGTGTTTTATGTTTATGATTTGATATTTTCACAATTAAAAAATTGCAATTTGTTAAAACTAATGAATATATTTTGAATTTTCAACCATAAATAGCATTTCAAATACAATTTACCCACAAATTATTTTTGAACAAAAAACAAGACATATACATTATTTATATACATACGTATACATATCGCTGGTGATAGATTGACATTTTGAAACTAATGTTGCGGAAAGACGTAGGAACTTTGTATATAGCAAAGTTGTCAACTTTTTAAATGTTTCTAAAAACATGTGTCAGATAATTTGGAATTTTTTGACGCATTGTGACTTTATTAAAATTTGATTTAACGTATTTGAATTTGAAAAAGAAAAACATATGTCACTTAGAAGGTAGCCTATCGTACGACCAGCGATTTGTATGTTCGTTAGACTCATGATATTATATTTATTTGATTTATTATCTCATTTTCCATTAATTGCTAATTGCTAATTGGTTTTTCTTTGTTTTTCACAATAAAGTAATTAATTTTGCAACAAGCTCCTTCTTTCAATTTAATCTCAATTTCTATGTACCTATATTATTTGATTATTTTCTTATTTTTTAATATTCATATATTGTTTGCAATTCCGTTTTTGGTTAAATTTTCAACTAATTTTTTGTGGCTTTTGTGTATTTTAGTTTTGGTGGTTTAGTTATACAATTCTTGTTGTTGGTTGTTGTTGTTGTAGTTATATATATGGTGTTTTCATTTTTCTTCAAACGTTCATTATTGAATCTTAGTCTTAATGTCATAAATCTCATATATAGTATAATAACACCATATGGTATAATAACACCAATTCGCTTTAACGGCAGGATTAAATTCATAAAGTTTGCTTCTCTACATAATTCATATCATATCATCTTTCAACTATATATGTATGTATTGTATGTACGAGTATTTATTGTTTATCTGTTATTTCTTATCTGTTAAAAATTTCGGATTTTAATTTCTGATTTTCATTTTATTAATCAATTGTTTTTATATGCACGTTTGCATTATATTCTAATAATCAATTCTATTGGGTTTCTTCTTGATTTATATTATATTGTGTATTGTTTTAACAAATTTACTTTAACCATTATTTAGTTCACTATCAATTTGGAGCTGCCTAGAATGAAATAAGTCAAAAGTGGTTAGTAGGTATTTACTAAAATCTTATTTCTTGCATGTATGGTGTATTTGAATTGTTTAGTAATTTTAGTTTTTATATAAAAAGAAAATACAAATTCAAATCAACAAATTCAAATACCTACATATTTAGTATTTAGAGATCTATCAGCGATATTGTATTTTTATTATTTCGTATCTCCTGCTCATTTGGGGGTCATCAAAGGTCATTGTCGAACATTTGTAACGATCGTGTAATAACGTCATCTTTAAGGCATGCTTCTAAAAACTCTTCAATTGTTATAACACCATCTTGATTTAGATCCAATTTACGGAATACACGTTCAACCTGGAAGTTAAAAAATTTAGAGATACAGTTACACATTAGCATAAGTAATTACACAATGATATGTTGACTCTTTGTTCGATGACCTTCTGTCATCTCTAGGGTAGCTTCAAATCTTCGCGTTCATAAGATTTTCTATGCAACGAACTTGTCAAGGTGTTGTTTGATGAAGCTTTCAGAAGGAAACCTCCTAATATTCTAGAAGTTTGGCGAACCTTACACTCTAGGTGTCGAACTCCTCTTCAGCCTCTTCTTCTAGTATCAATACTGGATGAGGAAATGATTAAGCTAACCACCGCAAAACGGAGCATCATGTGGCACCCAGCATTTCATTTCGAGTATTTGGACTTCGCAAACGATCAACAAACTGGTCACAAAGCTGTGAGAATCAATCGCTTCGAATAACACTATGCAGAGTCGCTAAGGGTTCATCAATATTTGACTGCCAATTATATGCAGAATGTTCTGACCTAACAAACTTAGCGAACGACTTAAGAATGACTTCATACTGGTGCAAATATGGAGAAGGAGTAAAGGTGGATAGACCACAAACTGAGAAGGAACCTAGATCCGTTAGATTGGGATTCACAAGGGCACCAAAAGAAGTTGACAATAACGTTAGCTTTCTCATAAATAACTAAACACTATGATTTGTTAGAGTTTCTGTCGTATAATTCCGAAATTTAAAATACAAAATATAATGACAGTTACAGACTGCTTACCCAATTAGAGTGTTAATATTTTACGACTATTTACCTGATCTCTGGCTTTTCGATCGTCTTCCGGTTGTTGTGCTCGTCTACCCATTAACTCGTGTACAGCCAATACAATTTCACTTAATTCCCCTCTACTAATGCGACCATCGCCATTGAGATCATATAATTTAAATGTCCAACGCAAACGTTCATATACCGACCCTCGCAACAATGTGGATAAGGTTACCAAGAAATCCTTTACAAACGAAATGAAATGTATAAGTTTAGAGTATTTGTTCGAATATATTATAATAAATTGTATAAGCATAAAGGTTACTTACCCGAAAACTAATGGCACCAGTGCAGTTAACATCGAATGCTTTGAACACATAATGTGCGTATAAACTTGAATCTGGAAATGCATTATAGTTGGAAAAGTATCATGAGCAAATTAAACAAATTTAATTTGAAACAAAAATTTCAGCTTTCGTTAATCTCTTGAATAACAAAGTGTACCAAAATCACATTGACTTCGAAACTCAAGTGTAATTTTTTTCAGTGCAAATGTTAGGAATGATATACTTCAGATAAAATTTTGTCTGAGTTAAAGATCTTTCTTTAACTCAGACTTTAACTGCGATTTGACAGTTGACATTTTTGCTTCATTGCCACCTAAAAAGTTTTTGGCATCAATTGTTTACAATCATTAAATGGGGCTACATCGAAAATGGTATTGTTGTAGTTGGCCAACTAAAATGCAACATGGGAAAAGGTGATATCTTTTGGACGTTGCGACCGCTTGGAATCACTCGCAATTTTATGTATCATGCTGTGAAGATCTAGCCGTCCACGCATTGTGAGAACTCCGAAAGCGATCAAAGCTGTGAAGAAACGAATCGACCGAAAACCGCTGTGAAAACAGAAAATCTTGTCGCGGGAAATGCAAATTTCGCAACAATTCATGTCCATGAAGATTTGGGACTCAGCGCGTACAAGCGACACACTGGACATCTCCTCATGGCCGCATTGGAGGGAAAACGCAAGCGAAAATCGAAAGCGTTACGCAGTCGGTACGCTCGCCGATAAATTTTATCAATCAATATTCGCCAACAAGCCGTGGACTTTCCAGCAAGACTATGTTCCAGCTCGCAAGGCAAAAATGACTCAACTGTGACTAAAAAAACATTCCGGACTTGCTTGGGCATGGCTTGCTATACTCGATACCCAAATATTGATTCGTTGAAGCGAGCCCTTGTCCGTGCAATGGATAATTTCCCCATGCATGAAGTGCGTCTCGCGTTCAATGAATGGCCAGATCGTCTCAATTCGTGCTGGAAATCAAATGAAAGTCATTTCGAATAAGTTGTTCTAAGATTTGTAGCCATTGAATAACCCTATAAAAAGAAAAAAAAGTTTTGAAAAATATTAATTCGGTTTTCATTTGGCGTCGATTTTTCTGTGTACCAATATTAATGACTTGACTAGGTAGTATATCGCGCTTTATTTTGATTTTAAATCATGCGACTCTGATAAAACAGTCGTGAAAATGTAAATGCCGAAAAACATTCATGTTTTCATAGAAGGTAAAAATCTTTTTGCTCATATGCAGAGCAAGAGTTTTATATAATCAATCGTATACACACACAAGAGCTTATTTTGATTCATTACGAAGAGGAATTTATGATTTTTGTAAGGAATTGAAATTGAAATTGAAATAATAAAAGATTGCCCCAATTAAATATGATTGCGATTATTTTATTCAACTTACTGCCATGTGGAAAAAATTTGGCATAAATATCCTTGAAACAATCCTCATGCACCACACCCTCTGGGCATTCCTGCAAGAAGATAAATAACCAAAACGACCATAAATATGCTTTAATAAAAATGTTCGAGTATCATTTAAAATGCAACAGGTAGCAGGTAATTTCGAATTGTATGTAATTTGTAATTTGAATGCATTGAAACACTTACAGTTTTAAAGCCTCTGTACATGACGCGAATTTCCTGTTTTGTGAATTTCGTTTGACGGCACAAATCTTCCAGAGCCACTGGAATTGGTTTAGGCACTCGTGTATGTTCTAATTCATAGATCACCTCTTCGATGGGACTTTCCGGTGGCGACGCCATATTTAATTTATACTCTGTTGGTGCTGTTGCTTACACTGCGTTACACAATTATTGAGGTGTTCAATGGCTGAATTATGTTCAATGCAATGGCTGGCGGCTGTGATGGTATTCTTAAAATTTGTTCTTATTAATATTTTCTTTGCTGTTTGTATTTATATTATTGGTGTTGTTGTTGTTGTTGTTGTTGTTGATGTCGTCACTCTTGATATATAATAATTGTAATTACAATTGGTGAGGTGTTAAATGATTATTTATTTATATGTTTGTTATTGATTCTCTACAAGTGACTGAGGTTATTAAATTCGTTCAAAAGATTTGACATTTTCATAAGTGTATGTGCAAAAGAAAAAATATATTGCATTGTATTCTGAAATTTCCTTTATGTTGCTGCTGCTGCTGCTGCTGCTGCTGCTGCTGCTGCTACGTTAATATGGCTTAGTTTTAATTTGGTTGGCTGATTGGATGATTTCCTCTTATAATGTTCTGTTTGTTAACTTTATTTGTCTAACTATTTTTGTTAATGATTTTTCTTTTGTCGGCGGTTACATTTGCAGATGTTTGTTGTTAGTTTGGTAGTTCACACAAAACTTCGAGTGATACGTTCTCAATTCTAGCGCATATTACTTATGCAAAAGAACGCAGCTGTGGAAGAGAAATGAAGAAATGCAAAATTGTAAAAGGTCACTAAAAATGAATTGTTTCTGTTTTTTTCTTTTTTATTACGTTATAGAAACGAAGACAAGTGTTGGAATCCACTTCAAAATATGTGAAACAAATAACTCTAAAATTAAGGTAAGCAAAAACAAAAAAAGGTGTGCCAAAGAAAATAGGAAATAATAACAAAACAATTCCTTATTTTCCTCACATGCACTAAATGCAAAATTATTTTATCGTAGCGACAATAAAAACATTCAAGGTTTACGACTCACAAAAAATAATAACGCTTCATGTTGTTGATAATTTTTGTTTTATATTCACAGCATTATTTCAAAACACTCTTACGACCTTATATTGGTGTTTTTTTTTTTTTCAGTTGCTTATTTTAAAGCAGTGGTTTTCAAACGTTTTCGGGGGTTTCTATTTGGTTTCATTTTCGTCTAAAAGGGAGTTGTGACCTTTTTCAAAAAGTGGTTATTGAATAATGAGGATACTTAACAAAACCGGTAAGCACCGGTTTTTAAAAAGGAATCTTACAAATTATCCGGATAACCGGGTTTACTGCTCAGAATTAATCACAAAGTAAAAATTTGATTTTTGTGCAAACGCGATTGTGTTTTTTTAAGAATTGAACGAAATTTAATTTGATACTAAAAATACGTCGTAAAGAACTTTAGTTGCGATGATGTTTTATTAAATCCATACTCTCGCAGAACCTCTATTGGTTGTCTCTGTCCGCGGAGTACCAGTATTATAATTTGGTACACCAATGGTAGTCAACTGAAAGTTGACTGACTACAATTTTGGCAAATACTTCGAAGAAAGAAACATTACCGGAAGCGATTGGAATGAGTGACTCGGTTGGGAACTTAAGCCACAACTACGATTAATAGCGATTTTGAGTACATTTAAAGATTATGATGGTAGGAAATAAGACACAGAATTAGAATATTGTTGAGCCCAAAGAAGACAAGAAAAGTACACACCGGCAAATGAGACAAACAGAACAGTACTTGATTTTTAAAAGCTTAGTTAATAATACCTCAGAAAAAAGAAGTTGTGGAACAGATTATTAAAGTAAAACTGAAAATCAAATCGTCTATCGAAATCGGACATGCTATGTGCATACTATTGGATTGGCAACTAAGAAAGTGCCAATTTCACAAATGGTTGTTTTTAACTATTCACATATTTTTGATACCTTTTGTCAATGTCATGAATTTTTTTTCTGTCATTACTTAGCTGTCATATTTCTGTTGCTTAAGAAGCAAATTGCATATATTTTTGTTCGAAGGTGTTAGTTTGAAGTCAATTTGTGTATGAAAGCATCGGCAATTACTTCGGCAATTTCTTAGTTGCCAACCAAATATTTTAAATGAGGAAAAAATGGCCACTATGGCGAAGCCAAATTCATATGAAATTGTGCAAGAAGCGTTAAAGCTCACAAAAAACTTGGCAGGCATACAGCACAGTGTCTATAAAAACAGACCTAAATATGCTAAATAGATGATAAATGGTTTCACTGGAGTTACAACAACGAATTGATCTGTCAAAATCAAACTCATGAAAAAAAAAAAAAAAAAATCGATTACTGAAAAAAATTCTTAAAAAGGCTAAGTTAAAAACATTTAAAAATCATGTCATATAATATTCATGGTGTAAAAAATATGGTACTATGTGATTGAATGCGAACTCTGGAATGCTATATGTGGTGGTTTTGATTTCATGTTGAGTACAGTTGGAGGACGATGGTCATTTTTCATTGTTTCAATTTCACTGCAAGGCCATGGGATGTTAAGAAATTGTGGAAGGTCACAATCATCTCTTCTGTGAGCAGCAAAACAATCAGTTCAGTCTGGTTTACCTCGGGGAACAAATTGTGGACGCTTTTCCTTATGTGTCAAATTGATACTCGAGCGACACTTCCGTAACATTTTTGTTGCCACACCCCTAAGCATGTGAACACATCATGTCTACGATGATTTCTCGAAAATTCATCGAAAATTAGTCAGTGAGTCACTACCATTCAAATTCGTGACAAAAAAGAATAAAGCGCAATAACATTTTAAATTCGAAAATTTGACACAAACTTCCATATCCTCTATAATATTCAAATTAATATTATATATTGTATATATGAAGGAATTAATTGCTTACTTGAATAGAGAACAAATTACTATTACTATCAGTCAGTCCATAAGTACGTGCGTTATTTTTTCAATAGTTTTCCAAATTCCAAAGTGGTGATTGTGACGTTGAGGATGCCTCACGCTCTGGTCGTGCTGAGGTCTTTAACTCCGACGCCTTGCTGGAACTCGTGGAAGCTGAGCTAAGTCTGACAGTCGATATGATGGCTGGAAGGCTGGAATTCATCACATGGAACAGTTTACAGGCACTTATTTCAATTGAACAAGGTTCCAAAACTGGGGAAATATGTTTCGGTTAAACTTTCCGTCGCAAACCTTCAGCAGAGAGTGAATGTGTGTTGTCAGCTGCTGTAGCGGCTTGAAAATGAGAGTTTTTTGAACCGTATTGTTACTAGGGACGAAAAATTGGTCCTTTACAATAATCCTGTTCGCAAACGACAGATGTTAGATAAAGATGAAACATCAGGACCAACCCCCAGAGATGGCCTACTGTTGGTGAGATATGACCGGTATCATTTATTTTGATCTACTGGAACCAAACCAAACGATTACAGCTGATTATTATTGCCATCAACTATACAAACTGAATAAAACATTTGAAAAAAATCGTCCGTCTTTAGTCAATAGACGCAAAGTTTTGTTTCACCACGACAACGCAAGACCGCATACCGTAAGCTAATGCCACATCCACCATACTCTCCGGATATTGCACCTTGCGATTATCATCTTTTCCGTGGACTAATAAGAACTACACCTCAAAAGAAGCTATAAAAATGGCCTTACAGTCGGCTGGGGCCGACCAAATTATACCCTGCATATGTAGAGGTATATATAAAAAGTTTGCTCGTATATCCATCCTTTTCTTCCACTACTTTGTATAGGAGCTACATTAAGAACCAGGCTACCTCACCAATTTTTGAGGAATAATTTCTGCCTATAATACTAAACTACCTAGGTTGCAATGGGTTGACCTAGGCGTATTATTTAGTAAGTTATGGGTGTTTTAATGTTTAAGTTAAATCCGAGATTTTGTACGGAAGCTATATAAAAAGTGGGCGTGGCTTACCTCTTTCTTGTATATCTAATTAATTTTTCAATATCAATCCACTCCTTAAATTTGGTTGTCCTACGCTGAATAGTTCGTAAGTTATAGCGGTAAGTTATAGTGGACGTGGCACACTGATTTTCTGTCATATTATTTCTCACTACCATGTTAATCTAAGTGTCAATTATGGTTATTCTAGACAGAAGATTGTAGAAGTTACAGCAGTTTCAATTTAAAAGAAGTACAGATACTTTGTATGGGAGCTACGATAGAAAGTAGGCGTGGCTCATCCACTTTTGGCGAGGTTATATAGTAGTATAATATAAGTCTATGTGCCAAATATTGTTGTCCCAAGTGGTATATTATGTGAGTTATAGCAAGTTAAAGATTTTGAAAATTCCGAGGTTAGTCGCTTTGAATGCTTGGTGTGGGCGTGGCTATTGACCGATCATGCCCAATATCAATCCCCTCCGTACCCTTGGATCATAGGTTACTTGTGCCAAATTTCGTCGAAATAGCTCAATATTTACACAAGTTATCGTGCGAACCAGCCAGGTGACAGACAGATGGACGGACGGACGGACGGACGGACGGATCGACGCTGATCACGAATATATATCTATGTCTATATCTCCGGAGATTCCTTCAAGTGGACACAAACATCTGACCGAAATGAATATACCATGCATATATATTTTGGCTCCAAGGACAAACAATTTTTGGAGCAGGGAATTAAAAATTTGCCTAAACATTGGGAAGACATTGTAAATAATGCAGGAGAATATATTATTGATTAATAAATACTGAAAAACAATATTAATTTTATAACCACATAAGAAAAACGCACGAACTGTACTGACCTGATATAACTAGTGGTTATCATGTAGAATCACAGCAACGGCACATAACCTACTTGGCGGCAAGCGCACACAGCCAGATAGATAGCCATATTAATGTAAATATTATTACTATTATGATAATATAACATACCTAAGTATGTTGTAATTAAATACGGATAGAAAATGTGGAAAAGCGAAATGATGACAATTCTGTCTCAACACTTGCCTGTGAATGCTACATAATGTATATGTATGTACACACATCTACTATACATTAAGTACATATTTGACGAGACTGCAAAAGACGCTCGACAACAATTCTAAAAACGTTCATGCATAAGTAGTTAGTTCATATTCTGCTCGTACATATCGTACAAGTGCATATGCATGTGTATGACACTCATACGACCCAATCATCGACATGGCCACTTACTGCGAACGTGTTGTGCACAAAACCACACGCGCTCATATATGTGTTTGAATGTATGTATATCAGCACTAAAATGGCTTAGTTGAAAAGTGAAAGTGCAGTGCAGATGAACATGACTGCATGCAACCATGCAATCACTTTGAAGAATACAACAAACATAATAATACTTGTACTTCTTTGTGCTTTTTTGTATGAAAGGAGTGCCATGCTGTCTCATGAAATACTGAGGGAAAAAAAAAACAATGTAGGAAGAGATAGAGAGGATTTCGCCTTGATATACACCAAATCAGTGGAACCGCAATATTGTGAGAGGGTTGCCAGTGTTGTATTGCCAAAATACCCACATGCGAAATATGAAATAAAAATCCAAGGCAACAACAATAACAATTATACAGTGTATTCATCGCTGTTATTGTTGATTTATACATGAATGCATTAAATATGTAAATATAACATATACATATTCAAAGATAATAAAAGAAAAACAAAAATGCCTTATAGTCGAACGGGTCGAGTGATGGGGTAAACACATTTTTATGGTATAAATTCAGAGAATAATTATTAAAACAATGACATAAATGTCGACAACTCTTAATTTAATAAATCTTACTTACTAGGCGAAACTTCAATATCATGTTTACAAATCACGCTGGCCCAGTATAAGACTCCCAATATACCCCTAGAGGGAAATAAGGAAAATATTTCATGACTCACTGAATTGTACTTTAAATTTATGTAGATTTAGATGTAGATTTATTAAATATATCATTTTTTATGCTTGCTTATAACGATTTACTTTCTCTTACGCGCCTCATAATTCAGAAATTCAATAAAGGTACAGAAAACTAAACACAACGGGCATCCAACAATATGCGAAATCCATTTATTTATTTGTATTATCCTATGGTGGAGGAAAGGACATTGAGAAAGACATATTACAATGCTAATACAAGGGAAATTGTAAATAGAACAACTGCAGTTGCATAGGTTTTGTACCATGAGACATGGTAGGTTAGGTTTGCTTGGCCGATCTATAAGATCTCAAGTAGACCAATATCGGTCCATTGTGTAACTAAGTGAAATTGTGAGATTGCTTATATTTTGTTTTTTAATACATTTTTTGCGAGTTTCAATAAATCACTACCTTTGTGATCTGTAATGGTTTCCAGGGTTGAAAAAGACGCAAATCCAAGGTAGTTGAAGCGGGATCTATAGAGGGCTGGACAGTGAGAAAGTAGGTGCTCTAAGTAGGGGGACCTTGACCTCGTTGCATGTTGTACATCCATCGCTTTGTACCAGACCAACGTTCCAATGGAGACATGGTAATTCCACATCGTTCGACTTCTTCAACATATTAATGGAGAAGATAATATGAGCTGACGATTTACAATACAGCGGCACTATGTGTAACAAAAGTGAAATGCTTTAAGCGTATCGGTATGAATATGTGGACAGCCAGTGATATCATTCGAATGAGTATAACTGTGATCGAAGACAAAACGAACTACCTGGTGTAAGGAAACAACAGCAAACAACATCTTACTGTTGGCAACTATAATTCGACAGGACTTTGTATATCTTGAATTTTGCATTAGTACCAGTAATGATCTTGAAAAGCTGCTACAACAACAACAAAAGCATAAAGAATAAAAGAAAGTTAAAAAAATAAACGATAATTTAAAATTTATAAATGTTTTGGGGGAAAAATGGCGTTTCTTAATAATAAACCCAAAGCAGATGGCGGCGGCACAACAATCGATGTTAATACGTCACAAAAAAATGCCTTTTTGCCATCATTGAAATCACGTGGGAGTTTTGTTTTCATAACACAATCCAGTTAGCATACATGAATCAATTTTCAACGGTCTAACTTTATTTTTACATTTTATATTGCGACAAAATACAAAGTTCTGGACCATATATGGAACGTATGGAATTTGATATGATGCCTTAATGGCCAATTTCAGCTTAGTTATGAGCAAATATGTTACGTAGTCACTGATCAGACGAATATGGAGGATAGTCAATGGCACAAATTGAATTTTTAATTAAATGGCAATGGTGGCAATGTTCCACACACACACACACACACATGTTCCACAAGGTACAGAATGGGTATTTTTTGATCTATCATCGTACTATAGGTACTATGTATCTGCATATTTTTCCAATAGCACATAACTAACGCCAACATTCACCAAATCAGAATAAGAAAAAAATTGAAATGTTATGGATAAAAACAAAAAAAAAAAAAAAGACGAATGGTTACTCTAAAAGTCGATGCTTCTTCAAAGAATTACAAAAGAACTTTGGCTCCCCATTTTTTTTAGTTTTGCTATTGTTTTTGCTCTACTTAAGTACTATGTACACATATTTTGCTAATTTGATGCAATTTGTATGACGAGTGTACACATATGTGTCGCCTTGTGCTTGCTTTACCAAGAAGATAACTTAGCATATACGAGTAGTGAAGTGTAGATTATTTATCCTTTTCATTGGCACGACATTTATGGCAGTATAATGCTTTATAATTTAAATTTGGAAACATTTACAACGAAAATTAAGTTCGGCTAATTGCAACAAAACTTGAAATTTCATCGAGGAAGTGAGATAGTGTTTAACATTGTTACATTAACGGTATAATACAATATGTTGTTACTGTTGTTGTTGTAGCAGCAAAAATACAGAAATACTTTGTTTTGTTCCCGTACAAAGCATTTCCGTATTCCGTATGGCGTGAATGAACTTTGGTCGACCAAATGGTCGAGTGCTTCCGGGACGTAGACCCGTTCATTCTTGGGGAGCTATAATACAATATGTACTTGCCCAACTGATGTATTATTTGGAATTATTACAGGCAGTCGTCCTCTTTTAATTTCAATTAAAAAGGAGACTTTTAGTCGTCCCCTATGTCTAAAATATAATTTGAAAATCTTAAAAACATTCACCAGTGACTAAATGTGAAACGATTCTGAAAGAAACAATTGTGAGAGAAAACATATTTTTTCCAAAATCGATTGTATCTCTCAGGTATTATAAATATATATATATATATATATATATATATATACTGATGGATCAAAGCTTGAGGGTGAAGACTCAATAATGTTTCAAACAAAAGTCTCTGCCATTGAAATAGTTTACACAGAAGGGCTAACGAAACTAGAATAAATATCATGAGTGATAGACAAGTGGCACCAAAACCCCTAAAATCATATAAAATACAATCCTGGGTGCCACATCTCCAAATTACCTGGGAAATGGTAGAAATCCTACAATATAGCTCATAGCGTTTACAATTTGATATATCAGGTGTAGTAAAAAGAAATCCATTATTTTTCCAATAGATGGCTTTAGTAATCAGTGTCTCTCGTTGTATAAGTGCGATCGGGTTACGCTAGATGGCGCTAGAATCGCATGAATCGCAACAAAATCGGTCCATTTCTGAAGCGCATGGTTACTGGTGATGAAAAGTGGGTCACTTACGACAACATTAAGCGAAAATGGTCGTGATCGAATCGCGGAGAGCCGGAGCAAACGGTGGCCAAGCCAGGATTGACGATCAGGAAGGTTTTGTTATGTGCTTGGTTAGATTGACAGGGATTCATCTACTATGAGCTGCTCACCTACGGCCAAACTCTTAATTCGGACCTGTACTCTCAACAATTGGACCGTCTGAAGGAAGCAATCGCCCAGCTTTGGCCAATAGAAGATGAATTGTGTTCCATCAGGACAACACCAGACCACACACATCGATAGTGACTCGCCAAAAGCTCCGGAAGATTGGTTGGGAGGTTCTTATGCATCCACTTATAGTCTGGACCTGGCACCAAGTGATTACTATCTGTTCCTGTCTATGGCGAATGATTTTGCTGGTGAACAATTCGCCTCAAGGGAAGCTTGTAAAAATCGATTTTCCCAGTTTTTTGCCAATAAGGACGAGGGTTTCTATGAGAGTGGCATTATGAAATTACCTTCAAAATGGCAACAACAGCAATGCAAAAATAGTGGATTACTTTTTACTAGACCTTATATAAAGTCTACCATTGGAAATGCAATTGCAAAAGAAAACGTTAACGCATCCGTGATATTATATAAAAGAAAATGAAGATCGCTCTTTTACACTTTTACTATTTTTGGAAAAGAAAATTCTTCAAAAGTTCGTCAAAAGATCTCAGAATGCTCTTCAATGAAATAAAACATCCGACAGTGTTCAATTTTACACTTAAATATAGCACTCACCTAGTGGTACAAAACAAACAAAATTGATATCACATCCTTCTAATTGTCTTTCTGTTTCTCCATATTCAAGCGTGGGAATGTCGCGTCAGTAATCAAGCAAATGCTCAATTACGAATTCATATATGTATATATGTATATTTAAGTATCATACATCCAATTCAAGTATTGTTTGTAATCGTTTTCAAATTAAGCTCCGTCATTTATAAACAACGCCCATTGTAGGCGTATTTGTCAGTTGGTATACATGAAAACGTGTACAAATACAGGAGCAAACAGCATGATTTTGAAGAAATAAAATGTAGAACACAAAAGGTAACACTTGCCATGTTGGTGTTATTGTTTCAAGCATTCATTTTCATTACAGTTGCTGTCGCTTATGTTAGTTAGTTGTTTTGATTGAAAATCAAATATTTTCCTCTATTCGAATAGCACGATATTTGTATACATTTGCTTAGTTTCTTATTTAGATTTATTCGATTCTTACCTTGTTATATGTCTTGTTTTGCGTTGGCTCGGCTACTGTTTGACGGTACTTCTGTGACGCTGCCGCTGTGAGACCTTCTACACTGTTTCGAACATAAAGATACGCGCACATGTGGGAGAGCATATGTCCGTAATTCAGAAAATGGAGCAAGACAACAGCAGGTAGAGAGTGAGAGATGGAAAGCCCGAGAGAGAGAGAGAGAGAGAGAGTGAGAATTTAAAACGATACCACACTCATTCGTACACAATTATACACTTTGCTATTTATTCTTTTGATTTTATTCCTCTCTTCAAGTCCTGTTCTTCTTTTACATACATGCTTTCTACTCGTTGTTGTTGTGTGTGTGTGCGTGTGTGTGTTTTTTTTACAAACTCATTTTTTTTCTCACCAATTTTATTTGTATTGTTTCGAATACGAGCGTGTATGTACATACATAGTTGGATATATGTACATATATGTATGAATTTCTATATAATATGGCACTTTTCGTGCCTAATTTAATTTAAACGATTTTCCTTTTTTTGAGTTACTGGGGTATGTAGACGATTTTAGGATTTTTGCTATTGTTTTTTTTTTTTTGTTTTCTTTTTACTGCTTGCTAGTTTGTGCAAATTTCTTGAAATATTTTACAGCAACAATGCAAAAAAAAATGTTGAAAAATATACTGCTGCTATCGTCGTGTTTGTCGTTTCGTCGTCACGGTGTTCTTCGTTTGAACTTGAGCCTGTTAAAAGGTCTCACTATCGTTGTTTCACAAATTCATATGCATAACTCTACACACACCTCGGTGGAAATTTCATATTATCGTTTGGCATATGTATGTATTTACATACATACATATGTGTACATACTTATGAAAGTTACTTGTGTTATGGTATTTAAAAGAAAAAGAAGCGTAAATTTTTGGTATTTACCACACAAATGCAATTTATTTAATTTAATGCCTAAGTACGCTTAGCTTTTCACATAATTTAAAAATTTTTTTTTTTATTCTAAAACTCTATTTTTACATAATTTTCTATTCATTCGTTCACTAACGTTATTTTTTTTGTCGACTCAAATATCAATGCGTCACCATATTCACCATATAATTCACTACGAGATTTTAATTTAAATTTTTTTCACACAAATTCCATTTGATATACTAGAAACGATGGAACATTCATCATTCCGTTTTCCCTTTTTTTTTTGCTATAAATCCATTCAGGATTAAATAGGCTGTGAAACGAGTGAAGATATAGTGAAGAGGCTAATATTTTTCTATTTTGTATTTTTTTTTTGTGATTTTACAAAAATGTATCTTTTAATCAGGGTATAGGTGTCTGGTGTCTTATTGAACTGTCACAATTAATGTTAAAAAGTCAGAATTCACAACAAAACACGACTACACAGCGACGACAACGAAGACAAATACCGCACTAATCATGTACGAGCGCACGACACATGTATAACGGACCATTTGCAAAAATCTCTATACCAAACAACTGATTACCAGCCCAGCCTGACAGTTGTGACTCTCTTCTTTTTTTTTTTTTGTGGTGCTGCAGTACTCTCATATGCTCTCAACAAAACTCCACATTTTCGTACTCTCCCTATACTTGGTACTGTACTGTTCTTTCAATTTTTAATAGTAAGTACATTTTGTATTGTTTCTTCTCATTTCATTTCATCATTTGTCATTTGTTGCTAATTCTGCTTCTTGGCTATTTTGGATGAAGTTCACGTTGCCCATCCCCGAACTATGTTCATGATAAATTGTAGCTCTCGATGTAGGTGTGTGTGTGTGTGTAGTGTTGCGCACTTAAATGCTCTCAAGAGCGTTGTTTCCCTTTTGTTTGTGTTACAAACTGCTGTTGATATTATCCTTTATATCTTTTTCATCATTTTGAAGCTTTATTATTATCATCATAATTTTTTTTTTGTAGTCGTTTACAATTCTAATTGACATGTCTTATGTATTATTAATGTATATACTTAACACTGTTGTTGTTGCTATTATTCAAGTGAAAGCACCTCTCATTCTTGCTAATACTTGGTAAGAGTAATCACAAGCAAGCACTATTAAATACTCTTATAGCGTGTCAAGTTGCTGCAGAATTGCCATTGTGTTATTTTGTTATTATTCTTCTGAAATAAGAAAAGCTCAATTACCATATGCGCTTACAAGGATGTGTATATGTATGTATGTATGTATGTGTGCAGGTGTGATTATTCCATGCATGATGATATTATCATAATTATTTTTAATTAATTTTCAACTGTTGTTTTTTTTTTTTGTAAATTAGTTATACGTTTTTTTTTGTCGTTTTGCTACATTAAAATGAGTGGTCGTATGAGTGATATTCATTTATGTGTATGTGCTCTTGTTATTCATACGCATAGGCATAATGAATAATAAAACAAGTTGGTAATAAGCTAATAAGAATAGTAATGCTTATTTTCCTATATCAGAACGAAATGTTTTGCATTCGCTGATTGATCTCGTTACGCATACGCATACGCATACTTCAACTTACTCGTTACATTATCTCTTTGAACTCAGAAGTGTGCGGTTACAATACATTTTTTCAACTAAAATGCTACAGTGGAATTGAAAATTATTTTTGTTAATCTTTAAGAAAGCAGTTGTGTTGAAAAGAAATTGGATTTATACAAACAGAAAAGATACAATATTATTCAAAAGACAAGTCTTCATTTCATTTCATTGCGAGTCAATTATACAAAGATGGCGATAAATTAGATGATTGTGCAGTGTGGCCAGCCAAGGCAACTGGATCATACTGTCTTGCATATTGACGATGAAAAATTGTCAGTTGCGCTATTAATATCGTCACAACGTAACATTATGGTAATTGGGCGAAAGCGTAATCCTAATGTTACCTTACCTTGCATTGAGAGGATATCATACAGGCTATAGCCGTGTTTTAATTGACGTTTATACACAATTACCTATAGATTTCTATGAAGAGGTTATGCTATCAATCAATCAATCAATCAAAAGAGAGCGTCACGTTGGAACAAGGACATAATCCTTGTTCATCAAGTGGACCACGCGAAACCAGACCAAGGTCAATATGGGGTATGAGTCCTATAGCTGATACCTCTGGGGCCAACCACAAGTGTTTCGTAAATCAGTGATACTGTTTGATCTATGCATTTTGGTGGCGATCAATGATTTATTTCGAAGATTTTTCTTTCGAGTTGCTCATACTAATTTCATCTATGTACATATATGCACTTCATCCAATAATGCTTTAACTTATTTTGAGCATGTTGAGTACTTATTTCTTGATTTCTTGTATATTAGGCGCTCATGACTCAACAAATAAATCAACATAAATCTGCATTTCCATAACTTACTTAATCTCTTGCTATTACCAACATTGATAAAGATAGCACGATGATCTAATTTAATCGAAAGAATGAATTGGAATTGAGCTACAAAACAGAAGAATATTCCACATAGTGACTTTGTCTCAAGATTGAGACTCTCTGTGTAATATCGGCCTTAATATGCCTGATGGAAAAAGCCAGTGTGACAATAATGACACAAATAAAACGAATGTTGACATTGGTGGATGGCTGTCATTGACTTTCTGCATGTATTAAAAATGAAAAATACTAAATATATTGAACCATTTAAAAAATGTTTATTGATGTCTTTTTGAATAAAATAAATATTTCAGAAATATTGCATATATATATACTAAGTATACCAACATATTTTAAATACCGTCGGCGATATATCTATGTAAGTATGTATTTTGACAACGAAATATTAAAGTTGTCCATAAATTATGACCAAAATTGTATACCGAGTGGGATTCAAGCATTCAAAAAGTTCAAATATATTGTAATGCATTAGAACAATGCCTGGTATTTCACTGTAATAATGTATGACAACGTGACGATATGGTTTATTAATTTGTAATTGGTTCGTTGACTATAGCGGTTGCTGCAACAGGCAATTGTTCTGGTGCAGAAATTTCGGTTTGTTCAATTTCTGTACTAATGGCAATGGAGCCGGCATCGGTGGTGTCATCGCTTATTGTGGTCGTAGTTGTGACAGAATCATTGGCAATCTCTTTGTCATCAGCAGCTACAGCTGATATCGGTTGACTCTTTGAATTATCGGCAGTACTAGTAGTTGACGAAGAAGCAGGAGAAGACTCCTTAACACTATTTGCAGCGTTCTTATTGTTCTTTGACTTTGATTTTTTCTTATTTTGTCGCTTCTTGTTCAGATCTTCATGATCATGCGCTTGCTTATTTTGCACTTCCGATTCTGGACCTTTCAAATTTAAGAATTTCATTTGATTTTGCAAATTTGCAAGTGTCTGCTTCAATTCGGCACAATTTCGTGACATGACCTCCATTTTATCCTTATCCGTAACACTAGTAATGGGTGACGTTTTAAGTGGCTCCGGTTCTGGTGGCAGTGCTGGCATCGGTGGACATTCAATGTTATTTTCTCGCATTACCTTATACAAATGAGTGCGCTCACTTTGCAGTGCGCGTAGTAATTTTTGCAACTGATCGACTTGTTTATTGCAACGCATAGCATGCTCATCACGATCCTTCTTTTCGGTTGCCAATTCAATAAGTGTTGCATTACTCTTCTCCCATTTGCGTTTCCAGTCAAGTGATTCCTTTTCCAACTTACGGGTATTCTTCGACATCTATAAATGCAATTTCATTACTCCTCTTTTTCCCTCCGACTCTTTCTTGAACATTTCTTCTTACCTTCTCTAATTCAGCCTTATATGTAGCAAATATATCATTTGATTTTTGCAGTGAACTTTGGAAATCATCATATTTGGTTGTATATAAATTAAGCTGTTCCTTCAATGCAATTTCGCGATCTGTGAGTTCTTTGAGTATTTTTTGGGTGTGCAAAAGCTTTTCCAGGGCAATTTGCTTTTCTCTGCAATGATTAATAAAATTAATAAAAGCATACTATGTTCTAAAAAGTTGCATTGCATTATTCACTTGATCAATATTTCCTTTTCCATAGCAGCCTCCACCTTCGCTTTATTCAATTTAGCCTGGTGGAGCTGGCTCTCGATCTGTACTTGTTCATTCAACTTCTCCAATTGTTGTTCGCGTGTATGATATTGTTCAGCCAATAATTTTAATCTTTAATTATAATATTAATTAGTTCAATAAATTGCATATACACAATTGACACTTACTTCTTTGTCATTTCAATGTTATGATCACGTAATTTGAGATTTTCTTCATTGTTCTTCGATAGTGATTGTGTGATATCATTAAGTGATGCTTGAAATTTATTTTGACTTTCCTTGCGACGTTCCTCCTCCTCACGTATTTTTTGCATGCTCTCATTTTTCACAGATTTAATGAGCTTTTGTTGCTCCCTGGCAACTTCTTGCAATTTGTCACTGGAACAATGAGTTTATTATAAATTATTAATTTGCATTTGCAGCAAAATCATATATCGCACATAGGTCATACCGTATAAGTATACTCCTGTTGTGTTCCTTTTGGAGGTTCTCCTTTTCGCGTAACAATACTTCCAATTGTTTCTCTTGAATTTTAAAATCTTGTCGCAGACGTCTATTATCACGTTCGCTTTCAATATGCTTTTGTAATAATACCTTAAATTTTTCTTCCGGAGTTGCGATTTTCTCGAGTGTCTTCAGAATCTTTAAATATAATGTCTTATAAGGGTGACCCACATACACATTTCTTGATTTTTTTACCTGTTCTTCTATTTTTTGATCTTTTTGTTTCTCATCTTTTGCCTCTTTCTTACTTTTCGCAGTTTTTTCCATTGTAAATTGTAATTGTCCTTGTTATAATTATAAGAATTGAGAAAAATCTAAGGCCTCCTCCTCCTGTCGAATATTAGCCGGAATAATTATTTGCCGAATTTGGTATTAATTTTTCTATAAAAATAAACACAATGGTATGTTCAATATACACATGAAAAGCTGTGTTTAGTTAACATAAATAATAACATACAAGGCTAAAAGTCACTATTTAACATTTAACTTTTACTTTAATCTGCAAATATTATAATCATATTTGCATATTTTAACATTTCCAAACTAATTAATATTTTGAAAACAATTACAAATCAATACTGAAATTATAAATTGTATCCAAATGCAACGCTGTGTTTACTTCCAGTTGATTTCCTAGACCAAAATATGGAAACGAGTCTCGTTTGCATCATTTAATCAATATCTCCGTTTTCATTTGTGTCATATGACATTTTTCTGAATCCACTATAGAGATTTTTTTCGTCACTTGAACATATCTTCTTGTCTTGTGAACAGTTTGGATTGTGTAGTAACATTTTCTGTGTAATATAAAATAAAATATTTTAATATCTTATTTTGATAATAAATCACGAAACATGACCAGCCAAACGCAGGGAATTCAACAATTACTTGCTGCTGAAAAAAAAGCTGCCGAGAAGGTCGCAGAAGCAAGAAAACGTAAGCAAATGGAAAAAAAAATTTATTTTTGTGTTAATTACTGTGCCTATCTGTTGTCAAATGGGTCACATGATATTGAAAATTAAACGCATATCTGTGTTTTGATGTTATCTTATTGGATATTTTAACATGTTTTCAATTAATAGGCAAAGCAAGAAGACTAAAGCAAGCCAAAGATGAAGCAACAGAGGAGATTGAGAAATATCGCCAGGAGCGAGAACGTCAATTCAAGGAGTTCGAAGAGAAGGTAGTCAGATTTTTTTTTTTTTTGTATAATGTTTGTCGCACTTAATGGTAATTAATGTTATTACTTTCTATTATTTTTGCGCAGCATATGGGCTCCCGTGACGGCGTTAATGCTAAAATCGATGCTGACACTCGCATAAAGTTGGATGAAATGGAACGTGCTATTACAACACGTAAAGAGCCTGTCATACAAGAAATCTTGCAACTTGTTTACAATATAACACCAGAAATGCACAAAAACTATATTAAGAAATAAAATGTATTTAACAGCGAAATGTTATTTAATTTGTTAAAACATGGGACAGCAACTAACGCTTGTCCGTACCATGTACCTTTGTATTATTTCAATATTCCCAATAAAAAATTAACAAATGAAATTGTTAAAGTAATTAAACGTTCCATAAAAAACTGTATTTAAGTTTATAACTGTCAAATAAAATATGTGTACATTAATGACAAGCAATTTTATTTCACAAATCCTTTCTCCCTTCTACACACCCAATGATTCAGCAAATGCTCTTTCAGATTTGGCATATTTTTCGCAATATATTCACATTGATTGCAAATCAGCTGAGAAGCGCTTAAACTCTTAATATCATCCGGACTCAAAGGTTGTACGCATCCGTTCTTTTCTAGTTTGTTGTATAGATCTAAAATAACATTGGCTTTAATTTAGAAACTCGCTTAATAAGTGCTTGATTACGCAACCTTCATAAGGTAGAAAAAGTTGTGTGTTAAAACTGTGCCAGTGTTTCTTCGTACGCAAACAGTCTGATATAAAGTCTTTAGAGATTACATGTAAATGTAGCTGCTGCATACTTGGTTGAGCGTGAAATCCTATTTTAAAGGTTTCCAGTTGTTGCCCCTTGACTTCGATGACATTTAAAGCTAGCAAATGCAATTCTTCCAACAGTGATAGATGCTCTGACTTTAGCTGCAATACTTAATACAAATGCTTTCTATTTTTTTGTAATTTCCATTTACTTGAATGTACTTACATTAAATATTGTTGGTATTCGTTCTTTGGGCAGCACCAAATAGTGATGTTTGGCTTTAGGGTATTTATCCTTAATGACTACTGCAATATCCGAAGAGATTATATGATTTGTAACATCATTTATAGTTTTTACAAGACCAAGTGCCCAGGAATTTGAAGAATTCATGTTTTTTTTGGAGACAAATTGTCACTATTAAAAAATATTTAGAATTAAACAAGTAAATAATAATTGTGAATTGGCTTGTGATACTCTATTGCGAATATCCAATAAAATAAATGATGATTCGATTTATTGTTATATTATATAGAGAAATGAATATTATGTGGCGTCGGTGGTGTAATGGTCAGCATAGTTGCCTTCCAAGCAGTTGATCCGGGTTCGATTCCCGGCCGACGCACACTTTTTTTTTTTCACAACGCACAACTTATAGGAATATTATAATTTTTTTTTTTAATTATATCTTAATCAATTAAATACACAACCTATAATATAAGGAGATCAAATAAGTGAAAGAAGATGATATAAAATTATGAAAATAAATTAGTTAAATTTATAACAAAAGCAAAAACTTTTTGAATTTCTGTCAAGTGCCTGCGAAACAACGCAGTGGATTTTCGCTAAAAGTTGCGTTCGCGTACTATACTAGTAAAATTTCTCTATCAACACAATTCAAGAGCGTAAGAAAAATTCTCTGTAAAAATGAGGAAAAAGTAAAATGGTCCTTAAACGGAAAATTTGTAAGATTTACTAGTAATTTCCAAAATCCTTCAGTTCTGCCACTTCCCAGTACGAACAGCTGTTTTTCCTATGTTACGAATTCTAACTAATAGAAATATTACCAATAAAAATTTACAAGAATTATCACAGAGAGGAAATAATTTGCTCTCTCAATTTCCCCTTTTATTTGTAATAATTTGTAAAAACTATTTCGTACGCGAAAGAACCTTATTACGTCCGCGAACGGACCTTTTGTCTCTTCTAAATGTATGTCAATATATGCAAAGCAATTGTTGAAATTCTTTGAGGCTATTTAGAAATCAAAATATTGTATAATCAAAAGAGAATAAAAGTATATCTTTTTATACATTTTATTAGTGTGTATGTGAGTGGGTGTGGGTGTGTGTGTGTGTGTATATGTGTTTGCACTTGCACGCGCATTTATTAATATTTCTTTATATTGTTTTAACACTACAAGTTGCACAATGTATAATAAATATACATAAAAATTTAAATAATAATATTCCATCGATAAATTGTTAACAAATTTCATTATTTTTTTTCTCATTTCTTTATAGTAATTGAGCTAAATAATAGAGCCTATGCATAGATGTATGTACATATATGTATGTTTTGTATATTTATAATTGTATTATGATTTGCACTTTTTTTTTAGTATAATTGTCATTAAAGTACATTGACTAAATAAATTTTAAACTGTGAAAGCAGCAAAGGTTAGTTTTTCATATTCTTCTTCTTCTTTAGATTTAGATTATAAAGTGTAAAAATTACAGTAATTAGTTGCGTATATAAATAAATTCCTTAGAACGCTTGACTAACGCACATTTAACGGATTCATTTCGTTTGAAATAAAGGTGACCCATATAAAAAATATATATGTGTATACATATATGTACGTATATGAAAAACACAGCAGCATCTTATAAAAGAATTGACATAATTAAAAAACAAGGAATGAAAACGTTTCTATGAAACGCTTACATATGTATGTTAGTATGCACATGCATGTAATAATCGAGATTTAGTTATAGTAAAACTAAAACCAATAGATAGACTTAATCTAGCATAAGATTTAATAAAAACATTTATGAACAGCCTGAGAACAGTTGCTTGCAGAAATGAGCGGCCAACATTAGCGTTTTGCTATTATGCACACAATTTGGAATGCGATTCGATTATTGAGATTTTTGAAATATTTGCTACATGCATTCATTGAAATTGATAACTGGCCAGTACACCACTCGCTGTGGTATTCAGTAAACCCAAACGTTGTTTCTGCTTACGTTGTTCGGTCATGTGATCTTTCAGTTCGTGCAACTGTTGTGATAGATTGGTGATGAGTAATTGCGTTTCCAACAGTTGAGCCTGCATACTACGCAGCTCAATTTGTTCACCATCCGCATCGACGGCTGCCAATGACATGGCACGCAAACGTGGAAACCAATCGAGAATACCTGCTTTCACCATGGCATACACATAACTTTCTGGACCGGTAAACTCTGTGGGATCCTTAACTTTGACCAACACGATAAAGTACAGATAATGCCACATATTGTGTTCGCTCTTGATGTGCTCCTCAAAGCTGACAGTCTTATTATCGAATGCCGATCGATTGAGGCCGCATATAAAACATGTATTTTTCAGAATAAGTTCCTTCTGTTGTTTCTCACTTCTCAGATCGGCAAATGTATCGATGATGACACCAAAGATCAAATTCAAAACGATAATGATGACAATGAAGAAGAATAACAAATCATAAATAACACGTGCAGCAAAGAGAGCCTCCTATAAATTGAGTAAATGTATTTCATTTATAAACACGTTCAATATGTAACATAAAATACAACAATACAACCTTGCTTGATGGGGCTCGCAATATATCACCAATGCCACCACCATTACGTAGACCCTGATTGAGTGTTGTTACAATGCACATAACCAATGAATCACAAGCACGTTCCTTAACATCACCTCCACCACCAACACCGCCACCAGCAGCAGCAGCAGCTTCAGCAATTTTTGGTGACTGATCATTGGAGGCGCATGTGCCCTCTTCTGTGCGAGGTACAGCAATAGAAATGGTAGCATCTTCTTCCACATCGTCGACATCGACAGGCACTAGGAAATCATCCTTAAAAAATATATAACCAATTATGGAGAATAGATAAACCAATATTAAAGCCAACACAGCGGTTAAGACAATCGAACGTCCATTACGTGTCACTGAGCGTATAACATTGACAAGTGTTTCCTCACGATAGACAACATCGAATAGCTGCAATGAATACAAGTTAAATTAAAACCACCACACCACAAATCACACAAATCACAACCAACTCACTAATAATGAATAGAAAAATGGATGAAATATTAAACCGCAAAAACAAAACGAAATGTAAATGCAATGATACAACAGCTGAAAGTCGGTAATAATTTTGAGAAAGTTCTTTTCCAATGTACCATTATTGCCCATTATGCTGACGATGTGTATACTTTTCAGTGTGACCTTGAAATGAAGAGATAATATCATTCAAATCAATTCGTACTAATATTATTCTATATATAATTATTGAATTGTCGGAAAAATTATGGTGGTGGACGTATGACGCGTTTTTCATATTTCAGAAAGCTACATGATTTCGTGCTCTGTAACAATGGGTGTTTTCCCGGTGTGGAATTGCATGAGGATCGAACGATCTACAATTCAAGTCATTTTAGATTTTTAATAATCAAACATTTACTTAAACTGCAATATGTTTATATTTTAAAATTAACGGACTTATGCCGAAAGTGGCACAGAAATTTGACGGCAACTATTTCATCTTAATATAGAAACCAAGTGACGCGACTAATCGAAATACAAAAATCGACTGCGAAAAATGACGTGTGAAAAAAAACGTCGGCGAAGAAAGACTCGTAAACATAATTGACGGCGAAGAAAGACGCATAAATATATTTGACGTCGAAGAAAGGCGCATAAACATAATTGATGGCGGTCACCACACGCCGATATGGAAATTATATAAAAAATAAAATTATTACTAGTCGGTCGGATAAATGGTAATATGGTTACGCGTCTGTCTTCGTCAATTATGTTTACGCGTCTTTGTTCGTCGTCAATTATATTTATGCGCCTCTCTTCGCCATCAATTATGTTTATGCGTCTTTCTTTGCCGTCAATTATGTTTATGCGTCTTTCTTCGCCATCAACTATGTTTATGCGTATTTTTCGCCGTCAAAACAGCTGGTGCGTCTTTTTTTGTATGCATCGGCGATATAGCACTTGAACGTATTTCAATGACGCTAGCTGTATGAATATACGTGTAACGTCATTTATAGAAAAATACAACATAACTATTATTCCGACAAACCAATATATGATAATTGTGTAATTAGCCTTACCGTTACAACTCCCAATAGACATAGGGTCGATTCAGGTCCGATTAAAAATATTGCACGCAATATTACTGAGCCAATTAATGTACGTATGCCAGATTCACGAGGTAGTGTAACAACAATTGCCAGCGAGAAAATCAATATCGCCCAGAACAGTAAAGAAATATGTGGACTCAACTCTGTAAAAATGTAATATGTTTTTATAAAGTATGTCTTTAGATGTGGATCGATCAAGAAAGTTTCAGTCTCTCAAAAAAACAGCCAAAACTTTGTCATTTGATGGATGTTTTGCAAATATTATCATCATCATCATTATTGTTAATAGTGTTAAAACTCATTGTGCTTTAAAGCTTCATTCACAATTCTTTTCCATTTCATTTAACTTTTCATAGAGTGAACAACCAAATATTTTGAAGATCCGGACCCTCTTTTTTCAAGAGATATCAGGTGCTATAGAATCTTCTCTGCATGCATTTCTATTTCGTAACTTTTCAAGAGCTAAGATGATTTTCTTTCTACTGTGGATACGGGCTTCCAAGGTTTGCTTTTCATATGCATTATTTAAAAGACATCTAAAATGCCAGGGCTATCTTTCTAAAATTTCATGATCGGTTAGGAATACGTCGCTGTTTTCAGACAAACACATATTGAATATCGTCGAAAATGTCTTTTGATGTTCTTTGAGCAAATAATTCAAATTAGGGTCGTGCAATTCTGAGAGAATGTGTAGGACACCGAAGATCTTTGGAACTATTTGCGATGGTGGCGAATATCGATTAAGGTACAACCATGAGCAGTTTGCCTACATAGACATAGTAGAGCGCATTAAAATTCAGCGGCTGCGCTGGCTAGGTCACGTCGAGCGAATGGAATAACACGCTCCGGCTAAGAAGGTGTTATATTAGAAAGCCGCTGGTGGATGACGTAGAAGAGGAATACTTAACCTCCGATGGAAAGATCAAGTACTGGAGAATTTGTCAGCGCTTGGAATTTCTAACTGGTGCCAACTAGCGAAGAAAAGAGCTGACTGGCGAAGCATGCTATATTCGGCCTAAATTGATTTTCAGTTTTAAAGGCCACATAAGTAAGTAAGTAATTCTGAGTTACTGAGTCTGCTAGCCAAATTTGACCTCGGAGGTCAACGATAGCACATATAGTGCTTATCATTTTGAACAATATACCGTATTTTAACCCTATTTCGATTTCTAACACAAGCTGGCGTTCAATATTTTTACTCTGGACATTGTGACGCCAAATTGATACCTATTTGAAAAATATATGGACATAAAAAGATCATACCTGGTACAGTATTATCGAATGGATAGAAGAATGCAACAATTAAATTTATAACAACAACACAATTGAATAGTATATTACTCCACAATGACATATAACTGCTGACCCAAAATAGTAAAGGTTGACCTGTTGGGGAAAAACATCAATTAGTTGAAATGTCGAAAAAGAATGACGAAAATTTCATAATTCACCTCTTAGTTTCTTTTGCCATTTCATTTCGTTAAACATTTCTTCGGCCTTATCGAAGAAATCTGCCACTTTAGAGCCCTGATCATCACGCTCAGCAGTATTTAATATTTTTATTTTCGTATCAGTTGTTAGATATTCACAAATTTCCGGAATAGGAAATACAATTTGCTCCAAAGTACGATCGTTGCGAACAATCTAAATTAGAAAGAATTGAAAACCAATTCAACAATAAATATAGTCACACACTCACTTCAATTTGAGCTGTATGAGTTGCATAGTACATTAGAGCTTGACTCATTTTCGTATCGAAATTAACAGAATGTGGATCCTCGGAGGCTTTTAGTAAGGCGGCCAACTCTTTATTATGCTGTGCCAATTGATGACACAATATGTAAATATTATGACCCACTTCACGGGGACTCACAGAAACATCATCGACATCAGCATCGACTGCATCACCATCATCCTGGTCGTCATTCTCATCCATCAACTCCTCTTGATGGTATGCTTTACAAGCAACTTCGACCAACTGCTTCGGATTCATATTGTATAATATGCGTTCTGCATTTTCACTATCGCCTCTGCTTTCCATGATGGCCAATAGCAATTTGGATGCATTGTTCTTCAATTCCAATACCAAATCCATACGATTTTCGCCAAGCGGATTTATATTGTTCAATATTAAAGCCGTTATAATATCAAGACCATTCGATTCGTGCGTGGCAATACAATTCTGGTTCTCGTGACATGGTCCCTGGCAGTATTCAGTAAGTGTTTCGAGCGTTTGATTAATCAAGGCGACATTATTCTCGTTGATGTACAAACCCAAAAGTCCCAGTCCGCCTATATCGCGGAAAAAAATCGATTATAAATAAATATGATATTATGCAGAGCTGATGTGCAGAGCTCACCTGTTGTAGATCCACAAATACAATCGAGAAACATTAATGTTTCCGAGACCAGATTATGATTAGTCTTGTTGTTCTGATTGCGCAGCAGATTTTGCAAATCAGGATTATGATTTTCGCACAACAATTGCAGAAATCGCAATATCGGTTGCATCACCAACACCTTATTGGATATTTTATTGCGATCCTCTTTGCTGTCCTTGTGCTTTTCCAATTTCTCCGCAAGTATGTCCTCCAGCGGACTATTCATACTAATCGCTGAACCCTCTTCGCCCAAATGAAGATTACGGACGTTTCCATAGGCGCGTGCTGTAGCCAAACCGGCATTGTGTAGTTCCTTCTTCAACTCGTCCGTGATGATGACACCATTGCTCTTAACGCCATGCTTACGTGATATCTTATCCAATTCCAAATTTCCATCCTGTTTACTCTCATGCGCCTTCGCCGCTATATCGGACGTATTTACAGTAACTGTACTCTTAATCTCCTGTTGGGCATCTTTCATTTTCTCGAAAAATACTTTGTAGAATGCCTGATTTAAATCACCGCTGAGAAATTTCTGATACATGCCCTTTTGTATGATGGGATTGCCACCTTCCAGCAGCGCAATACCCAATTCTATGGCTTCGACAAATATGGATGGTGAATGTACAGACTTGATGACCAATTCAACAACCAAATCGGATGCTCCCTCACGATCGAGATGGTTTTGCACTTCGTGCAGTGTTTTGCCAGCGCGTTGTAGATATTTTGCGCCAGGGCCGTGTGTGACCAGGTACACTTGCTTTTGCTGTTCATCAGTATTGGCATCGGCGGTATCCGTTTTACCTAAAAATATAGTACAGGTTAGCTCAAATATCAAGTAGCCAGCTACATAGTTGATGCGCTCAAGCGTTGATACCTTCCACTAATGCTTTGACACCATTTGCAACACTCTTTCTCTCAAAGTAGCGCATTAGCAATGTATTCCTTAATGCATCACCTTTCTCGCCGTAATTAACATCGATAGCCATCATTTCGCGCAGTGTACGCAGTACTTTCACGCATAGTCTCTCCTCCTTCTCTTCCAATAGCTTTTCCGTGTGCTTAATTAGTTTACGGATGAAACCACCGCTTTCACAACGTTTGCGTGCCTCAGTGCCGGCTGGAAATAGCAGCTCCGACCGGTAGAGAATGTCGACAAGCAGTGATAGCTCTGCTTCGACTACCGGCTTTAGCTGCTCTTCCAGCAGTGAGACTATATCTTGCAGGCCCTCAATTATCGAACGGTCCAATCGCATTAAATTAGCCGAGGTTTGTGCCTCGCATTTTGGCTGTTTCGAGGCTAAGAGCCATTTGGTAGTTTGTCGTGTTAGCAGTGCCGTTTTGCTTGACATCGTCACTACTTGCTGCTCCAGATCAAGCGGTATAGCAATGCTACGCAATTTTGCCGACTCAGCCAATGTACGAATACAATTCTCGACATTAAAGCGATCGGCCAGTGCGAGCCATTTGCATTGTGAAAGCCGATAGGTGGTTTGCAACAATTGCACGAATATCATTTGACGCGACTGCACAATTGTGCTCTGATCAGAAAAGGGACTGGAAAAGAATGTATTCAATATATTTGTTACGCCAGTAAGTACATAATTCAAAAGGGTCTTGTCCGAATTTACTCCCGCAGCAATCAATTGATTTATATCGGCAAGGAATGATTTCTCAAATAAATTCCACATATGACTGGACGAATAGATCTCCTTCATTTCGACTTCTGTATCAATATAACAATGATTGAGAAAATCCACGTATGCCTCCTTGACTTCAGGTATGCAAGCTGGATTACAAATAATCGTAACGATATCATCGAGCGACAATAAATTGTTGCATTTTATCTCGGTGTACACATTTTTGCCCATAGTGCAGCATGCCAGCAATTTCACCAACTCCACATGATATTTCAATGGGCTATCATCATTCAGGGGGGTGGTCTGATTTTGCATCATCGTTACGAATTGATTGAAAGATGTCTTGTCATTGTAAAATACCAATACATCCTCGCCAGCATTGATCAGCTCTTGCATGACCATATCCTGGCACTTGCGTATAAATTGATTTTCCGCTTTGACAATTGTCTGTAGAAATTGCAAATAGACCACATGGCGACCATGGATTTCAATGCAATGTACAAAATGTTGTACCACCTTATCTGTTACTTCGTTGCATAGCGCAAGATTGTCTTTGAATATGGCACAAACAGTTTTGGCTTCGAGTATCTGTAAGCACAAATAGTACATACAACATATATTTTGTTCGTCGTATAATTCAAATGTGAACTTACTCCCGGATTTAAAAAGAGATCCAGATGATCGTGCAACAAAACTTGATTTTGTTGATTACCCAAACAGAAATTCTGTAGAAACTCATGTGCCAAACACATTAGCTCCTTCATCAGAACATCATCTTTCTCATCATAGGGATTTTGAAGTAAGTCCAGTACAACGGTATGTACACCGACATTGCGTAGGAGACGTTGTTCATGTTTACGTGGTTTCACAGCTGGTCCTTAGAATAATAAATGAAAGAATATTAATATTTATATACACACATACACATCACACATCAAAATGTAGACCAACCTGTTGTTACGCAAAACTTATTCATACGCGTAAGAATATCTTTAACCTTTTGATACTCATTAAGTTGCTCGATTGAAAGTGATGCCGTGTATTCGTTGTTCAGGTTAGGCACATCAGTTGATGATTCTACAACATGTTCGGCTGAAATCAAGTAATTTACATATATTCAATGATTTTTTTCCTTGACTGAGTTTAGTTGGTAGGTAAAGGGTGTCCCAACATTCACGCTAGCAGTAATTTTGATAGAAAATTTTAGGGTGACGGGTGTGACAATTCCACGGCTACTCTAGTCAAAAACCCAAATCTAAAGTGGAACAGCATATGCCGATAGATGCATGGCCGTGGGGGTGCACGGTAATTAATATGCGAACTCAGAATACCTGCCACCCTTCTGTTTTAAGCTATGCTTCCCTTGGCAATCTGGCTCTACCAAGGGTGACTTCTACTTCCCGACTACTCGTGCGCGTCAACTACATACCAAAGTCTCAAAGCAACACGCATTCATGTTACTCAGAGAGCCTAGCTGCGATGGGAGTTCTCCTCAAAACTGGTCAGCGAATGCTTGCTTCCTTTCTGCCCAGAACCTTTCTGCGGTATAAGCTGGGCATCGGCCAAAGCGATGATAGAAAAACATTATCACGACAAATACCTACTACAATGGACAAATTCGACAGGTCTCCGCCAAACGAAAACCCTCATTAGCTTCGATGCAGCTAAAGGAAAGTGTATTAAAGTCATTAGTCCAACCAGTCCAACCGGTGAAATAGGGCCATTCAGAAAAAAATTATGATTTTGGAATCGTTTCACTCCTAATCTTACCACACCGAAATATAGATTAGAGTTACAAAAAAAATTGAACATTTGAACTTGTAGGTAACGGGTGTTTTTTTTTTAGAGTGAAGCAGTTTTCAATAGGGCTAAAACGGTATAGCAGTTATCAAACCTGGTAACCCAGAAGACATTTGTAACGTTTGAAAATATTAAAATTTTATCACGAAAATCGTGGTTCTGTCATCCAAACTCAACCGGAAGTGGACCAATTGAACTTGTAGGTAACGGGTGTTTTTTTTTTAGAGTGAAGCAGTTTTCAATAGGGCTAAAACGGTATAGCAGTTATCAAACCTGGTAACCCAGAAGACATTTGTAACGTTTGAAAATATTAAAATTTTATCACGAAAATCGTGGTTCTGTCATCCAAACTCAACCGGAAGTGGACCAATTGTTTTATCGCAAAATTTTATTCAGTGATGAGGCTAAATTTTAGCTCAATGGGTATGTGAACAAGTAAAATTGTCGGACTTGGAGTGAAGACAATTCACAAAAAATTCTTCAAACACCATTACATCCACAAAAACTTTCTATTTGGTGCGGTTTATGGGCTGGTGGCATCATTGGTCGATACTTCTTTAAAAACGTGGCAGGCTACAACGTAGCTGTTACAGAGCCATGATAACTGACTATTTGATTCTTCAAGTTCCAGCAAGACGGCGCTACATGCCATACATAGAACATCACAATCGATTTATTAAAGGCAACATTTGGCGATAACATAATCTCTAGAAATTGACCTGTGAACTATCCTACAAGATCTTGCGATTGAACGCCTCTGTACTATTTTTTTGTGGGGGTATGTGAAAGAGCTAATTTATGCTGATAGACCAGCAACTTTGAATGAATTGCAAGCCAACATTAAGCGAACTATTGCCGAGATTAGGCCCCAATTGCTTAAAAAAGTAACCAAAAAGCCAGCGACGGCGCCCATATGCCCGAAATCATATTCAAACATTAATTGCATAAAATTATCCTTTTAATAAAGCAAATTTTTAATTCAGAATATTATGTTTTTAAATTTATTTTTTCCAAATTTGAAAATACTTTACTCAAAACCAATATTTTTTTAAAATATAAAGAGAAAAATCGAAAGTTTATATTCAGGAACATATGCGATTTGATTTAATTACCTGTACCCATTTCATCAGTCGCTTTTGATTTGTATACCCATAATTCCGATTTTTCAACACTTTGCCGTAATATATCCAAATCAGATTTTATTTGCTTGTACGACTCAACGTCACTGTCGGAAACAAGCAATTGAACCTATAAAAAATCATAAAAATAAGCATTCAATTATCAAATAAAAGTTTTTGTAAATAAAAACACATTTTCATAAGTTTTAATTCCAATAAACATTAATAAGTAAAGAATCTATACTAACGACTCCCATCCACTGAAGATTTTGATATTATTTTAGTTTCATGTTTGGAGATAATTTTATTTTTTTGTGTGTGAACAATTGCGAAGAAAGAATAAATAAACAATTTTAATTAAAAAAAAAACAATTTTTTAGAAAGTATAAAGAAAAAACGTAACAATAGAAAGTAAAGAAAATACGAAGAACGAAAACCTGCGATTGCACAGCTCGACCGCTATTTTGCTGCAGGGTAGAGAATAACTTTTTTGGTCATGTTTATGCAATACTGTGTATGCAGAAATTATTTAAGAATTCACGTCCTTTTTTACCCTTTTTGCCAATTTTAAAACGCTACGGAAAAATAAAGACAAATTATTGGCTCTCGTATTTTTTCTAAATTCAGATTTAAAATCTGTTTTCGTTCAAGTAAAATATGAATTGTATAAAATTTATGGAAAATCTATGGAGTATCTTGGAAAAATAATATTTGTCCAAAAATTTTGATAAACAAAAATTAAGGATAATAATTTCTGCATACGGTGCGGTCAAATTACCCTAGAAGTGTTACTTTTTACCCCTCAGCAAGCGGAACAGTTATTTTTTGTCGAGTTGTGCTATATTATTAGAACTGCGCTATTAGTCGCTTGGTCTAAAAATCTGATTAATCCCATTTTTGATCGAAATCGAAATCATGATTATTCAAATAATTCGTATTTAGATTAATCATGAATCAAATTAATCGAATAACTAATTAATCAGATTATTCGTCGACCACACGATTAATCGCATTTAAAAAAAGAAAATAACTTACCTGCCTAAAAGCATGCAACACTTCTTGTCGTTGACTAAAGTGTCGAAAGAGCAAATGTAATGCACCCGATACAAGCGGAGGATAATCATGCATGATCAAATGCAATAATACACGCAAGAAAGTACGACCGCCTTGGCCATCTAAATCTAAATTGGATGCATCACCCTTCTCGCAATCGAATATACCCTCCGCTTGTAGACCAATTGACTCTAAATCGATATTCTTTTGACGGGCATCCAATGCGGCAGCAGCTACCGCTGCTGCTGCTGCATCTCCATCTACATCGGTTGCGCTAGTCTCAGTTTCATCGAATTCGCGCTTGAATATCGATAGGAGACAACTAATTCTATAATCCAAACGAACATCGAGTATGAATTGTAGAATTTCGATAATTTTCAATTTTGTATCCATCACAAGTGGATATTCCTTCATTAGCTGTGACACGGATTTACGCTGTTGCAAGGATGAGATAGCTGGTGCAGCCATTGCATGTCCAACCGAACCCAAAGCAAGTGATGTCATCACAGTGTTCATATCGCCAATGGAGCGAAGTACACCGCCCTCAGCTTTTTATGATGGATGTTATTAAGATATTAAATATGCGAAAAACAGGAAGAGCATACATATGGACATATAAGTAAGAAGAAAAATAAATAAACAAAAGGTCTAATTGTGCATGTGCATATTTTCCATATTGAATATTATTAACATAATTATTCTAGATTTTTAGCCTACCTCTCTCTTCATCTTCAGCAGCTATTTATTATTATTATTATTTTTTTTTTTTTGTTAAATTATTTTGTTTTAGCAAATTTGTTATTTTAATAAAAATACAAAAATAAAAAATATATAAAAAATTCGCAAATAGTATAAACTTTCAAGCAAATTTCCAATCAATTCAAAAATGCACATAATCTATATAAGTAACTATATACAATTGTACATACTTACAATCAATATCCGGATTTACAAAACTACGAGCTGTTCCAGCGGACGATTCCACATTTGTATCTGAAACACAATCGAGTATACAAAGTAGGGTTTTGGTCAAGCGAAGCAAATCACTGAAGCTATAGAAACCGAAATAAATCAAATCCCTTGCTAATTTAACCACCTAAAATAAAGTTTATTCAATTAGTATGAAACGATTTGTTGTCTAAAGTGATTCCAAACCTCAAATGTCAATTTATTTTGTTCTTGATCGGTGAAGAGCCACATTTTGGTCGCCACATTACACAGATAATTTTCAACAAATGCAATAGTCGTATTGAATTTGGCACGCACAGCTTCTTTATTTTGGTCTGGTTGTTGATTTTTGCCATCATAACTGCGAATTACGAATTATTGTCGAAATTAATGTTGCAATAATGTCGAATTTCTATAGTCTTAAAGTTCTTAAGATTTGATTAAATTCATAAACAACAATTCTGCAGCAGTTTACAACTACAACTTTAATAAGTAAATTTGATACATTTTGAATTGTGATTTCGAAAAATAAGCCTGAAATTGCACGCCTTGGTCCAGACCTCGGAAGTAATCCAAGAGTCCGGAGACTGTTCCGGGGCGGAGATCCGATTGCAGTGAGAACAGAACAGACCGATGCCCGCGGTGCCGCGGTGGTTAGGAAGCCATGGACCTAAAATTAATTTTGACCCTCTCACTGACAAATAATTATTGTATCAGGTCAGTCCATAAGTACGTGCGTTATTTTTTCAATAGTCTCACAGTAGGCGGTTTTTTCGTACAAAAAATGATTCGTGGGAGATAACGGAACCATTTTTATTTTCTCTGACGTATTGTGCATTCAACAAGTGATTTTAATCGCGGATAGAAGCACGGCTTGTTAAAAAATAAAATGGAACCTTCGAGCGAGTATAAGAGGCATATTTTGGGGAAAATACCGTGAGTGTAAGGACTGCCCAAAAGTGGTTTTCTAAATTCCGAAGTGGTGTTTGTAACGTTGAGGATGCCCCACACTCTGATTGTCCTGAGGCCTTTAACTTCAACGCCTTGCTGGAACTCGTAGAAGCTGAGCCAAGTTTGACAGTCGATATGATGGCTGAAAGGTTAAATTCATCACATGGAATAGTTTACAGGCACCTGGTTCAATTGGGCAAGGTTCCAAAGCTGGGAAAATGGGGTTCGCAGCTGCAACGGCTTAAAAATGAGAGTTTTTTGAACCGTATTCTTACTGGGGACAAATAATGGGTCCTTAACGATAAATCTGTTTGCAAACACCAGTGGTTAGATAAAGATGAAACACCAGAACCAAAAACCAGAGATGATCTTCACCCCAAGAAGATTCTTTTCTCTATTTGGGGGGATGTGACCGGTATCGTTTATTTGGAACTAAATCTGACTATCACAGCTGATTATTATTAGTATCAACTATCCAAACTGAATGAAGCACTTGAATAAAATCGACCGTCTTTAGTCAATAGACGCAAAGTTTTGCTTCACCACGACAACCGAAGACCAAGACGGCATACCGCAAGACGGACCTTACGGAAGCTGAACGAGCTCGGATGGAAGCTAATGCCGCATCCACCATACTCTTTGGATATTGCACCTTCCGATTATCAGCTTTTCTGCGGACTTCAGTCCCATTTAAGTAATAACAACTACACCTCAAAAGAAGCTATAAAAAAGGCATATCGACGCATATTTTGGCTCTAAGGACAAACAATTTTTTGAGCAGGGAAGATATTGTAAATAATGCAGGAAAATATATTATTGATGAATAAATACTGAAAACTTATTTTTTATTCATTTTAAAATCATCTAAGAAAAACGCACGAATTTATGGACTGACCTAATATTTTCTATTCATACAAAAATAATTTGATAACATTTTTTGTATTGAAAAAAAATATTGATGTGAAAATGGTAGAGGTCAAAATGAATTTTAGATTTATTGTTTTCATGGCAAATATACTTAGAATCAATAGTAGTTTCGTCATTACAAAATTAGTCAGTCAAAAATTGAACTGTTGACTTTTGTGGGCAGATATTTGTTGATACTCACTCTAATATTGACATTTTCGATGGTATTTCACTCCAAAGTCTCGCATATTTTACAGGTGTTACAGGTTCTTGTGGATCACGATCCACATGCAAGTGTAACATTAGACGACAGAATGAAGCACGCAATTCATACGGCATCGTTTCATCCGACATGCACCTGAATTATTTTGACATTTTTTAATAAAGTGTGTGTGTGTATGTGTGTGTGAATGAATAGAATTTGTATATACTTTAATATCAAATCGATATCCAAATGTGGTGATAAATTATTCAATGCCAAATATTGACGGTTGAGACACATATTCGAAAATAGATTCAATTGATGACGATAGTAATTTAAAATGGCTGCCTCCTCTTCCTTGCCCTGAGCAACACAATTAGTCAAATCACCCATGGAGCGTGAGGTCTAAACAAACAAACAAAAAATATAGTCAATAATTACAATACAAACAATAATATCCCATTACTTACCAATTGTCCTTTCCATTGCAAACGTATTTCATACTTTTGGACATCTTCATTTATGCTGGCACTATCCCATGTAGTTGTCGTAGACGTTGATATTGCATCCGATTTTTCATCATCATCGACAACTTCTGCCAAGGTCGCTAATGTTTGTTCATCGTTCGAGTAAGGTGTTGTCACATTCGAGTCTCTCACAAATTTAATTTGTGTTTCGATTAGAATATCTGAATTTTTTGCACTCAAAACACTTTTGCAAATCAACTCTTGTGTCACAGCAATAGCTTTACGATTCGATACACATAAATCGGAGAGGTAATCAAGGAATCTGGAATCCCAATTGTGCATATTTTTTCGCACCAAACCAACAAAAGTCTCAATTTCAGCAGCGGTTATATGTTTCTCCAATAGTTTACGATTATTATGCAATAGGGCAGTTATAGTGTCCTCTGCCAATATATCATAGCCGATTTGCTTTTGCATCAGGCCAAAATGTTTAGCAATATATTCTTGATTTTTACGATAATCTTGTTGGGACAATCTTAATATACGATAACATAAACGAAATATATTCTTATACGGACTATTCTTCGGATCGCTCAGTTCATCCAGTCGCAAAAACGGACCATCTCCGCCGGGATTCTCTTGAAATGGTCCTTGCAATATTTTGAATAATTGCTTTAAAATATATTGTTCACGCAATAATTTCTGACGATCACGTATTGGATTCTTAATGGTTAATTCGAGTGCTTTCGTCTTATTCTGTTCATTTTCCATGCCCGCAATAAAATAAACGATATCCTGCAGCAATGAGATAAGGGAGCGTCTTTCATTGATGGATATTGTTCCATTATCTAATTTTGCTGTAACTATTGATAATAGTTTGCATGCATCGTTAGCGAAATCCAAGTCACGTACTTCCACTGGCGAAACGGGTATAAGAGCGAATGCTTCTTTATCCTCTTTGATGGGCGAACAACAGACCTGATAGTATTCACATATTTATACTTCCAATTTAAATATAAGGACTCAAACTCTAAATAGTATTACCTTTGACATAACAGGCTTATCATCATCTATATCAATGGGTATTGATGTAGCATGCACCCATGTATTTGAGCACAAATGACGTAAGCGCACATAACTGGATTGTGGTACAAGACTATCAGCACGTGCCATTGTAGTGGGATCAAGCTCAAAAACAGAAGCGATATCCGTTGAGAATGGCACGGAGACAAGACGATACTTTTCAAGCTTGTATTTTTCTAAAAGTCATATGAAAATAAAAAATATATGGCATTTATAAGACCCGAATGGCTCTTTGGCTGAGCTTCTCTTCTATTACTGCGCGTGCGTGTTAAATTTTGGACAGTATTAGAAGAGATCTACTTATTTTAGCCGATTCCGAACGGCAGAACTTTTGTGGCATCAATTTTTCAGAGCTTTGTCACAGAGTTCTTTTAGATGCTTTGCCATGGCAAATTGTTACCCCGAAAGGTGGGTACCGTTCGATAGAAAAAATCTTTTCGAAATTAAATTCGTTAAGCTTCAGCCGGGGATTGAACCCACGACCCACAGTCCTGAGCTACGGCACCCACATACAAAAAAAAGAAAATTCCTATAAATGTTGCTCAAACTCAACTCACCATTCATTGTAGAATTTGTACCGAAACCAGAATCTTTTGTTAGCATATCCGCACTGATATTGGCAACACTGGCAATACTTGTACCATTGGCAGTATCTGCGCTCTGCACACTACCGGCTACTACAGTGCCATCCGAGTCCAGCTCAGCAGCTAAATAGTAGCCCGTTGCCAAATGTTTAAATCGATATAATGAATTCCAATGACCGGCGCCACCACGACACGAATCATGTTGAACAACTTCAATTTCCCATAACGCCTTACTGCTGGTAGCTGCTGTGGCACTTGTGCGACCTGTGGTCCGAAGAAAAACATGCTGTTGCTTTTTATATTCGTCCATGGTGAGAAATTTTTCCTGTTCGGCATGAAAAAGACGCACTACATCACCACCCTTTAGGATGTGCTCCTGATTTTCCTTGTGCTCCATGAACAGAGTGATTTTCCACGAGGTGGATGAATTCAGAACGTTCACTTCTTTGCAGCCCGGATTATCGGGCAACTCATAATTTGCAGCCACATGTAAATTTTGTTGATCCGCATTCACCGGATTGAGTATAACTTTATCGCCAACAACAACATTATCGCCAATCGATCGCAATTTATAGAATGGCATAATATAAAACCATGAACCCTCATTTCCATTGGCATCCAAGTACACACGCATAGCATTTTTCTCCAGCAACGATGGCAGACGCTTATTTACCGTCAAGTATTTGTTCGATTTCAAATGCAGCAATTGCACAACACTTCCATATTGTATGGAGGAGCCCAAAAGTTTTTTATTCTCTGTCTCATTCTGCTTCTTCTCAATTTCAGCAGCATGCTATATGTATAAATGCTTACATCTAAATTAGTTCAAATATAAAAACACACACACACTACTTACATGCAACCGTTTGAGCAAATTTGCATCCGTATTTGAGCTGGCAGATTGTTTGGCGGCTTTCCAGAATTGTTTCTGTGCCGAATAACGATTCATAGGGCATACTCTGATGAGACAATCTGCACACATTGTGGAAAAGAATGTGAAAATAAATAGCGAATAGCTTATCGTAATCACTTTAACAACATACCTCTAAACTTTTTGGGTGGATAATTCAAATCACCCGCCTCCGGGCACACCACCGTACGATCATCGACGAGGCTAACATATCAAACAATCGATTACATATGTTCATACAACAACAACAAAACAAAAGCAACAAGTTAAATCAATTAATAACTCACCCGAGTGTGCTCAGGAAGCCGCAAACACTACCCTCCGCATATAGGGAAACAATGTCACCCAAATGCAGAAAACTAGCCGAACCAATTATGTTATCGCCCATTTTGTTGTTATTCGGTATCGTTATGGTATATGCACACTCTTAAAGCCCTTCAAACAGTTGTGCATACATGTGTGCAGCACTCTCCTTAGTAAATCTTACAACAATTTTATCGATTAATTTGATTCGAATAGTTGTTTGTCACCGGTACTATGATTTCTCTTGGGTATAGGTATGTATTTCAAATTGTAAGCTATATGGTTAAAGACAAATACACGTATTATATATGAAATGTTATGTTATGTTGAGAAAATATTCCTAGAAATCACTCGAATATCGCACGTTACACAGGTAAAGCACCTCAAGTTATATGCGATACGAGGACGGTCCCACAACTACCCGACCTAACAAAGAAAACGCAAAAAATCTAGGAAAATTTGTCTTTATTCCTCAACATAATCTCCTTTTAGCTCTATACACTTTTCCCAACGATATTCTATAGCTTCGATACCCTGTTTATAGTATGAATTGTCTAGCTCTCATTAAAATAGCCATCTACCGCAGACTCCACCTCTTCATTGTTTACAAATCTTCTACCACCAAGCCATTTTGCTATCAAATTTAGAAATAGAATAATCCGAAGGAGCTAAATCTGGCGAATAAGGTGCGTGCTGATGCAATTCGAGCTTTAACTCATTGATTTTGGCCATCGCAATAGCGGATGTGTGAACTGGTGCATATTGTCTTGATGAAACAGCACTTCCTTTTCAATAAAATCAATTAATTTCAATTTCAATTAATCAATAAAAATTATCCCCAAAAAACAAACGCCATAACCTTGCCTGCAGATGGAACTTTCTTCGCCTTCTTTGGACACGATTCTTCCCTTTCAGTCCACAGCGCCTTTGTCTCAGCTCCTTTGTCTCAGGTGTGAAGTGGTGGATCCATGTCTCATCCACGGTTACGAATAGACGCATTCGGCTTTATTACTGTGAAACATCACCAAACACTCTATAGAAACATCTTCATGACGTTGTTTTTATTCTACTGAGAGCAAACGTGGCACCCATCTTGCACACAGCTTTTTCATCTCCAAATTTTCGGTCAATATACGATGTATAGCACTTTTTGAAATGCTTGTAATTCTACCAAGCTCAAGCACCTTCAGCCGGCGATCATCCAATACCATTTTGTGGATTTTCTTAACCGTTTCTGGTGTGGCCACCTCAATTGGTCGACCACTACGGTGTTCGTCTTGACAGCTCGTACGTTTAAACTCTGCCACCCAATATTTTATGGTCATAAACGAAGGAGCAGACTCCCCCAGAGTAGAATCTAGTTCAGCTTTAATATTCGTTGGACTGAGACCTTTCAAATGAAAGTATTGAATTACATAACGGTGACCAATTATTTCAATGTTTACAAATTTACTGAGGTCGTTAAATTTCGATGGCTCCAAAAAAAATACTAAAGAACGTGGCGTCTTGAAGCTTAAAACATATGTTTTATAGGGTTGCCACTTTTCATCAAAGTAATTTTTTCCAAACTACTGCCGCAATCCATATGTCAGGGCGGGTAGTTCTGGGACCGCCCTCGTACAAAAGAAAATGTTATAGAAAAATGTGTATGTAAATACAAGTTGTGTATTTATGTAAATAGCCCACAACGTAAAGAAAGGAAAACAAATTAATATTCTGATGGCGTCGTTGTGTCGAAATCACATCTTTAAACCATTTCAATCAGCATCGTACGGCAAAAATTCCATTACATAATGAAAGACAAAACCAGGATATTGAAATCTAGAAGAGAAATATGTATGTAAAATACATACTGACATACATACATACAATACATATTTTATGAGTTTATTAACACTTCAACTTCAAATTCAATATCAACGATGAACATATTTATTTTGTGACTTTTCTAACATTTCTCTTTCAATTTTTGTCTATAAAATTATATATTTAACAGGCCATTCAATAAGTTCGTAGAAAAATTATGAAAAAAAATAAAATTTTAATGAAACACGATTTTATTATTCAACATAGTTGCGTTCGAGGGCGATATAACGAGTATAGCGATTTTCCAACTTTTCGATACCACTTTTATAGTACGATTTCTCTTTCTCACCAAAGTAGGCCTCAGTTTCAGTGATTACTGCATCATCGGACTTAAATACCTTTCCCGAAAGCATTATCTTGAGATCTGAAAACCGGAAACAGTCCCTGGGGGCTAAATCTGGAGAATAAGGTGGGTGAGGAAGCAATTCGAAGCCTAATTCGTTCAATTTTGCCATCATTTTCATCAATTTGTGACACGGTGCATTGTCTTGGTGAAACAACACCTTTTTCTTTTGTAAATGTGGCCATTTTTGGATATAGTCGGTGAATATTATTCCGTTCGCATCCCAAAATACAGACACCAGCACCTTACCGGCCGACTGTTGCGTCTTTGCTTGCTTTGGATTCGATTCGTCGACTGCTGTCTACTCAGCTGACTGTCTATTGGATTGTGTGAAGCCATGTTTCATCCATTGTCACACATCGACGATAGAATTCGATTTTATTGCGGTTTACATTGTTGTTTTTGGTCGACTATGAGCTCACGCAGCACCCACTTTGCACAGAGCTTTAGCATATCCAAATGTTTGTGTATAATGGTAAAAACACTACCATATTATACCTTTACAATGTCAGCTAGCTCGTGCACCTTCAATTTGCGATCGTTCATAACCAATTTGTGGATTTTTTTGATGTTTTCTAGAATAACAGTCTCAATTGGGCATCCACTGCGTTCTGCTTCATTTGTACTGGTACGATCACGTTTCAATTTAGCAATCCATTTTTCTACCATTTGTCTCGATGGAGCAGAGTCCGGATAATGTTTATCAAGCCATTGTTTGGTTTCCACTATATTTTTCTTTTCATCAAAAAGCAATGCTTTTTCAAAACACAAAATTCACTTTTATCCATTTTTTTTTTCTTCAAATAACAGAAGTTGCTTCATACAAAATGCTATAACTCACAAACCAATAGTCAGAATGTTGTCAATTTTATACACGAGTCGTTTGAACTCAATAAAAATCATATGGAAAAATTCTAGTAACGCCATCTATGTGTCATGCGACACACTTATTGAATGGCCTGTTATAATCGTGAGCATCAGTATTTTAGATAATTACAAAAAAGCCGGATGTCATTCAAAGACATCCTAATCAAGCGATTTCAAGTATAGAAATTTGCCAGAAAATATCACTCTTCATATTTGGTGTGTGTGTGTGTGTATGAATTAGTAACCGGCCTTTTACGTTACATGGAACCACGTATAAGCGCAGTTGGTTATTCGCATCATATTTTTTTCACGATGGAAAATTTTAAAAATTGCCGTAAAAACAGCATTTGCGGGAGGTATTGTTGTTTTTTTTTTTTGCAAAGAAAAGTGAGGCTCTATCCAATACACATGTGTAAGGAGTGGTTTGTGCTCTTCAAAAATTGTGATTTTGATATCAACGACAAAGAACAGACAGCCGAAAAAGTTTGACAACGACGATTTGGAGACATTACTCGAACCATTACGGGAGAGCTGTACGGATAACAATTGATGCGGTTGAAGAGACCGAGTTGATTGAGAAACGGCCGGAATATGCGACCAGACACGAGTCGGTAATTTTTCACCGTGACAACGCACAGCTACACATTGCTATTCCGGTCAAAAACTATCTTGCTAATATTGGATGGAAAATTTTACAGGACCCGCTTTTTAGCCCAGACCTGTCGCCTTCGGATTACCACTTGTTCCGACCCATGAAGAATGCCCTTAATGGAATACGCTTCACTTCATTCAGTGATTGGAAGAAAAAATTGGCTCGATTCATTTTTGGTCGCCAAGGCGGCGAAGTTCTTTTGGGATGGAAACCATAAATTGCCCGGGAAATGTCATAATTTCTGATGGACAATATTTTGAATGACATGTTTTTTACAGAATTCTTAAAAATAAATGATTTTTGAACACTACCAAGAGAGGTCGGTTACTAATTCACACACACAATAAATTTGAATTGTATTTATTGAATTCTTTGGAGAATTACGACTTTTGAAAAAACATCCATCAGACTACAAAGAAATTACAATAAATTATTACACAAGAGAACAGTAAATTTGAAATTTAGGAGTTAATTTGAGCAGAAATCAATGTTGCTATTCAATTGAAAAAAAAAAAACATTTTTTGTCATTTTTTTCGGGATCCATCCTAATGTGGAAATATATTTGATTTCTGGATGATGTCTCCAATAAAGCTTGTTATAAATTTTAACAATATTTAAACTCGGGTGCAGTTACATACTCATACATTCAAAAATCAACGCACATACAAATTAGGGCGTACACTTTTAGAATTAAAAATAGAATAAAAATACATAGAAGTTGTACGATGCAAAACGACTAGTGCGAAATAGTTGTTCTTCATATATATATGTACATATATATTAACCCATTAGTGACAGAAGCCTAAAAGTTGTTCGATTTTCCAAAATTTTGTGTAGGGCCTCTGTTTGGGCCCAAAAATCGATTACCAAATAAAAAAAAACCTTTTATATATGGTATCGATGTTTTTATTCGATTCGATTTATTATTTTTTGTATTCCTTTGTTTTTTTTTTGATGACCTTGTTGAAATATAAATCCCTGCGACTGTCTAATATTGGTAAAAAAAAAGAGAAAGGAAGAGATTGGGCTATGTTTTGGAATTTTAACAGCACTTTTTAAAAGAAATTAGTAAAATACTTGTTTTTAGAAAATTTCGCCACTAAGAACTAATAAATTTGAGATGCAAAAATCCGGTACCTAAACGAAAATGCGCATTACGTGGCAAAACACTTGTCAGAGCCCTTCTAACATCATGCTTTTGAAGATTTTGCATGGAAACCACTACGAGGGCGGTCCCAGAACTACCCGACCTGACATTAAGATGGCGGCAGTAGTTTAAAAAAAATTACTTTGGTGAAAATTAGCAACCTTATAAAACATATGTTTTAAGTTTCAAGGCGCCACGTTCTTTAGTATTTAGTATGGTATTTGATGATCGCCGGCTGAAGGTGTGCATCGTATATTGACCGAAAATTTGGAGACCAAAAAGCTGTGTGGAAAATTGGTGCCGCGTTTGCTCACAATAGAATAAAAACAACGTCGTGAAGATGTTTCTATAGAGTGTTTAGCGACATTTCACAGTAATAAAGCCGAGATTTTGCGTCGATTCATAACCATGGATGAGATATGGGTCCACCACTTCACACCTGAGACAAAGTAGCAGTCAAAAAACAGTGGACTGAAAGGAGAGAATTGTGTCCAAAGAAGGCGAATACAGTTTCATCTGCAGGCAAGGTTATGGCATTTGTTTTTTGGAATGCATGTGGCATAATTTTCATTGATTATCCTCAAAAAGGAAAAACAATCAAGGGCGAGTATTATGCTAATTTGTTGCGTGGCGTTTAAGTGATGAAATTAAAGAAAAAGGGCGAATTTGGCGAAAAAGGAAGTGTTGTTTCATCCAGACAATACACCAGTTCACACATCCGCTATTGCGATGGCCAAAATCAATGAGTTAAAACTCGAATTGCTTCAGATCGCTCTATATTCGCCAGATTTAGCTCCTTCGGATTATTTTCTATTTGCAAATTTGAAAAAATGGCTTTGTGGTAGAAGATTTGCAAACAATGAAGAGGTGGAGTATGCGGTAGATGGCTATTTTAATGAGCTAGACAGATCATACTATAAACAGGGTATCGAAGCTATAAAATAATAGGAATAAAGAAAAAATTTCCCAAATTTATAGTATTTTCTTTGTTAGGTCGGGTAGTTCTGGGACCGCCCTCGTACTATATGAAAAAATTACCAATTTACCTGCCCAAAGTTTTTAATATTTGCAAAACTGATCATTTTGTCCCCACATTGCTACACTGGATGATTATGAACTTTCCGCAATAATCGTTTTGAATCGAACTATTATTTTCAAAATTCGGTACACGGTAATGTGCATATAGAAATATTTTATGTAAAAAAAATTTCAAATTTGAAATACATACATACATAAACATGAAATGAATTTAATTAATTCAAACAATCGTAACAGAAGTTATACTCGAAAATAGCAACGGATGAGAATAACAGTCTAGTATATTTGAGGGAACAACGAAAGTAGCATATAATCAAAATTCATTTAATTATTTATTCACCTTGTGTTATTTTATTTATTTTTCTACTTATTGTATAGTATTTCGGTATCTGCTGTATTTATTTTTTTTAGAGTTTTCTTTAATTTTACAATACTTTGCATATAGAAGGATGATGCATTATAGATGTATTTGTAGATATGTGCGACTGTTGGATGCTGTGAATTCGCGATGCGAAACTGACGTATACTTTACATTTGCTTAAATTTCCACACACCCGTTTGAACATAAGTATACACAATATTAATATAAATTCAATAGGAAATGTATAGAGACATAATTTTAAGATGAAACCAGGTGTTTTTTTTTTTTTTTTTGTATATTTTTACAATAGGCAGTAGCACACCTTTGTGATCAATACCGCATATACCAAACCACATACAATTTGTTATTGTTATAATTTCCCATTAATTCCAATCTAAACACTTTAATGCATAAGATAAACAAACTAAATAAATTTACACAAGCACTCAATTTAATATGCAACAAAGTTAAAAGAGAAAAACAAAATATTGTGAATTTATTCGTCCGCGTTTAGTTGTATCGTGATTAATCGTTGACGAACTACTACCAACCCAGCCAGCAATGCGGACCTAGGCAAACGATAAAAGCTGAAAATGTTTTTTTTTTTTTTTTTGCTCCAGAAACTACCCCAAATATGAAATATTCTTCTCCTCACAATGACAGCATTCAATTCAATTCATTCAATATGCAGAGCTCGAGCATGTGTACCTACATTCATAGGTACACATGGAAAGAGAGCTCTCAATAGCAGATTGTTTAGAAGAAAAGGAAAAAGCTCTGGCAATACAATGTGTTCGCTCTTCAGCAGTCGCCCGCGCTCACTTACCAATTAATTGGTTTACATGTATTTAGGGTGTTGGAAAAGCTTGTCCACAAATGCACACATTCACACACACACACCCGAGATGCAAATTTAATTTGTGTCTTCATTTAATCATTCAAACTCAATAACATTTTTAATGTTAACACTCAAGTCGTTTTACTGTTCTGCTTTATATTCATTTTGTTTACTGTCGTTCTACCTATACATACGAGTACTCGCACCATTCATTCATGAATTTTGTGAGCATAAGAATATGATTATCGTATTATTGTACAATACTTGTGTCTGCAATGCACTATATTCCCATGTTTAGCTTTGTTTACTTTTTGATCGATACGTGACCGTTATACCACGGCACTTATTTCTGTGGTAAAAAGCAATAACCGCTTAAGTCGAATTAAATTTTATTTTTATATTTTATTACATATTGTGCACAATTTTCATAAAGTTCACATTTCAAAATATGGTGAAAATCAAGTAAAACCAAACATTTAAGTTCACTTCCTAAGCTATCATTTCCAATAGCAGGTAATTCTTGAGATCATATCAAAGTGAATAGTAATTTTGAATTATATGTCCGATTTTGCGAGTTCAACCACGTTAACACTTTTTTGGGATGTGAGTTTTGTAGTTCAAAATTGCCAGTCAGTCTTCTCCATATACAGGGTGATTTTCTAGCAACATTCTTTTTGGAAACACTGTTTTTGGCAGCTCAGCTGTTTTCGTGTAACATGTTACTGTCAAACATGTTCATCATTGGACCATATTTTTTCACAGACGACGAAGACAGGAATGTTACTGTGAATGGCGAGCGCTACCGTGCGATAATTACACACTTTTTTTACCCAAAATGAAAAAGCTGGACTTGGCTGACATGTGGTTTCAACAAGACGGTGCCACATGCCACACAGCATGCGAAACAATGGCCCAATTGCGAGGCGAGTTCGGTGAACAGTTTATTTCACGTTTGGCGGCGGTCAATTAACCGCCTAGATCGTGCGATTTAACTATTTAACTTTAGACTATTATTGGTGGGGCTATATTAAGGCTCATGTCTATAGCGACAAGCCAATATTGAAGAATTTATTCCTGGCATACCGGCCGAAATTAGACCCAGCGTATGAAACATATGAGGCACAGTCGCGGTCTACAAATCCGAAGGCTCTTAAGAAATCACCCTGTATATGGTTCAGACCATTAAGAAAATTGTAATATTGTATAAAATAGCAGCATGGTTTTAGGCGTTCCATTTAATATCAATATGCTGTATTAAATATTACGAGGGTTGCCTTTTATATTTTTTTAAAAAGTATGATCTATTATGTTTTCGTAAAATTTGATATTTCCATAGAAAAGTTTGACATTTCTTAGCATAAGCGTACTCAGAACATTTTGATGTACAAGCGCTATTTGTGTTGTTTACAGTGATTCGAAAAATTCATATCGGTCAAAAAATGGATTTAACTCATGAACATTTACAAGCTATGATTTTTTACGATGCTCGAAGTGAATTATCTCAACAACAATGCTTCGATTGTCGTCTTGCGGCATTTGGCGATGAAGCACCAACTCTCCAGACGATTTATAACTGATTTAACGAATTCAAGCGTGGTCGCCGTTCGCTCCAGGACGAATTTCGTGGAGGTCGTCTAAAATCAGCTAATGTGCCATTGTGCTGTCAGGAAGATTCGTTCTCGTTGCATCCCGCATAATTTAACAATCACTCAAAAAAAAAAGCACGTGTTACGAAATTATGAAAAAATTCGATCGCGGTGCTTCGAAAGACGTTTATAAAATTGTGACAGGTGACGAATCATAAATATATACATATGAGCCCGAAACAAAACAGCAATCGAACGTGTGGATCTTCCAAGACGAGCCAAACTTAACAAAAGCCATATTTTGGAGTTGTCTCAGCCGGAG